>VZTF01006312.1:264022-277903 GCA_013397755.1 Cnemophilus loriae | reverse complement strand
CCCAGCGAGCCGGGGCTGGCGGGAGGTGCCGGGAAGGCGCGGCCGGTGCGCGGCCCCCAGCCCTGGCCCCGGCCTTTCCCGGGCTGCGGGGCACCTGCTGCTGAACCGCGGTTACTGCCCTCGTGCTGGCTGTTCGTGTGTGTGTGGTGGCCTTTGTGTTTGTGCTTCTTAGCGTGGCTGCTCGCTAGTCCTTTCGCGCGGGCAACGATCCGGGATAAACCAGCGCAAGGACGTTCCTGTTGTCGCCGTTTCCCTCTGGTTCCTTTCTAAACGACTCTCACGCTCCCTTGATACTCAATTCCAGCTTTTTACTGTGCAAGAAGTGCTTACTTTCATTCTAAGTTCAAATGATTGCATGAAATCCGTGCTAGGGAAGCGCTCGAAATGCTGTTTGTCCTTAGGCTGCCCTGCGCCGCACGGATGTCGTTCTGGAAGTGGGCCCGGGAACCGGGAACCTGACCGTAAAGATGCTGGAGAAAGTCAAAAAAGTAAGTGCAAATTCTCCCACATACACCACCTTCTCAAGGTCTGACCATGCTGAGACTTAGACTGTGGCAAACAGAAGGGTCTTCATAGGCATGATACACATAAATAGAATTACTCCATTGATATTTTTCTTAACGTTTGAGTAATCCCAATGGGTTTTTAGCTGATCACGTAAATTTTGTGTGGTTTTATCAAACTACACTGCTGTTATCCATTTATGTGGTAAAGCTTGCATGTATTTGCAGAGGGAGGAAGGTGCATAGCTTAACAGGGATTTTTAAAGGATTCTTTAAACCCATAGCAATAGATACAGGGTTGGGGTTTTTATGATTAAATTCCACTTAAGAGAAGTTGCATGGAGTTGCAAACAAATACTTTTTTTCAGGTTATTGCATGTGAAATTGACCCTAGACTTGTTGGTGAGCTTCAGAAGAGAGTCCAGGGCACGTAAGTACCAATTGTGGAAACAGGGAGCACTTAAAGTAGTGGAGCTACTTGGGCACGAGTTTTGGCAAGGTGCTTATCTGAGGATAACCACAATGTATCTTTTCCCCCAGATGTCTAGCAAACAAACTTGAAATCAAGGTTGGTGATATCTTGAAAACAGACTTACCATTCTTTGATGCATGTGTGGCTAACTTGCCTTACCAGGTATGGGCCAAACAACATAGCACACAACAACATAAAAAATTTTCATTTTAAATGGTAGTTTCCCAGAAATTATACTAACATTATTAATTTTTTTCCCTCAGATTTCTTCACCTTTTGTTTTCAAGTTATTGCTTCATAGACCTTTTTTCAGGTATGTGGAAGAATAGAGCTCTGTATTACCTGGTAGCAAAGAAAGTATTGGATTTGAAAATATTTTTTAAACTATTTTTTTAGTTCCTAAAATAGCAGTTTCATGGATCAGAGCTGCAGCAACATTTTTTTGTAATACACAGCATGACAGTGCCTGGAAATTAAGTTTATGTTGATGTATTGAGCATGAGGAAGAAATTTAAACTTGGAAACAGTGAGTGCCCAGCAGATAAAAACAGGAGTTACACCTCCTTGGTATTACAACTAATTATTATTCCAGGAATGAGCAGGGCATCATAGCATTTCAAATGCCTTCCTGCCTGAGTTAGGCTGGAAAGTGTAGAATCAATGCCAAGTCACTTTCTTGTTGTCTGGTCTAAAAATGTAACTGCCCTGTCTGTGTGTCAGACATCAGTGTGTCAGCAGCTCTTGATTTCTCTAAGAGGAATGTTGGTAACGTTACTGGTCAATTTTTGGAAGGCTTGGGTTTGAAGGACTCAGCATAGAGTTATTCAAAATGATTTATTACAGTCAGGCAACTCTGAGACTAGACTGTTTCTTTGGTCCTGATCCATTTAGCAGTATAAATAATCAAATTATGTAACAGCTTTAAGGAGACTTAGATGGCTTCACCAAGTTCTGTGATAGGTTTTGGGTTTTTTTCAACACACTCTAATCAAGGTAGAGTTGTTTATTGTAAACTTTTACTCTTCTAAGTGCTGAGGCAAATTGTGTGTTTTCCAAGCGTGTTAGTTGGCTTCTGACATAAAAATTGATTACTTAGTATTGATTTTCTCATTTTTGTTACTCCCAGGTGTGCAATCCTTATGTTTCAAAGGGAATTTGCACTTCGTTTGGTTGCAAAGCCAGGAAGTAAACTGTACTGCAGACTCTCTATTAATACTCAGTTACTAGCTCGAGTGGACCATCTGATGAAGGTACGTCATTCTGCATTTAGGTAACTCAGCTATCAAGCAGAGAAGAAGAGTGTTTCAAGGGATGTGAGGAATCTGCTGCTTATTCACACAGCTGCCTGGCTGCTCTTGACTAACAGGTTGGAAAGAACAACTTCAGGCCTCCTCCCAAAGTCGAATCCAGTGTTGTCAGAATAGAGCCAAAGAATCCACCACCACCTATCAACTTCCAGGTGAGCAGTGTATACTCAACATAACATGCTAGTGGTAACACTTAATTTCATTTTTCTTTCTTTACTACTCAGTTCCGTGTGCTGATTCCAGTACAAACAACCAGCTATTCATTGGAGTTTCCAAAATACTTACTTCTCTGTTGATCAGGCTTGTGTTAGGACATGAACAGAACATGCCACCATCAACTGGGTTCAGCTTTGTGTACAGTATTTCTTGTAAGACCAAGGTCAGTTGGAGAGCTGTTAGTAATAAGATCCCTTTGATCATGGTTTATGTCACCCAGAGATGTTTCTGCTGATGATTTTGCAGGTTTTGATCAAATGAGTGTCTGTGAGATTTATCTTCAGACGAGTGTGTGTAATCTCAAAAGACAAATGTTACAGAAGAGTATTCTTAATTTTTAAAATACTTCAAGGCCATTTCACCCTTGCCCAAGGTTTGCCAGATTTTCTTCAAGTATCTGCCTTCTCTGCATGTAAGATCTAGCCTATAGCACCTAGGCATGAAAAAGTACAATTCAGAGGGTTTTGGGGGCGAAGTATTTTCTTTTCCCCGTGTATTGCTTTGTCCAAGACAGGTTTTGTGGTGTTTAGAAAGACATTTTCATGAAGGATTTTCCTTTGTGTTCAGTATTGTTCTGAAGTTGTCAGTACTGACTGTTCTTGTTTGTAGTAGTTGTATGTTACTTTCTAAAATTCTGACATTTTTAATTTCAGGAGTGGGATGGTCTGGTAAGGATAGCCTTTGTTAGGAAAAACAAGACACTCTCTGCAGCATTTAAGTAAGTAACTTCTATCAAAGGAAATCTTTTTGAAGTTTGAAAGCTTATCCAGTTAACCATTTCTTTTGTGCAGATGTGTAGCAGTGTTACATGCATACTAGCACAGTCAGGGATAAACCATGAGGAAGATTTATACTGATGTCACAGGCCTTTTCTTTTAGAAGAAAACTAGGCAGCTGTTTAAAAAGAACAGTTCTGTGTAATCGTTACAGTATTTTATAGTAGACATTAATGACCAATCAAGTGAACGATAGTTACAGCTCAGTTTTCATGCTAAACATGTATTTCTTTCAGGTCAAGTGCTGTAGAGCAGTTGCTGGATCATAATTATCGAATTCATTGTTCCTTACATAATACAGTAAGTTCCTTCTTAATCTATGACATTCTATTTCTGTGTACTGTGACCTGCATACTGACTTTTATAAGGGTAAAAAATTAACACTGAAAAGCTTAACGTATTAAAGGTTTTCCAAAAGAGTTTGAAGGTGGGAGGAACTTGCCTCTTTTCTTAGAGAAAAAGCTAAAGGGGTCATTAAATCATAGTGAAAAAGCTTAAAATCAAGTATGTTATTAAAATACTGTCCATATGTGTACGTCTCAAGGTCTTTTACTAATTTAATAAAACACTTCATGTCTGCTTTGCAGTACTGTTGTGATTCATGTATAATGAATGAACGGAGATATAAGAATTCAGATACAATAGAATAATACAATAATCCATAATAGAAAAGGTATTACTTTTTATCACTTGAAACAAGAACTATTCTAAGAGCAGGAAAGAATTAGGTTATTTAAATGAATCTTTTTCTGTGTTATGAGTAGAAAATAACTTCTATCCCATTTTTCATTCACAGGAAATCCCTGAAAACTTCAAAATTGCAGAGAAAATACAGACAGTCCTAAAAGATACAGGTTACTCTGAAAAACGAGCCCGTTCAATGGATATAGATGACTTCATTCGGTATTCTTTTTCTCTTTATGCCTTTCTTTTTAAGCTTCTTTAAATTCTCTCTGCATCTGTACCTGCATAGCACAGGTACAGATGCAGATGGGGTTGCACAGGAATATTTTGTTGCACAGGAATATTGGGTTGCACAGGAGTAGTAGGGTTTCCCTCTCACTTGACACTCCTTGCTTCCAGTCCTGAACTTGAGCAAACACGTAAGGCCTACTTAGGTATTTTAAATGCTGTTTATAATATTGAGGAGCAACTAGCTAAGGATCCCTATTTTCAGGTGTTTGTGTACTAGACCCTTCTGTGTATCCTTCAAAAATGGCCATAGTGTAAATTGGTTATTAAAATTTCCCTGGAGTCTTACACAGCCTTTCTCTGCCTTGAGGATTAGGCCGTAGTCTATAGCATAATTTTAAATATGAATAATTAACTGCTATATTCCGCTCTTACTTCTGGTGGCATCATGAATCCTCTCCTAATTCAAGATAAAAGTTCCTAGCTGTTTCTCATTTGGAGAACTAAGGTACTGCTCTCTGAAAAAACATAGCGAACCTGGTAGGATCCAGCATAAGTAACTGCACTGAAAATAAACCTGCATCTCTAAAGTGGCAAATTTGCTAATAACTTCTAGTTTCAGGTTTGTAAGAATTCATTCTTTGCAGTTGATCAGTGATGGCTGCTTTCATGCTATTTTCTTTGCCAGCCAGCACATCTTAGAAATGCCTCAAGCTGAAGTTTAAATTGCTGTAATTGTAATACACATATTTCACTCTTTCAGATTGCTACATGGCTTCAATTCAGAAGGCATCCATTTTTCATAGATCCTGCCAGAAGAATGAAAGATGCTGTATTTTTTCAGCAAAGTTTTACCAAGCCAGAGTGAGTGCAATGGGACAAGCTTCTCATAACAGCGATGAACAGATACAGCATATATGCTTGGACTCCTAATAAAATGTTAGATGCAGTTTTATCACAGACAGTAGGCAAGAAGCTGCTGCTCAGTATTTTAAAAGCAGTAAATTCTTTCAGAGCTGAAGTGAGGTGCTGGACTACCTCATGACTGTGTTTTTCTGTGTATCCAAAACATAGATTGAAGATAATTGAAATCCGTCTTCTCTGATCATGGACTTCACCCCAGTATATTCATGCACAATACTTAACAGTACAATCCTCTGGACAACAAAAAAGAAAGTTTGAGTAATTCCTTTTTTTTTTGTATCAATCATCTGTGTGTTTGTTTTAAAGTGTATTTAAACACTTCCTTTTGATTTGAGATGCCTGTCTCTCTCATCCCTCTGGTAACTACCAGCACTCCAAGCCTGTTAGTAATCTGTGTCTCTTAGAGAATCCCAGTGAGCGTTTCTCAAATTTACCTTGGGCTTGATATCATTTACCCTCTCCTCCACTGCAGGAACTGGAAAAAAGCTACCAATGGGCCAGGGCTCATAAACACAGACCAAAGGGTTGGGTTTTTTGTTAACTAAATTCAAGCAGCTATTTTTTAAGATAACTATTTCACCCTTAAGGCAGAGAGAAGTTTTAGCACAGATCATAGCTTTCAGTGAGATTTAGAGCAATGCATGCAAATTAGCAAAACCTCCTCTAAGAAAAACTTCATTTATACACCAGTGAATCATTAAGGTTGGAAAAGACTGAGTCCAGCTAGCAGCCCCCTTGCCATCCCGTCGTTTTTTTAAGTCATTGATTCAGAAGCATGTCCAGAAATAGGCACTCCAATTTACAGGCATCCTGAAGCATTGACTTCAAAAACGGAATTGCACATTTATTTCACAATTTATTAATTCAGTAATTCAAGTGCTGCTTCACTTCCTGCAGAACCAAATGATGAGCCACAAGGATGGTCGGACTAATACAGAAGGAACAAGTGCTGAAGATATGTGTCACACTTCCTAAATGCTTTTGTTTCACAGGAGAGGAATCAAGGATAAGCTTGTTCGAATCCTGTTCAAGCAATTTCAGTCCATTATGGCAATGAGCTGCAGGAATTTGAGTGCCACACACAGCCCTATCAATTTTTCTTGATTCTCACTTCTTCAGTATCAGTGTAGATCTGACTTAGAGCAGGCTCTGGCACAAAGACTGGCAGTAGACACAGTTTCAGCTTGCATGTGCTACTTGACAGGACACGTGTAATTTACAGGGCTTTATAAAAAGGTGCTGAAAGCTGACCCTCCTCCCTGACCATTCTGGACCCACAGTAAGCCACAGCCTGGTTGTGGTCCTAGGCTTGCATGGACGAATAGTATGGAAGCCACTGTTACTCCTGTAGGATGCTTCCATCTTCAGAAGCTTTTTTAGAAAGTAAGAATTGTCTAGAGCGGCTTCAGAGAAAACCTTTGATATTATGATAACCTGTACTATCGTCAGCTAACAGAAGCTGCTGCCTTCCATTCCAGTGTTTTTTTCTTTTAGCTGTGATGGATGATGATCTTAAAAAAAAGTTCAGAAAGAGGTGTGATGCTGTTTTAAGGTCTGCAAAACTAAAGTCAGGACAGTGGTCTAGGGAACTTCTTCCTATATAACAAACTTGTACAGAAGAGTTGGTTTATTTTGAAATCAGAGGCCTTTTCAAAAATATAACTGATGTGCTTACATATGGAAACCCTTTCCAAAGCATAACAAAAATTCTCAGATGTAATTCATTTAATAGCTTAATTTATTAAACACATTATGTAAAATCTACATTGTTTCAGTTTTCATGTTTACACACAGGAGGATTTTTTATTTTTAACCATGATGCGACAAGAGCTTCCCATAGCCTACTTTTCTATGGGAGATACAAACATTAAACACTACGAGAAGTTCTGGCTCATTTAACTCTCTTTTCATTGCTTTCCCTTTATTCCCCCCCCCAGGCCTGGCACAAACAAACAGGCTTGTATTCCAAAAGTAATTTTTAAACATTTCCAAGGGAAAGTCTGCTGATACAAACTCCTGGAAAGAGGGAGAACTCCTAGAGAGGTCTACAGTTCTTCATTTGACAAGAAGTTCTTACATGAAAGGTCAACCTTTTTTGGATACTGACTTGCAAAAATAACTTGAGTGCCACCACCTAAAAAGTGCTGATACACATGGCGCCATTTGTGAGAGTTCAGGTACTTGTGGGATTTCTATTAGCGCTAGGTAGAGGTATTGTGCAAAATTATCAAATGATGCGATTTCACCCCACTTTTCAGCTGCTGGCACTGTACAAAGGGGAAAATAGGTATTAGCTACTTCTTAAAGCAACAGAACTACTCAAACTACCTGCAAACTACAGTTAATGTACATGTAAGTTTGTCATGCATCAAAATCCAAGTTTTTAAAACAGTATGTGAAAGGCCAGTATGGATGTATTTATCCCCAAAGTTTGATAGTTAACTTATCCATACATAGCATTATCACACCATACCACATATCATATTATCTGCATTATCCTAAGATACAACTCTCCTCAGTACTTAAAACATTACCCTTTAATATACATCAACTAATTTATATTTTTGTGGGTTTTTGTTGATTTGTTGGTTTTTTTGGGTTTTTTTTAATTGTTACAGATAAAATGTTAGAATTATATAACCATTCTTAATGGTATTCAAATAAAACAAGATTCCAGATTTTTACAAGGAAAATGGAATGTCCAGCTGTTCATCCACTCTTAACAGCCTGCAGTTCCTCTTAAAATGATATGGCACATCCTGTGAAATGAATCTAGCCACCAAAAAATAAGTCTTGAAACACATCAAGAATGTACACACACTAAAGTAATTTATATTGACAAATAAGGAATGTATTTTTTTAAGGCTGTGCTTCAGAAAGGATGTTTAGGGTTAAGTAGCCTTCATCAAGGCACAGAATGGGAAGAGCAAACTGTAAGCACAGCTGTCTGTGGAAGAAAAGTTACATAAAACCACTAGTGAGGTGTGCATGCACGCCACAATTTTAAACTGCACAGCTGGTCTTTGTCATAAAACTGAACATGGTCAGAAGGAAGTGCTGTGACTTTTTAATGGCCACAGTTTTACTTTATTAAAAATATGGCAAATATTTCCAAACATTTCACTATTTGAATAAATGAAATATTTAAAACAAAGTGCTTCACAGATCTGAACCCTGCATGGTTGTGCTGTCTGGTCTAGAAGCATTTTGTAGACATCATAAGAGCATTTCACATAAAACTGAAAATGTCATTCAGGTGAATAAGAAACAGGACATTTCCACAAACATTTCTAACATTTTTACACTTTCAAGTAGTTGAGTTCTCTCGGCCACTAAGTTTTGTAACAAATGTGTGCTACAGCAGTACAGGTTCGTGGATTCCTTTAGCAGCAGAAGCCCTTTTCAAAGGGCACGTGGTCTTTTTGGGTTGATCTGTTTACTGGCCTGTTCCTCTTCTTGTAGAGCTGCCCGGAAAGATTTCACTTTGTCTTCAAGGAAAAAAGAAAAGAATGAGTATTGATGTGGCTGTGCTCAATAGATCTTGAAACTAAGCCCTGATCCTCCACATCCCCGCCCTAACAAACAACAAAGAACATTCCTCCACAAAAATAGCTGACACTACAAAGTACAAGAGAAAAGCTTACATTCAAAACCATACAAACAAGTTGCTTAGCAACTTCGTCTGTTCTTGGATACTACCCCTGTCTCTAGGCAGGATAGGTTTGTAAACTGCACAGTTGTATGCCCAGCATGTAAACTGTTCACATTTCCATTCTCCTTCTATCTTAGAAAGTCTGGGGAGATACACACCACCTATATCGTTTTCCTTCCCAGCACCTTCAAAATCATTGTTAGGGGCATACAAAATCATATTTAGTGTACAATCTGCCATTTCTGTACATTCTAAAACCCAGGAGAGTAAATTCTAGTCCCCTCCGTTTTCTTATGAATGTGAAAAAAAATTGTGAATAAGTTTTGGAACTTTCTCACTATAAATAGTTAAATGCATCGGTCACTCGTTTCATTGTAATTCAATAAGAATGGGAGAAACCTAAGGAAGGAAGTGTGCCATCCTCATTTTTCTATTCCTGTCCCTTCCATTCCCCAGTAATATGCCCAAAAATGGGAAGAAGGAAATCAAAATGACGGCAAGAATATGTCAGTGCCACAGTGACAGAAGTAAAGGCTGAACAATTCAGTGACCATTACGTGCCGTAAGCAGAACACAGACGATACCAAGACAGCATTGTTGACTTTATACATGTTCCCTCCTGTAAAAATTATACTAAGCTATCTGTAAAGCTGCGAGATCTCTTAGCATTTTACCTCCAGTAGCCTTTTCAAAAACAGTATCTGCTAAGTTTTTGAAGAACAGGTAGTCAACTAAACTGCATTTTTTCACTGCTGGTGTCTCAAATTGTCATCTTCTGAAGAGAAAGCCATCATCCATAACAACAAAAGGAAACTCCAACTCCTAGCAAAAGTGTAACTGGCATGCTTAGGAGGGAAGCAGGCCGCATCTGATCTGCTTATTGTATTCTGAGCAGATACTGAGACTGAGTAAAAAGTGAGATTTTAACTTACAGTTTTTTAACACAGATCAAGAAAACTGTTCCATCAGCCCCCAAAACCACCCTTGAGCTTTTGCCAGTATAGCACTATGTCTTCTGGAGTCTAAACAGTTAACAAAAATTTAAAAGGAAAATTCATCTCCAGGATGTACCCAGATGACAAGCTGATTGTAGAAGACAAGTCGAAGAGTTGATTTTGGGCACTAAGAATTAGTTGCAGTTTGTTTTTCAACAAAGACAGGCTGACAAAATTCAAACAAAGGCTGTTAAAAAAAAGTAAACTAAGATACTCAGAGCTTGATGTCACTCTTAAGCACAATCTTAAAAATGACAGCAGGCTCTCTGCTACACTACATATCACAACAGCAGGGACTGGGAGTTCCTACTACTTTTTCCTCACTGTGTGGCCTTCTATTCTTTTTCATACAGTTGGTTTGGATTTTCTTACCTTCCTTTAGTGTTTTGGAAAAAAAGAAAAGTTGCAAGATTGAGTTTGTACTTCTTGGAGGTAAAGCATAGACTATGTTAGGATGAACTGATCATAGATGTGAACTTGATCTTAGCCTGCAGAATAAATGTTCCTTCCACTGAAGGCCAGCATAAGCAGGGAAAAAAGACCCGAAAACATAACCACTTTTTTTTCCCTTCTTGTTTTTACTGCAAGTCTCCATGGCGTATGCTAATAATGCAGAGAGAAGTGATTAAAAGCAACTTACCTCTAAGTTCGGTCAGAATATCAATTTTTTGTTCTAGAATTGCTTCAAGTTGGGTAGCATAAGAATCCACATCATAGTCTACTTCTTCTGTCATCTCAAGAAGTAGTTTTTCAACTTCCAACCATCTAATGGATTCCTAGATAGTTTAAAAATACAACAAAATTCATCAACAAAGTGTCAAGACAAAGAGCTGATTAAGACTTCTTCACACAACGACACATTTTACTGTCTAGTCACCTCAATAAAACAGATTTCAATCCAAAAATGAAACTTTATTGCTAGGTTAACAAAACTGCATTTTTTTCTACATTGTTTTTTAATTTCAGTGATCGTATCATCACAGGTAAACCCCAGCTACCCAGTTGTCTTCAAATTCAGAACATTAAATGGCTGTAAAGCTGAGAAATTTAGGGAACAGAACTTTGTCATGCTTGCGTCCCCTTAGACAAGAGTCAAACTTTGAAGTCAGGCTTTAAGTATGGGCTGCTTACCACTAAAGTCACACAGTCATTACTACATTCAAGGAGCCAAGATAATTCTGTCCTGTTTTGAGAGAAGCTGTATAAAAGGATACCTATTTTAAACCCACTATTATATGATCTAAATCCACACACAGGAATACAATAAAGGTTGGTTAAAGCACCTCATCTCTGCACTCTGAACATTACAAAAAAAATAAGAGGGAAAAAAATGCTTGTAGCAAAGAAGAATGCAACTGGGAGTTTAAATGTTACAGAATCATGCCAAATTGTGATCAGGAGAACTGATCCCATTGGAAATGCTTTGGTTTAAGAAAAAGAAAGCAGCTGGCATTTCTAGGCATACTAGAAAGCTTGGTTTGACATACTAAGATGAAGTCTTTCCCTATGTGCTCCACAGCCCAAGCAAAACTGAAAATGTGGTCCAAACCCTTTGTCTGTATTTTGGCTTTCAGGACAGATGGAGCCTACACTGGGGTAAGATTCATCTCATCTAACATAACCTTGTACATCAAAGACAAAGACTCCTGAACACGTAGAGCACAGTTAGTTGCGTTGGTATATTTTAGTCATTTTTGTTAGGAAAGGATGTTGTGTATCAGCTGCTTTCAGGAGAACGCTGACAGAAGATGACTGGTACAGCTGTCAGATTTTGCATTGGTGCAGCCCACCTACATATGCAGCATAAACTAACAAGCCATGCTGTGAACGAAGGGACTTGAGGCTCGGATACATTTCCTCCCAGGGACTGCCAGAAGGAGCAGTAATCTCCAGCAGAAGGCCAGATGGACACACGGAGGCAATTACATCGTCAACTAACACAGCTTGTGTCTCCAGAAGCCGCATTAGGACACAGCCACAGCATATGGCACATGACTTTCACACTTCTGTATGTTTTACTTCAGGGCTAATGTTCCATAATAACTAGATCTCTACATCCGCTGTAAGATGTTTTATTTAGCATCTTGCTGTATTATGAACACACATCAATGTTCCACTAAGCTAGATACCTAAGCTGAGGACATAATGTGTATTCCCTACAGGTTTGATGGCCTGCTGTTGTCTAGGAATAGATGTGCCAAACAGACAGCTTGCCTAAAGGCTTTAAGGTTATGAACAGAAACAATCCACATTTCCTTCTGAAAACAAGTAACTCATACTTATTGCCACGATTTATTTTGTGAGTGTAAAAGGTTCCACAGCACTGACCAGCACTACATGGGCAGTATTCCTTCCAAAAGCCCTGACTAATAGCTAATGAAATCTTTACGTAGCTGTAACATGGAAGCAAACAGGCAGTTTGAAATACATGTGTCTCTTCTGGATCTCAGAGGGAGATGTCACAAAAAGATACTCAGATTCAGACACAATACTTGGAGGGAGATGACCAAACAGACATCGTGCTGACAGAGACATAGTTATTAATTGCCAGCCCAGCACAGGAAAATTTTACTAAATTTCTGGGGTGATATAGAAATGTACTTCTCTTTCATCATGGGGACAAAGATCAGGTGTTATGGCATCTGTTCCTATTTGTTTGATACAATCAGCTTAACATTATAAATCAGTTTAGAAATCTTTGACAGACAGAATGGCTCCTACAGATCATATGCTCCTCCATCTTCAAGAGTATGCACTTTCATTGGAAAAACCTAAATTCCTGAATTAGGATAAAACAAAGTGGAGCTCCATCTTTTACCTGGAAGACAGTCCTGTGGTCTTCTACTACTTGCTCCTCCATTTCTACCATCTGTGACACAGCTTCATGGAAACTAAACAACTGCGGAGAAACTTCCTCTTCCTAAAAACAATAGTTAACCTTGTTAGCCTGGAAAGAACTGTGGCTACAGAAATACATTGAATGTGACCTACTTCACCACAGAACACGGAGAAAAATATGCAGAAGGCAAAACCTGTCAAAAATAGAATTTAATACTTCTAACAAGTATTAAGAAAATTTCCAGGAATGAATACAAGGGGCAATAAAATCAAAATATTTACAGTTAAATTTAGTTAATATTCACCAAAAATTTCCAGTCACTAATCCTAGCAAATACTAGAAAACAGAATATTACACATAAAAATAACAAGCTGAAATAATGGGAAGAGGAAGTCACAAAGGAAGAATTATCATTCCTAATAGATTTTAATGCCCACAGAAAACTTTGGGTTTCTGTCAGGGCTTTTTGTTGTGCATGTTGCAACACAAAGGCAACAATTTTCAATAAAACAGAACAGCAATTACATTCAATACATTCCAGGAAATAAAAAAAAATCTGCCTTTCTGAAGGCAGAAATCTAAAATGTACATAGTGATTGATAAATTAGAAGTATGCACACATGGATTTACAAACTGGGACAAAGAAGGCTTCTTTAGAAATTAATAGTCAACAACAGAAGAGAGAAGTACTAGGTAGGCTGTAATTAATGTTTAGCAAGACAGTGTAGCTCCTTACAGAATGGCTTTGAAGTACTTTTTAAAACATTAAGTAAGGCTTCAATTCATTCAACAGGAGCAATGAACAAGTGTGATATGATAGGAAATCTGGTTGTAAGGACTGACCAATGGGAAGCTCTAGGAATCACTAGCATGTTCTTATGAATCAGAGTCCTGGAAAAAGTAATTTACTAAAGTGAGATATACCACAGATATCACAAAGAGATGTTTGACAAGACAGAGAGTCTTGCAAAAAATGTTAGGATTGTAAGGATTTTTCCTTTTTATTTTTCATGGGCATTTTCACAAATCGAGTTTCAATCCCTTTTGAATATTTGAGGACCAGCTGATTATCAAAGCTGATAATCAGCAATGAGGGCAAATGCCCTTTAGAAGACATCTCTCAGCTCCCTACTCCTCCAGCCCAGGGAGACGTACTGGCAACATCATGTGGCTGTCTTCCCAAACAGTACACTCGGGTTTCACCCTAGGAAAACCATGATGCCAAGAGGGTAGCCAGATTTCTACATGCAGGGAAAGGCAAACGCAATTGAAATGGGGTTTGCGT
>VZTF01006312.1:214287-263995 GCA_013397755.1 Cnemophilus loriae | reverse complement strand
TCATCTCTTTCCATGTAATTCTGTAAACCACTCACGTTTTGTTCACAAAGCAGTTTGAGATCATCTCTCTGAGGAGAGCTTCCCACACCCCACTGTGTCTCCAACTCGTCCATCTGATTGGGAGCATGGTGTATAATGGAACGGATATCTCCTGCGGCACTAGGATCAACCGTCAGCTCCTTCACCCTGTGGGCAGAAAATGTTTCGTTTGAAAATTAGTAACCTCCTGTGCAAAAGAGTCACAACCAAAAATAAAGCTCTAAGGGTTTATGCGCAATCAATTCATTTAATAAGGAAGATGATGATGTCAGCTTCACAAATTTAATGTACTTTCAGTGACAAAAAGATGTTAGCCCAGTTCCTAAAAGGCATGGGCCTTTGCATTTTTACTACTTGCATGTGGATTAAAGTAAATCTAGCAAGAAGTATTTTCTGATTGAAATCTTACTACTTTTTAACAGTTAGGGGGGCAAAAATTTCAAACCCCTCAACATTAACAATAGGTGATATTTCAAAGAAAAGGTCATTTAGCACCCTAGACCTGACAATCTTTCTTTTTCTGCATACACAGTTGCACTTTAAAAAAGTTAGCCAATCAGCTCTTCACTAGCTGTTATAAGCAAATCAACCAAGAAATTCTGAAGAAAATAGTAACTTGCAACCAAATATTTCAGAGAATACATAGATCCTTTCATTAATTTCAAAGGTGAAAATATTTTAATGAAATGGTAGGCTCTCAGAGCATGTGAGTATTTTGAAGATTGATGATGATTCTGCCAAAAAAAAGCCCATTTAAAAGCAACTTTACAAAAGATGCATGAAAGTCTGAAAGCAAGTTTTAGAACATATTCTTGATTTCTTTAATGAGAAAAATGTTCCTTCAAGTAGCACTTATTTACTACAATGGGAAGTATTTTTCATTTATCTTCAGAGTGCTGAAAAGCTTTAATAACACATAGATATATACGTAAGAAAATTTTCTTTTTCAGAGATATTCACATTACCCTAAACACAAAATTGTTAGATTTGGTCCACTAAATGTACAAAGGTGACATCACCATTTATATTTTTTTTAAACGTATGAAGGAAACTAGCAAGCCTGAATACAGAATGTGGATGTTTAAGGAGGGTAAACAAAATACTGGGAAGATGATTACAGATCATGCAGAACCATCACCTGCCAAACCAAAATAAAAACAAAGTATGTGTGACTCAAGGCAAGGGGACTAATGAAAGGTTGGTCCGTAAAATTACATAGCCAAAAAGAAAATTTAAAAATAAAGTTCCATGTATAGAATGAAGTAGACCTGGTGTTTGAAGGAGAAAAGTCGTCATACTCATAGGAAGGAGAGAGATCAGAGCGACTGCCACTACCCTGTGAGAAGGGAATGTCCGAAGGACTAATTCCAAATTCCTTTACTCTGCAGCAGCAAAATACAGTGGCAAATTAATAGAAAATGTTCTCATATACGCAGTTAAAATGACAACTCTTTGTTTAGCATACTTCTTTAATAGTTTAACTACAAAATTATTTTTATAACACAAGTGTTTTGACATATTTAAACTCTCTGCAAACAGTTCAGATCACTAACAAAACTGAACAAAACCAGTGCTGCTAATCTGCAGGGGACTATAACAGCAGTGTTTTGAGAAGAGTAATTCCAGATCTCAGTTTGTATAGTTAATATGATTTGGTCTACATTTGATATTCCACTAAATAGCTCCTTTTAAAATATCAAATCACTACAGCAACAAAAGGGTAAATTCTATTTCACCTCCTGTTGTCATTGCCCACACACTAGTGTCCAGCACCTAAAAACTAACTGTACTACAAAAATGATGTATTGTTAGAAAAAAATAAAAAACTATACAAAACACATGAAGCAACACTACAGTGACAAGTATATACTCCACAAGAACATACAATTTTAACACTAAGGGGAGGAAACAGTTTCAGCACAACTATTTAGTACATTAGAAAGAGGTGCTTAATTCATTTTGTAGTGACTTTTTATGGAGTCACTTCAGCAACATAAGTTCTACAAGAGGTAGAATTTCCAACAAGTCTCGAATGTGCAAGGTCCTCCATCATGTTACTCTAAGCAGAGTAGACTCATTCTCTTCAAGGAGGAAATGACAGACTGGTCCAAGCCAGGCAGGTTTACTACTAGGTCCAGTAACTCAGACACGGGGACATTTGGAGATTGAGAGGAGCAGGCAGTAAGCCTTCCTTTGTGCCTAGCCAAGCAGAAGCAGTTATGGTTCTGCCTGACCTCTCACTGGGGCAAGTAGACCCCCAGATGGTGGCCTCTTCTGGCAGAGCCAGGGCTTCTGATGGCCCAGAGGCCGTCTGCCACCTTTGCCCTTTGCAGCAAAGCGTGGGGCATCTCTGAGTCAAGTCTGGCTGCAGGAACACACAGGACCTGACTGCACCATCTCCACAGCCTTTAAACACAGGAAAACTGCAGCAGGTGAGGGCTCCTTTCACACTCACTGGAAGGAGTTTAACAATTTCTTAGTGCAGTACAGGTCTCCAGTGCTGCATCTGCCTCTGGAGGTGCTAATTTCTCTACAGCAATCATAAAGCCTGTTGGATTTTCTGCCTCTTTACTTAGGGTTCTCAGATATTTGCCTGAATCTGGGAAGCATGACATTTTATATGTCTATATAATACAGATTGGCAACTGCACACAATTCCACCAAAGGGATGGAAAGAAAAATCACATTTCAGAAAGGTATTTTAGCCATCACCTCAGGGAATCATCATGAACACTAACCATCCCTAATGCAAGAGATGGTCCTTTCAAAGCAAGCGCAAAACTAATAGTAGCATCTCCCACATACCTTGCAATCCACATTATCCATCTATGGATAATGGCATAGACGCAGTTTCAACAGATTTTTTGTAATGATTGTACAAAGTGACAATTTAAATTGAATGTGAGCCTGGATCAGTAATTTGGTTTTAATCTTATTAAGAAACACAACTACCACTGAATTATTCAAGTAGCTAAAATAATCATACATCATGGAACAACACTATTTCAAATGTCAGTTATCAACAGCCAGTACAGCTTTAAGAAATAACATTTTTCATACCTATTTGCGTATCTCAATGTATTTAGAGTGTTTTCACATGATGCCATCCCCGGAGAAATTGTAGCGATCTGAAGAAAACAAGCCACAGGTTAGTAAATCACTTTATACAGATGAAAGGGTAGATGAATTTAAATGTATATGTTTTTTAATCTCCAGTTTCATTTCCAATCTTCTACAAAAAATGTCTGCTATGTACAGCTGTACTTGTACAATGACATCTCAGGGACACAGATGTCCAGTCAAAGCTTCAATTTAATTTTTTTAACCCTACCAAGGAACATCCAGAATTCATAGAAATTCAATTTCCCCAACCATCTTGGTTAGCATATCATGTAAATGTAAAATTGTAACCGAAAAAATACACTGCTCAAAAAAGGAAATATGCAACTCCATAGATCCTAAGCCTAATATATCCTATAATCAATTACCACATTATTTTTTTATGTATCTTTTTTTACTCTCCTCTGTTCAAGGAGATTCTATGCTGATTTTGGCCACATCAGAAACTGAACTTAACAGCAGTAAAGATAAGCTTGAGTTTAACTATTTTCCGAAGCAGAGATGTATTTTCTCTCAATCAGAAATTAACTGTAAACAATACTTGAGGCACAATACTAAAGGCAAACCTTTTACGAGACCTATCTGGAATCCAAAGGTCTTTCTTTTTCCAGTTAAATTAACTACTCTGAAAATAGCATCACCTTTTCCGAAATCAGCAAAAATTAAAACTGTGATTGGGAAAAATGGGATCATTATTTGTCCTAGTTTCTCTCAGTAGTCCAATTTTTCCACCTGTGTTCTTTCCTAAAGAGTCATAAAGGCTCTACCCAGAACAAACACCTCTATGATTCTACACACTAACATTTTTGTGGCATCACAGACTCAGGAGACTGAAACTGATGGTGATTAAATAATCCTGGTCTTCTCTTTCATCCTGCTGCTGACATTCCTGTATAAAAGCACAGGTAGTCATCCTGAGAGGAATTTCTCCTTCTGGGGAAATTGGAAAAACATGTGGTGGATGGAAGCAACCATACAGACCTAACTTTAAACCTCTAACACAGGTACACATCAATTACTAAGGAAAACAACAAGCTTATATTTGAGATCACACAACTGTATGTCTCTTGTTCTGGGTACTAATTAACAAAAACCTGTAAGTTCCTAAAACCCTTCCAAGCTCAAATAACATGAAAAATGCATACATCTCTCCCACCAGTTCAATGTTCAGAGCATGCAACAGACAGTGATGTTTAGAGTGATGGCATTTGTCTTCCCAAGGCATTGTTACATGTGATACAGCCTGGAGATGGCTGAACTGTCCTGACAACTGGAAGTAGTGAATGAATTCCATGTTTTCCTTAGCTTTGTGTGTGTGGCTTTTGCTTTACCTGTTTACTACCACTGCTGTAACACTAGGAGACTGCTCCAACATTGTAAAGTGCACAGGGTACAGCTGTTCTACAGAAGTGCCATTGTAGGTACCCTGGTGTGTGTGAATACCCTGCTCAGGGCACATGAACTTGTGCACAAGTCTTGGTGTGACTTCTCCTCAGGCCTCAGCAATCCCAGGCCAGGGAGGACAGGAGGAATCGGACCTCTCTGTTGCTCATTTTCTTCCTAATTCTAAACGAAGATAGAAAAAGCTGCACTACTTATGGACAGGAGTATCTTTGACACCTGCAATAACCATTCTTCCTATTTTGAATGTGTCTACACTGCTTATAAGCCATCACAGTGGGATCAATGGCCCTTTTGGGACACGAAGTCTGCAGGTTCCTACTCCCACCCTGGAGGGCTGAGGAGTCTGACCACTTCAGCTATGACTGCAGCATATGAAGGATGCAACATGTCAAGGAGCAGCACTGGTTAAAAAATGAGACTATTCTATGTAGTCACACTGCAACTTTCAAATGACAATTTATTATCCTACAATGCAACTCTTCAAAAACTTTAAATTGTTTCTCAAACTATTTAAAGACAAGAACAGTAAAACTGCAATGACTGATAAAATTAAAAAAAAACCAAAACTATTTATGCTGACTGTAAGTCTCTGGATTTCTTTTGAAGGAAGCAAACTCTAGTCGTAACTGTCCACATTATGAAGTAATTTTCAAAATATTTTTCTGAAATTTGCAAAACAAAGAGTTTCCAAATCATAATTTAATGTTATATACGATAATTCCATCCCTAAAGATGTAACTTTTACAACTGCAACATATCCATAAACAATAAAAGGAAAAGTCACATAAAAATGAAGTGTAGAAACTACCTGATGAGTTTTACTCAAATATCTTCCTTACAGATTCATGTATCAGGAAGCAAATAGAAAACATACAGCAGGTATTTTATTATTTCTGGAATCCTTTAGTAAGTTAAAAATCACAAGATTTTACTACGTCATTTTATCCGCATTCCATATTGAAAAGCACCACATAGTTGCAAAATGTCTTATTCAAACAGCACATTTGAACAGTGGATCAAATCTGTTTTGTTGAGAAAGTCCTTAGCAATAACCCCAGTTGCTGGCTGGGGTTAAACCACGATAGTATCTAAAGATGAAACTCTGCTGATTAAATTCTTAATTAAAAAATTCATGTAAACAAACACTAAAACCAGAATGTCACAGTGGTCCTACTACTCATAAAAATAAAAGAAGAATGAATTTGAAAGCAGTATCTTATCCTCAAAGAGGTCTCTTAAGCTTAATTGTGAATGAGAATATAAAAAAAATAATTCAAGCATATTTCCACTTTCAGAGGAGATTCTTTTTATTAATTAAGAACGTCCATGAAGTATTCACAAATGCTAATTATTTGATATGCAGGGAGCAACTTCCAACAGACTAATTTTTCAAATCTCCTTCAGCAGTGTGGATACACCTGCTAGAATCGCACCATCTAGCTATCTAATCCTGCACAGGATTTGTGAAGTTGTAGTCATACAACCACTTGAGTTGGAAGAGACCTCTAAAAGTCATTCAGTTCAACTCCCATGCAGTGAGAAGGGACATCTTCAGCTTGGTCAGGTATGTCTCAGCTGGAAAGAAAACTATCCTGCCATTTCATTTGAAAACTGGAGGAAAAAAGGTTAATAAAAATGCTATTTTACCACCATTTTAAAATTAGAACCATACCTAACAGCTAAAGGGAAGACTAAGCTGCCCTAAGACCTAGTTTTCACGTTGTGGTCTGCAGACTTCTCTGGCCTCTAGACTAATTAATTCAAAGGAGCTTGTGCAAAGTAACCAACACAAACTAGCCTAGTACTCAGCATGCACTGCAGAGAGTTCATATTCTAATAAGGAGAAATGTTAAGGATGCACAAATAAAACAACTGGACATTAGGACTTTTATCTGTCCTTTCTCTCATGTCAGAACAATTCTGTTTTTCAGACCGGGGCAAAAGCACATTTACAGCTATTCAACAATTATTTACATACTTATATATACTTATATATTTATAATAGTTGTGAATTTATAATATTTACAATAATTTTGATTTATGTACTATTTTATATATTTATATATTCTTATATATATTTTATGTATCTATTTACAACAGTTATTCATCCCATCTATCCCAATAACTTCCCACTCAACAGCCTGAAGCATATTCTGATGACCTTGATATGAACTTTTAATTTAATCTTTGTCATTTAAAGATCATAACTCATCACTGTATTTCCAGCCTACACCCTCTTTTCCAGAATTCTGCAAAACAAACAAGACTCTTTCATAATTAAGACACTATTAAAAACAAACAAATAAAGAAACTTCTGAAACTAGAAGTGTTTCTAGCTGCCAGCCTAGCTAGAAAACTAGAACAAGCAATAAGAAAGGTCAATAAAAAAGTGAGAAGGGAACAAGTCATCTAAAATCACAGAATCACAGAATCATAGAATCATTTGGGTTGGAAAAGCCCTCTAAAATCATTTAGTCCAACCATAAACCCAGCCAAGACCATCACCATGTCCCTAACTACCATATCTACACATCTTTTAAAGATCTCTAAGAATAGTGACTAGACCACTTCCCTGAGCAGCCAGTTCCAATGCTTGACAACCCTTTTGGTGAAGGAATTTCTCCTAATATTCAATCTAAACCATTGAGAAATGTCTCTTTTGAAATCCCCTTCCACATATAATGTCAACTACTGAATTAAATTGAAGTCCAACATACTGCTAGCAGCAAGCAACCAATTTTAAACATAAAAGCCTAAATTTGCAGTGCCTTTTCTCTTTGTAAATGTTAGAACAGTTAACCAAATCAACTTACCATACAGGTACGTGAGTTTTCCCCAATGAATGAATCTCTTAGCACCTGAGTAAGTTTACTTGCTCTGAATGGCGTATGAGGTTTATTTCGGCCTAAGGCTCTAATGCACTCCTGAAAGAACAAAGAGGTTTTTCATCATGGGTTAAATAAACATAATAAAAATGCAATTCAGAATCAGAAAATACATGCCTTATATTTGATGCTCTCCCCCAAAAACATCATTAAAATTTACCGCTAAAGCTTGGGTTCAATAAGCATTAGGATTCTACCTCTCATTAAGCTCAGTAAAGAGGAAGGAATTTAAAAAGCATTAAAAGCCTAAAAACTGTCTCAATGTCATCCAAATTGTTTACATCTATTGTATCCAACAACAAAACTAAACAGTGTTGATGTGAAATGTTCAAGCTAACAATTATTCCTGATTATCAGCTACAAAAGCCTGAATGACCTAAAACCTCTGCCAGCAGCAGCAGTATGGACAGGAACATGGGTTAACTGTATCAGTTAAAAGCAGTGGCTTTGATTCTGACTTTACCACTGTCTTTCTTTACAGCTTAGAAGAAAATAAGCTTTCTGAAAGCTTCCACAAGCCACAAACCAAGTAGGCACAGCTTTCTACTGGAAGCAAGCTCAATACTCAGCATTAGAAGACACTAGAAAACATTAGGTCACTCTCTGTTTTAAAACACTCTTGATGTGAAGAAACAGAGATAAGATCTTCTCTTCCATTCACAGAGACAAGTAGCTACACTAATATTTGCAACTGCTTGGGTTCCAGTGAGCAATACTGTATAGATGTAAATATTATGAAATTACTATAGAAGTTACAGCAGCAACTAAGTACCACAGTAACACCAAGATACCATTAATCTAACCATCATTTCTGTCCACTCAGTGCTGTAACATCATCTAATAATTTATTCTTATGCAATGAAATTTTAGTTTTATATTTTTGCATTGTTGTCATCGTAATATTTTGACTGTTAATTCCAGATTCTGCCTGTGCCTTAACAGACATCTCTTCAGATGCAAGGCTTCCTTGGTGCACTTTTAACATATCTACACACAGAACTTCTACAACCAACCATAATTCAAATGTTTTGCAAATTAGAGCTTTGCTTTTAGCTGCACTAATAGATGGAACGGCCTTTGTGTTACATGAATAATTCTACAGAAGTTCAACTAATCCTCCAGCTGTAGACATACCCTATGTTGAATTACTGATATGACAATCAGCAAGTTTAATTAAGATATTTTAATTCACTATAATGATTTTTAGTTTGCTTACTCCTGAAAAATTAGAAGTGGGTTATCTCCTTATTAGTAAAAGATTGTAGGACACCACCAGCTTCTAAATTTGTAACAGAGTTTTAAACTACTTTTGGTTTTCATTACAGCTCTGAAAACCAGGTAACAAAATGACACTACTTCCATGTAGAGACATTACAGACATAACTTCCCATGCCAAAATCCTGAACAGGTTAAGACAGAACTGATATCCAGGTGGAAAGAGCAGATCTTGGATTAGCAACAAAGACGACTTTGTCAGAACGTATTAGTTTAAATGGAACATGGAAATAATTTCATGGCTCCTGAATACAAATGGAAAAGGTTGTGTAATGTTTTTGGGGACAGATGAAAAATTGAAGACACATCACTGAGAAACTTCTATCTTTTTGTACCAACTTTTAGACCCCTGCAAGACCTCTACTTATTTTCATTTCCCCCTTCCCCATATAATTTGGATAAAAATCACTAGTACAGCAGCAGCAGAACTTTTTACTATAATTCAAAAGACAAAAAATTATAAAAATAAAATGTATAAAATGTATAAAAATTAGCCAAATACGTTGTATGAACACTATCCAGTACAAAATAAATAAACTGAAAAAAACCCCCAAACAAACTAAACTCCCAAAATAAAATGGCTTTATTCAATTACATTTGGAAATGAGTAGTAACATCAACCCAATGGTCCCCACATTGCTTACTTTGGTGTTAAATCAGAATAGGCCACAGTTTTGGAACTGCTGCTTCCAATTTTTCAACATGCCATACAATTTTGTAATGACACGTTATAGATCACAATTTTGTGGTGTGCTGTGAGATCTGTTTAGTCAGATGCCAGTCTTCTCCCAGGTTTATACTGGGAATAAAAAAGTAACCACAGAGATCTTGGGGTTCAGACTTTTTATATAAAACCAGTGTTGGTTAGGTAAACCTAAGCAAAACTAACGAAAATCAGAGATAAATTCTAAGACATTCAAAACTACTGTTTCTCCAGTTTGAAATAAAAAAATTACTTTCCCTATTTAGGCTGAACCTCTTTTAAGCACTATAAAACATAAAACAAAAAAAGGCAGATAAATATTTAAGTAGTATTTCTTAGCTCTGTTTGTACGTCCTGGACCGATGTATGAAAATCTGTAAAGTGACTGTATCAGACTATTTGCTACGAAGAAGAGTTGTCAAAAACAGATTTCACCTTTCAAGGTTTATTTTAGTTATTTGCTAGTTTTTTCTGGACATGCTGTTGTTGTTTTGCTTTCGTCAATATATTAACAGCACTAAATATGTTGTCAGTATGGTTTTATTTTTTATTGAAAAAAAGAAATAAATAGTGAGATCAGTAAGAATATTTCCTGTTAGTATTTCATATCTTGAGTACCAAAGTAAGTAATTTGCCTTCCTATTTTAGATATCAGAAATGTCTGCAAATTCAACTACTGGGGACATTTTGTGAAGTTGTTATTTTGGGGCATTTTCTTGTTTGTTTGTTTGGGGGTTTTGTTTTGTTTTTCAGTTGGTTGGTTGGTTAGTTGGTTTTGCTGGGGTGTTTTGATTTTATTATACAAAAGCTACATGCAAGTTGACAGCACAATGTTTCTGCGTTCTTTCTACTTGGGACTTACTAAGTGTTCCCTCAGGCATTTAGAGGAAAAATCAATACATTGTTTTACCTGTCATATCAGTAGACAATGTAGACAAGCAAAGCCCACAAAAACACTAATTTTACTTGTCACTGCTATTATATGTAGGCTTCCACCTACTCAAAGGCAATAGAAACATATCAGTTACCTTGAGTGCTAAAAGGCTCTTGTTAATTTCCGCACCTTCCAGTCGAGTCTGCCTATCCGCACTAGAAGTATCTGCTCCTCTTTCATTGCCAGCTAAATCAATCAGAGAAAATTTACCATGCAATTTCCCTTTCCTTCTGAGAATAATCTGAAACACTGCATGGCTTCGAGATGAGTGTGCATTTGCAGATGTCTGGCCAGATGTCCTTTAAACAAGAGAAGGGCAGAGAAAGACATTAACTGGTGGAGCACCATACATGTTAAATACTAACCTCACAATGATAGGTTTTTCAGGGCAGATTCCTGTATTTTCTTACATGTTGACAGCATATCTAACACTCCTGTGGACACTAGACATAGAACCCTAACAACTGGATATACATAGCACAATTATGCCTCTTTTTCATCTCTTTGAGTAGAAATGGAAGACTAGTAACATTTTGCCTCCCTTTTAAAATCAGATCTTCATATATTTCAGATTATCAGAGGGCTTACACAAAAAATGCTGATGGCACTTTTATCTGATCAGGCAGCAGTCCTTGCTCAAGGCTAATTTTAAAAATAATGAAGCTGACGTCTTAAAAAAAAAAAGTTGTGCTTAACCTCTGCCAGTATGCATCAAGGCCTTTTAGAGATGAAGAACCTGGCAGCATTCCAGTTTTTAAATGATGTGAATTTAAGTCAGTAAGCTGCTTACATAACGCATGCAATTCACATCCTCTTGAAAAATCAGTTATTTCTCTCTAGGAGACGAGAAACTCTGCATGTCTCTATCTAAAACATAGGTAGATTCCTTACTTGCAGACAAGATCACCAAAAAATCTCCTGCATATTAAAAGCCATCACTACAAACATACCTCCAAAAAATCTTGTTCTGATTTTTTAACTTACAATGAAAAACTGGTGTAAGGTATGGAAGATACCTGCAGCTGTTGCCTACTTCAATAAGCTTAAGAACATCTTCAACACATTTGACTTCCCGTTCCTGTAATCCCACCACCTGGACTTGCTGTTTACCATCTTCTAACACTCTTAATTTTGTCTTCCTGTTCAACAAGTCAAAAACCTTACGGAAGGAGGAAAACAGAACAGTTAATAGAGGAGCTTTAAAAAAAATTCCTGTTTCAAATTCTCTTTCAAATAATGCAAAACATTCCATGGAAATACATGATTGGAAGGGAAATGTAAAGAATTCTTTGAAATATAGCTTTTAATACAAAGAGAAAAAAAAATCTGCTATGTGACAAGCTCAAAATTTTGTGTATGAGAAACTCCTTCTTTCTCAGAAAAAGATCAGGTACTTACCTTACCACTGTAGATCTCAAAAAATGTTGCATATACTTGAAGTTCTAACTTCTTATAATTTGGCTTCTTTAGCATTAAAAAGACATCTCGAGCTGTGAATACATTTCCAGAATAAAAACAAATCTCATCATATGTTTTCATTTAGCGACGATTCATTCATGTGTAACAGTCTATTTTACAGCATCTCATATTTTGCAAGAATGACAGATAGAGTCAGTCAACCAAGCCTAAAAGAATGCAGTCTAAACTGCCACATTACACTAGAAGATGCAGAAGACGCCAAAATTATAAACTTAATTCATCTGTTATTGCATTTTTGTTAACTAGTCTATATTTATATTACTTTGTAAAGGATACACATCTAGTGACAACTTTTGATTTTACCAAAGCTCCACTGTAATGCAAAGTATGTAACCTGTTATATTTGTATAACAAAGAGTAGAAAATTTATTGATCTTAACTGAGCTGCCCAAAGCCAACTGATCAATGAAGTCTCACCTGCAAGTGCATATATGCCTTTAGAACAATCTTGGTTCTTTCCCGAAAAGTCACCACCCATAGTCTAAATTTAAAACAAAAAAAAAAAAAAGCAAAGAAGAAAGAAAAGCATCATAAAGATCACAGAACTGTAGTTTGCATATTTCTTATTTATTAGAATAAGTCTTTTATCATCTTTATTATAATAATAATAAGAGTTTATTATCATCTAAGTCTGTCATATGTGAAAAAAGAGTATTGCTGACTTGTAGAAGAACTACTTACATGGGTTTTCCCACTGCCTGTTTGTCCATATGCAAAGCAAGTGGCCATTCCCCTTTCAAATATGGTCTCCACTAACGGTCGAGCTGTAAACCTTAAATGCAAAAAAACCTGTACTTAAGAAACTGAAGTACTTTAAGATGCCACTAGCACAAGCAAAATTATAATGTTAAGGCCAGAAGTGACAAAATTGGCCCTGTTTGACAGGTCAAAGGACATTTATACATTAATTTCTGAAGTAAGGAGACTACCAGCTCTAAGGTATTAAAATTTTCCAAACCATCACAAGCTACAAGGTGTCTCTCACTTGTTTTACAACAATATTATCCTCCTTTAAACCCTAAAACCATTATTTCCTTGTTTTAATGATCCAACACCCCACAGTTTACTAAACAAAGTATGGAGCTCCCTAAAGATGCCAGAATAAGAAGATGTTGAAGTAGGACAGTGTAGTAGATAGGAGTTTTGTCAATACACAAATTCTGCTGTAGGTTCTTTTTTTTCCTCCCCAGATCAACTTCCAAGAATAAATTTGAAAGACAAGAGGCCAAAACAACATTGCACATCTCAATTTTTGACAACATGCATACACCAAGAAAGGGCTCAAGATGATGGATACTCAAGCTCTTAAGAATGAAAAAAATCTAGTCATCCCTGAGGTATTATTTGCTGTGTCAAAAATACTATCTGAAGAATCATTTATTTTTTTAGATAATTATTTTTTACTTTAGGAAACACAGAGTTATTCTTCCTACTTCAGCTGCTTATCACCATTATTTCATTGTAAACTCCAAAAGGGTAAACTAATGGAGAGTCACATATGGAGAAGATTCTCTCTACAAAACTCTTTCTAAACTTTTTCCAGTTGTTTACACATAAATTACCTATAAGCGACCAATAAAGGAAAAAATTAATCACAAAAACACAGAGATGCTACAACCTTCTTTCATTCTGTTTTCAAACACAAGATCACTTACAAAAATAATATGGGCAAGACTGAGCCATTCCAACAGCAAACCAGGTTAATCTACGTCTAGCTGAAACATGAATTTTCATCAAGAATACACCAGGTGATTCTTGAATAGCCTTAGTCTTTCTTTCTTTGCTTCTTCTAAGTGAATACCTCCTGTCTTCTCAAGAGGATATTCCCATATTTTGATGTTTGTTCTTTCTATATATAAAAATTTTAAAATTCACGAAGTCTATCCACCTTAGAAGTACACTCGACTACTTCTGTTTGATTGAATTTGAGACTACTTATTTTGCCAGTTTATTAAAAAGGGACTTAAATGTATCTATTTTAAAGTAAGACAAAATACAAACATACTTTAAAAAGTTTTCATAAAGGATTACACAACTCTAAATGATACTATGTCAAAAGAGTCCAACTTTACTTTTACTAGAACTTTTATTTGCAATCTTGCTCTTTCAGAAATGTAAACTGGTTCTCCTTTAAAACTCATAAAGCATACCCATTCCAACTAGTGAGTGTTTTTTAATATTAACAAAAATTTGCAATTCTGTGTTGTGGTTCATGGATTAAAAATACTTAAAATACAGGTTAAGCAAAATAATAACAGTAGTAATAATGGCAATAATAATGGTAATAGTAGTAATAATAATAAAGTAGTACTTTTCTACCTTGGATTGAACAACATTTTTTCAGTATAGACATGCAGTAAATTTAGCATATTGGAGAAAACTGGAGAATCTTGACACAATACTTTTTTCCTCAGTATGACCCTGAGGCTCTGATGAGAGCACATGACAGCACCTATCTTGCTCTTACTTCTTTTAATACGGGAGACCTTAAAGCAGATTGCCCTTCAAGTAATGATCATTATTGTGCCATATGAGGGAGAAGAAGAAAGACTAGAGATTTACTGTTTCAGTTTGAAACAATAATCTTAAAATAATCTTACAATAATCTTAAAATATATTCCTGTATTGCCATTAATGTATTACATAACTAATAAAAACTCTGAAAAACTCAGTACGAAAATACAACAACATTGTATACCAAAACCATTCCTCACATTTAACACTATGTTCACACAGATAAATAAAGGAAGGAGGGAGATTAGAAGAACTGATTGTCAAGCAAGAGAATTATTTCATGCATCATCAACCAGCTGGCTCCCCCACAGCTCCTCAGTACCAAGGAAAGGAAAGATACTACCAGCAGACAATGAGCAGAGACAGAAATCTCCAAGGACACAGCTTTGCTGTTTAGAACTCTTTTGTTAGTGTTAGTTTTTTAAGATTTTCCTTTCATCCCTTTCTCTTAATTATAACAAGCATAAGACACAAGTTTTTATTTTCACAACCTTTTAAGAGGATATTTTTGTTACCCACTATCAATAAGGGCATCATCCTAACTTTCACTTCCTAGTCGTGGATTAAAAACAAGAACTAAGACATTTCTCTGTCAATATTCTCTAAGACTATGGGAAGCACTTCGCAAGCATAAGAAAAGTTACCTTCACCAAATTCCTTTTTAATATCAATACTCCCTGCAAAAAGCTTCACAGTATTTAGATGCATACCAAGATTCTGACCAAGATTATGTCACGGTGTCTAACCTTGCCCACTAGTGGATGTACTTCATCTAGTTGTTCAAGGGAAAGAGCTAATTCTAAACATGCTTTTAGAAGTGCTGTGTGAATTATTCTGTACCAACAGTGGAAATGAACCAGAAGAGCAAAGAACAAAATGGAGATCCAAATACCTTGGGCCTAAAAGTGGGTATGTGTCTTTGCTGCTGTTGGTTTTTAAATTAGAAAGATTTGGCATTCTCCACAAGGTAACTTAGCTCCATACACTTCCATGTTACATCAGCCAGATGGCTTCCAGAAGATAAGTTAGCTCAGGTATCTCGGCAATACTGCAATATAAACTCTCTCACTTTATTTATACTCTTTTTACTGATTTGTTTCCATCTCTTAATTACCCTATATTCAGACTGCAAGCCCTTTGGTGCTAGGACTCTCCTTTTCTTCCAGGTTTCCTGATGACCAAAAGCCATGACTCAGGTTTCTCAGGTGCTGCACACACACTAATAACAAGACAATAACCTGGAAGCAAATGGAGAACTCATTACATGGCTCAAGTAATCAGCAGCTGAGGCGGCAGGCAATACTTGCTAGAGCCTGAAAAGCAGCAGGGCTTGGAGTTGGACTGGAAGCAGGACTGAGGTCAACAGAGGTGGTAATCACATTGCAGGTGAAGAATTAGGGATAAAGAGTTAAAACAAAAGTAAACAGGTAAAAGAATGGAGGTAGCAATATACCATCTGGTAACACAGAGAATAGGAATAAAGTCTAAGACCAAGGTAAGTGTAACAGTTATTAGCATGGAAAACACATGAGAGAAAAGATTCACCAAAAAAAAGCATATACACATACCTGTAAACCATTTCATTAGGAGCCATGTCATCAAAGGCATAATCAAAACGAAAAGTTTGGTTTTCTAGGTACCTTGTTAAATCCACCTTTTGTTTTGGTTCATGTACCATCACAACATCTTTACTAGGAATTGTTATTACATCAAGGTCTTTCATTAATGTTTCTATAAAATAAGTGAAATATATATTTAACTAACAACACATCATTATTTTTTACATTTTCCCATTGTTTACACTCTTATAACATCTCAGATAACACAGCTCCTCCAAGTAACAACACTGCAATGGATTTGGGCTTCTGATGCCTAGATAGTAGTCTGCTAAGCAAGAGATTTCATTTTGGTCTAGTCATCCCATCCTACCAATTGCTAGAAACTAAAGACAGGTACAAAGCTGTTTAGAAAAGACTATGATCATTAACTACAGCACTATCATTGTAATTTGTTATGTCTTCTATACCACTTTTCATGGATTTGAGGTCTTATTCCTCAGAGATTATATGGCAGTGAGCTGTAGAAGACTATACCCTTTGAGTTTTTATACATATCTTCTCTAGCAGAGAAACTAGATGCTAGTACTATACTGCTTAGACTGTCAAACTTGAAAACACAAAGAAATTAACATCCTTATGATAATACATTTTATTTTAAAATTTATCTTTATATTTTCTTTAAATTTTGCTTTCATTCCTCACAGATATTTTCGTTTGTGCATTTCTCCTGGAACCTACAGCACATATCTTTAATATATAATTCCTCTAAAGTAAAATCCTTTCTAAAGATTACCTTGTAAGCAGAAAAAGCTGAAAATTTTAATGATCCTTCCTAGCACTGTGACTTCAACAGTGAGATCCTAGATTATAATTACTATACAGCACTGGAATTTACTGCTAATTGTTGTATGGTATATGAGTCAGCAAAACAGAGAACCCAGTGATCCATAATATGCACAAAAATAAAGACCCTTTGTGTGTATGGTCAGGATTCACTAATGTGTCCTACTTGCATTTCTATGTAAAATTTCTTAAGGCATGCAGTTCAAGAATTTGATGTGACTTTATACAACCAGAGAGAAACCTTTCCATGAGTTAACATCCTGATCAAAGAGTACAATGGTTACCATTGCATTACATTACACACCCATGGAAACACATATTCCAGTCACAGTAAAATCAATTTTTCAATTGCACTGCAGTAAAATAAAAGGCAATTATTCTGCAGTAATCACAGATAAAAAGTAAGGAACAGTGACAAAAAGAAATGTATGACAGACAATTCTTTGCAGCGAAACCTTTTTCATTTGACCAGTCAGAAGACGATTTTTCTTAAAAAATTGTTTGGAGTAAGACATTTACTTCCTTCCAGGTATTTGGTATGAGAATCTGCATTCTTTGCTGATGAAAATTGGAAATCATCTCTCTGAAACCCACCACACATTTCACAATTATAAATACATGTCACTGAACTAGAATCTTTAAGTGTCACTCTGAACATCTACTTTCTGCAAAGTCAATCCACAGAAAAATTGGTGCTGAGAACACCTAACGTTTTTGTTTATAAATTTGCATTTGTGAGATGACAAAACCAATTAATTTTATTTTTTCTAATCATAGAGTTACAGTCTAGTATCTTCGATTCTTTTATAGTTTTCTCTGATTTTGTGAGAAATGCTGTTTCTTATGAACTGAGTGTTTTCAGGAGATTGTATCATGTGGGTACTAGATTATCATCCCCTGCACAGATTATTTAGTTAACACCTTTTTTACTACAGTTTATTCTTAAAAATGTGAAACGGCTTTAAGTATCAACCTCATTTTTACTTAGACATTCATCTTTCTACAAAAGATGAATGATCACCACCTCTGATCTACTTTTTTAATAGCTCCCAACCACTAATACTTAAGATATGCAACTTTCACAAAATCGAATCCTACCTCTGAATCCCAATTCATGTCCCATTAACAACTTGTTTTCATTTACTGCAATTTCACTTTGTCCACCTTCAGCACAGGTAGAAAGTGACATTTTTCCCAACAGTAAAAGTAAAAATGAAAAGGAAAAATAGAAGCAGCAATGTGAAGTGGAAAAATAAGACAAAGCCTAACTATATACTGGTATCATATCTATTGGAAAGGGAAAACATTTCTCCCATTTTCCTCTGCATGTGCTTCAAATAATCCTAAAGGTGTACTTCCAACAGCACAAAAACAATAAACAGCATCCCATGTTGCTTAAGCATCAGAGTGATGCTCTTCTGAGTCCTTCAGCCTAACAGAATATAAGAGAAAGAGAAGGGAACAAACATCTTGCAGCACTGGATTCAGACAGGCTACAATCCAGTAGGCATTTGTGTTCCTCAATTCCCACTGAAAGTAAAGAACTTCCTAGGAAGACTGGGATTTACTGGAACTGAAAGCTGAACAGTTTTTTGTTGTTTGGTTTTGGTTTTTTTTGAATACAGACTCCAGTCTGATGAGCAGGCAATAAGAAAAATAGTTCTAACATCCATCACATAAATCAAAAAGTCATTAGGGAGTTCTTTTAGTACCTAACAGTTTTTTAGTGGCATTTGATATGCTCTAGGGTAACTTCGCCAGCCCTGAGCAGCAACTCCAGGGGGTACAAATCTTCTATTTGTCTGTAATCCACTAGCCCTATGAGGATGTCTTGCACATGTTTAGGCACCTACCATGTCATAAGACACTTCCTTGATGTCTGATTCAAGACCACTTGAAAGTATAAAAATGTATGTAATAAAACACGTACAAAAGTTTTCATTATGTAACTCTCTGCTCAGGAGATCACTTGAAGGATACTTTAAAATAACAGTGAACCTAATACAATGTAAGAATACTGAGGAGATTACAGTAGAATTCATTTCCAGATCCACTAAAAACATCCTAGATGACCTTGGGAAAAAAACACACTCTCCCTGTGCCTCAGCTCCTAATACATAAAATTGTGGCAGTTAAACTACTTTTCTCCCCAGGTTATAACGAGTCTATGAATTTTCTAGGTCCGTCACACATATTGCCTAATATAAGAGTTTCACCTTTGATCAGTATTTCTAGAGTTGTTTAACACAAATAATGTTACTATCAGAAGCAGCTTTTCAGAAAAACAAATGAACAAAATCTTCAACGATCATACCTTTTTTATTGAGTGGTCGTTTTCGTACACAAACACAAATCCTGTGCTCATCAATCTGCAAAGGGAAGTCTTTCAGTGAACTATACCCCAATTCCAGTTACAAAATATTTCGCTCTATTTGACTTCTCTTTTTGAATTAAATAACAAATCATTTAAACAAAGAACAATATCCAAGACAGTGAGTCATCTGAACATGTAAAAACCCCTCGTGCCTGCACAGTAGACAAGAACCCAAAAAAAAAGGGAGAACTATATGTTAACAAAACTCCCTGCAGACAGTGATCTAATCCTACAGAGCAACAGGTACTATTGGACTATTGCAAGCAAATGCAGCTTTAACAGGGTAGATATGCTACTGACAGAAACCGTCACATTCTCTGATTTCCATAGAATCTAACTGTCTTCATCATTTAAGGATTACACTCCTCTCACTTGTCTGCAAACCAAAAGACCACATCTCCTTCAAAGATCAAATATTAATCATTATGTTGAAGAGGGTTTTTCAAATAAGTTTCATGGTTTTGTGTGCACATCCCTTAGCACCCCAAGAAAATTTACCATACAAAGGCTGGGTGACTACTTAGTACATATTGGCATTGTTTAATAGAAAAAAGATATTTAAATAACTTAACAATAGTTTAGTAAACTAGGGCTTCCAAAACCTACTCATTTCAGTATCAACAAATTACTGGAAAAATAAACCCATGTTATACTGAATACTAATATTTATTAAAATACCTATTTTTCACATAAACAGACAGAATTATACATTGAAACAAAAATGAAAACACACAGCAGAAACATAGAAGGATACCACATTTCCAGGTTGCTGGCATACTTACAGGATCTGCAGTTGTCAGTGGTCTATAATCCAAACTTCCCCTGAAATCTCTTATCATACACATAATTTCATAATTTGGGTTTGTAGCATCAACATCCTAGGAAAAAGTAAGCAACAGAATTTCTGTTATACTTTTTGTTTCCAGAAACGGCATAAATTAATTACCTATTAAAAAAATACACATTAACTGAAATCTTACTTTTTCTGCAAAACACCAGAAACTTCTCTTGAAGTTTAACGTAAGTTTAATGCCTTTTTTTGATGTAGCTAATTTACTGACAATAAAGGAAACAATTACATGCTTCCTATGTCATGTTTTTGGTAGGCATATAATAGAAAATACTTTTTAACTGAAGACTCATTAATAGTCTACTCAAGAAAGAGAAATTACTCCTGCCTTTGCCAGAACCTTCACACTGCAGAAACATAGAGAAAACACTTCTTAATCTCAGATATGGCACTCTGACATATGCACAGATACTCCACTACACAGGCACAACACACACACCGCAGAGGACAATGCAGGAACCCCAGCTGCTCTAAACACAAGCCTGCTGGATATAAGTCAGTTAAAGTAGCTTGTCCTAACTATTGGTCCTGTGTTCCTTTATACACATATTTGGATGCATTGCAAACTCCTCCAAGGGTCCCAGACCACCAGCAAAGCAGAAGCAATCCCAAGGATACTCAACAGACTACATCCAGGCTGTGATGGTTTTGGCTGGGATATCTAGAGTTAATTTTCTCCATAGACGAATGTGGTATGCAGCTCTGTTTCGGATTTGTGCTGGGAACAGGGTTGATAATACATGGATGTTTCAGCTATTCCTGAGCACCACTTAGACAGCAAAGTCCTTTTTCAGTCCTCACCCCACCCCACACCAGCAAGGCAGTCAAACAGCCAGGACAGCTGACCCCATGACACAGGCACAGAAGACAACCCATCCTTAAACCTGGAACTATCAGTACCAGAGTGAATGGACATTTAAGAGGCCATGCATGTAGCACCACCAAGCTGAGCTTGAGCCTACCTTGTTCTCTGCAGAACTGATTAAATAACTTCCTGTCACTTCTCCTTGCAAATACCTGTTTTATAACACTTCAGGACATGCTGCTGATGCCAAACATAGCCAGCTCTGGTGCTCAGATCCTACTAAGTTTTGCATGGCTACCCCCACATGATAAAATTTCTGAATCACAGCTGGCTGTGGACACAGTGTAGGCACTCTCAGAAAGCACTGAACTGGGGTTATTAAGCTGAAAGGGAGCCAGCTCATTCTTAGCACATGTCACACAGCCAATCCTCACCTCAGAAAAAACTGTGTCCTGATAATCAGAAGCTGACTGTACCTTGATGTCATTCACTCTGACTACAGTGAACTAAAAACTGCTGACAGTAAATCTTCACAGAATGTTTCTTAATAACATTCAGAAAAGAGTACTGTCTATCACGGAGAAAGCATTTACCTAATATTCTTCAAGCCCTGTTTAAAGGGCTTGCATACTAGAAGGCAGTGCTTGATGAACTATTGCTGCATTTCACAACAACTTCCTCATACAGAAGTTTAAGACTCAGATGCAAAGAGGAGTGTTCACAGGACCAATAAAAAGAAAATTTTACAAGTAACACCACTTCAAAGTATTTTAATATATAAGGCCAAAAATGGTCATTCCCCACACATAAAGACATACTAATGTTTTGTGTAAATGGATGTAAACTGAAAAACACAAACCTAACATAGGTGATTTTAGGTCAACTTGGAAACATCAGTAAACCATGAAAAGTAAATTGTATGAATGATTTACTTGACGGTGGTAATTCTCACGTCAGCAGCAGATTGGTACTATCTCTTCAGAGACTAACACATGCACAGGGCTGCCAACAAGATTACACTCCTAGTTTTGCTAAAGCTTTTACAACATTGTGACAGAAAGTCATTTAATATTAAGAGATTTTTCTCAAAGGATTAGCAACTTCATTTCTTTCACACAAGTTTTTAACAACTGGCTGCCAAGCTGCTTGCATGATGAAATTACAAATGTATACACTAGCTTGAAGAAAGAAACATTATAAGTCACTGTTCAAACTTGAGCCTCAAGTAGATCTATAAAGCATCAAAGATCATAATGAACAATTTATCATAATGGTGTATTACCTCCTGTAGAATAAGAGACCTCTCTAAAAGTCAAAAGGTTGGTTATTGTCAAAAATATACTTTCCCTAAGAAATAGCTATCATCAGTAGTTGTTCTCTGAAGAACATGCAGCAAGACAGCAACTGAAAGCAATGATTTCTGTAAGAAGAAAAAGAGGAGGAAAACCATCCAAAGTAGTAGTTATGAGAGCAATGCTACCAAACACCAAAATATTTGTCAAATCTGTATACAGAATGAAAATACTAATTTCAAGATTATCACAGTTCATAAAAATTATTAAAGACTGAAAAAAGCATAATTTTGCAAATTTCCCTTGCTGACATGTGATTTCTAGTTGAGCTAAAAATACTAACCTGAGCCCTCTTTTCTCTAAGTTCCTGCTGCTGTAACCTTCTTTTTTCACGCTTCTCTTGCAACTTTTCAACCTCTTTTACACAGTTAGATTTTCTACGCGCTTAAAGAAAAAGATGCAATTTTAAAATACTTTCCATATTTACACTGTAAACTTTAATTAAATTAATGTATCAATAATTAGAATGCATCAACTATCAACTATGTTTTCAAGCAAATCTGTATTAGTATAGAATCATTGTCATTTCAATTCTAAAATGCGTAAAATTTATTAGAAAAATGCCATGGGAATGGGACAATAATTACACAAACAAAAACATATGACCTTGAAAAAATATTTGGACAGATACCTGTGATCTCTCAGTTTGAAATAAAAGTAAGCCCAGAGAAATAAAGAAAAATTTTGAAAAAAAAAAAGAAGCTAAACACCACCACCACGGTTAAAAGAAAAGAAAGGAAAAGCAAATTCCAAATACTAATACAATTATGACAAAAATAAAGATTTGTTTAGCCACAGCTTTCTGAAAAGCTCCTCAAGGAAGCTCACAGACAACTGAGCACGTAGACCATTTGTCATTTATGGATAACAACATAATCCAAGAGAATGTACATGTAATGCCCAGAAATGAATGAGTCCTTGATACACGGTTTACATACAAGGGGGTCCAAATTCCTTTTTTGCAGCTTGACCTGGAGATATATCTGAAACACTACCATTCTGTTGAGAGGAGGAAGACTGCTCGGGAAGCTGAGTAGGTCGTGCACGTGCAGAACCAACCACTGCAAAGGAAAAGCACAAAGCTCATCTGGACATGGAGGAGTAACATTTCTACCCATTTCTGAAACACTTTGTTAACATGAGATAAAATGAGGCCCCCTTCTAGATCCAACAATTTACTGTGGATGAGGAGGAGCCATACTCATAGAAAGTCTATTAATAAGAACATCTGGTATGCAGACTTTTTTATCTTAGTGCTGTACAGTAACACAACATGATTTTTAAGTACCAATGTTGCACATGCATATTTTTAAATACTGCAGAATTAGTAAAACTTACTATATGCACAGAATGAAGTGTTTACTTGGAGATATGCAGTCCTGAAGCATAAAGTGCTTCAATTTTATTTATATTGTAATTATATCCAAAAAACTAGTAAGAAAAGAAGGCTCACTGCTTCACATTCTCTAGATTCTACAACCCCATTGAGCCTATGATCTCTGGAGGAGCAAAAGAATAGAAATTAAAGCAGTGACGTGCAGCACAATCTGTAAGTGGAAGAAACAAGCCTTTTTGCCTCTGTACTGGAAGGGATACAGATACAATCAATATGTCTAAAGTTATGCACTGATTCTATACGTGTTAAGAATGCTGATTTCTGAAGATGCTGTAATGTCTTTTTCCAGTGAATGCAGTGGGAGTGGTGAGCATGCAAGCCTCTGTGATTGAGCTGAATGCTTTTAATTATTTTTCAAATAGTTGCTTCGATCAGCTCTGCCTCAGATGGCCCATTTCCTGCACACACTTCTAACAGAGTGTGTCAAAAGAGTACAAAAGTGAAGGTATCAGCTTCAATCACTAGCCAGAGATGACACTCCAAGCAAAGGCCAGAAGGCCAGCTCACTGTACAACATGGAAACAACTACAGAAACAGGTTTTGAACACAACAGACAAGACAAATGGCCAGATCATTCCACGTATCATAGGAGATCTAGCTTATAGCACAAACTGACGACAAAAACTGAGACAGTGTGCTGAGAAAAGCTGAATTACAAGGCCAAAAAAAGAAAAATATTTAGGCCAACAGTGAATAGTAAGAGGCATGGTACTTATTAAAATACAAGTTACAGGGTTATTTCATACCAAACAGATAATTTACTACAAATGACAGAACACATGGATGTGAGGACAGTCCATCAGTAGGATATCTCATATTTAAACCATACTAGGTAGGAAAGAAAAACCAAACTACTCCTGTATTTTCAATCTGCTTAATACGCCCAGAGCCAAATGGCACAAGGGCAAAAGTGGTCCCAATCAGAAGAGTCTGACCACTTGCAAAGATACGCAAGCCCACTTGTTTTCCAAGTTTAAACAGATGGACTGAAATCTAGTCTGAAGTAATGTTAGTAGATTAATGTTTGGAAGAAGAATCATCATCATCACTGGTACAAGTTAGTTAAGTTGAACATAGGAGAGAAAATGAAAACAATAAGCAGTACGTATTCTTTCACATGTTATAGATGCATTACATCTCTATTCATCCAATACATACTTTTCACCTATTCTCCTGTGGTAGTTCAGCAATTCTTTTCAGATTTTTTCCCTATTAACTGTAGAGTGATAAAAAAACCTGTAGGGCTTAAGTATTCTTTGAATGACTGTTTACACACAGACTGTCACAAAACAACAGGCTGTTAATTAACAAAAAAAGTTAAAAAATGGAAAATGTTAAGAATTTAAAGTGAAATACTTAGTGTATATTGAAACATTCAAATAAGCTGAGAGCACTTATATATGAAAAGTCCACGCATGATTTAACATTGCATAATTAATTATCTTCAAATTTTTGCACCTTCAGTTAATTCATCTTAACTTTCATAATCCTTTATTGCTTAAACTTGCATATAAATATAATTTGTACAGTATGAATTCCTAAGCATACTAGGAAAAATTCTAGGAATTACATACTACATCTTTTACATGTCACAGGCATACATACCGAATGAGAAACATAAAATTATTAAGGAACACTAGATAAACAGGAGGTTAAAACGTTACTGTATTTTTTACTTCACTGAAATGGAAAGAGACAACATTTACCTCTATTATCTCTGGCAGGAGGGTCATTCTTAGCAGGTAGCACAGTTCGCCGACTCTGTAAAGAAAGAAGCCTCTCTTATTTGATCACCATATTATTGAAAGCATAAACTGCAGCCCCACCTCTGCTTCTTTCCAGTGAATGAAAATAACACGACATGAACAATAGAGATCTTATTGCTGCCAAATCCCACCATGAAAAGTGAAGGGGTGAAGGCTGATAGAACTATATGTACTTTTTCAGAGAACTCCAAAACCTTTTCTGTATCTTTCATTAAGACATTTAGTTATAAAAATATTAGTACCCAACTCCCTCTCTGCCAAACCTGTTTTCAAAAAAATTTAGAAATCCCTCTTCACCACAGGAAAGAAAAAGAACACTGTTATCAAATAGCATCACAGACATAAAAGTTAAAAAATCTAGCATAACATCATATATAGCTGCTGTACAGTTTCCATGAACATGTTGCATAGATATTACCAACCTTCACAATTTTGTTTACTTTGGCTGATGAAGCAGGCGGTGGTAGTGTCTCTGGACTAGGTTCAATATCTTCGTCAGGTGCAAGATCTGGGTTAAGTGAAAATATGCTCTCTAAATCAATCTGTGAAAAAGAGCATAAACCACATTAATGACACTTAACATAAATCCTCTCTTTATCTCCTGTTATATTTGACAAAAAACAATAAATATATTTCGTGTTTTTACCCCACAACTTGTTCATTCTAAGATCTGAATTATTCTTCTGTTCACTAAAAACAGACTAATCTTTGGTCTTCACATTATTTGAAAGCACATCATTCAGTAAAGGGATGAACTAAAAACGACCAACAGATAGTATGATTTTGTAAGGTGATCAAACTAAAAAGAAGTAGCTAGTATTATAACAGTAATTCGACAATTACTGCAAAATACATAAGACATTCTGTAACATAAAAAGAAGGAGATATCAGTTATCTTAAATTTCCCACAGTGCAAAAGAAACAAATTGCAATGACCCAAAAATATCAAACCATAGCTGAAACCAAGTTAAATTTATCATGGTTTTTTTTCTTTTAAGTATTATTAAGTGTCATTCAAACTGCTGTAAAATGTAAGGGAGGAGGGACAGGATCTTAAAAATATGACTTTGTAAAAATGTTGAAGAGCTTTGGTCTCTACAGACTTCTATTTCTCTTGGCTGAATCTTTCAAAGACCTCAGTGCTGTACAGATTCTGTGTGTCTTCAGCTGATGATATCACCAGGACTTTCTCATGGCTTTTTTTTCCTTTTTCCTAAGTTTTCTTAAAACCAGTAAAGCGTAAAGTGTAATTATTTCTGACATGCTTCTCCAAACTGAAACGGGCTAACATGGTCCAAAATTTAAAGGAAGATGGGGTAGGAAAGCGTTACACAAAAAAACACAGTTTCATAAGGAAAGAAAAGCTGGAAAATTGTTGCCAAGAATAAGTGAATAAGCAAACATACTGGCAGTTAAATTCTTCAAGAATACAAACACAAGAAGATTTCTAGTTTAGCTCTCCTACTAGTTTCCTGTCTGAACTGTGTGTCTTTCTCCCTCTTAAAAATTTGATTTTTCTACTTGTAAAAATAGGATAACAAAGTCAGGCTTTGTAATCTGGTTCAAAATCAGTAGATGAAAAGAACTGCTTAAAAGCGATGACACAGAGCTCAGGAATTCAAATTTACAACAGAAAACAGAATTTGCACCACACTTTCTGTACAAAACAGTCTGTAACCAAAGAATCATCAAGTAAATTAAGATTTATGTCTCATTTTTGTTTCCAGCACAAATTCCAAGTAATATTCACATAGATTACACATTTTTTTAGAAGTTCTAAATAAATAAGCTTACCTCTTTCCCTTTAGTATCTCCATTTTCAATCCATTCAACAGTTACGCTTTCATTATCTTCATTTAGAGATGTTACCATAGCTTGGTGAATTCGGCCTAGAAAGCAAACGCAAGTGATCATTTACTAAGGGGTGGAAAAAATTTCCAGAACTTATTTTCATCCCTGCATTCAGACATACAGAGAGAGGTAGAAAGAAGACGGTTGAAAAAAATGAGGTGATAAATACAAGGTGATCACAGGCCACACAGTGTGAAGTGGATCAGACCTGACCCACCAGTGGAGGCTCTAGTGAGACAGTCAGCATCCAAGTGAAAATCACAATGAACAGAAAATTGGATGGTAAGTAAACAGAACACCTCAGGAAAGCCACACCACTTAGACTCTCTCTCCTTGAGAGCAGAAAACTCCAATACCAGAAGATTCCCACAGGTGCTAAAGGCCCCTACGGTGCACCTCACAAAGGCTTGTTTGTCCCCCCTTCTAGGCTGATACATTACACATCTCAACACAGAAATTAAGCCCTTTGCAACTGTGTTCTGATACACATTTTTTATAGGCACCAATCAGGTCATACTCCAACTAAAATCAAACTGCCTGGAACAACACAAACCATTATTTTAGAAAGAGCTACTTACACAGACTGCTGAGCTTGAGTTAAGGTGCTTTTGCACTGACTTCTCCAGTGAAAGACCCAAAGGAAGCAAGCCCCCATAGAGTAATATAAAACCAGTAAATTTTCAGAAGGAATAAGGATTTTTCTTCTAAAATACATAGTACACTGCAATTTTTTTATGTCCTATTTCCTATGCACAGTACAGAAGAGCAACGGGAAGAGAAGGACAGCCATGCACTGACACAAAAGGATCAAGACCCAAGTGTCACATTGATTTCACATCCATGCTTTGCCCTAAAGTACCAAAAACTGAGGTTTCTAAAGAACACGAGTCCAAACCAACTGCTCCTCTCACACCCTCCCTTAACAAGGGTCCATATCATGAAGAAGCAATCTCTTGCTCCACCTGCCACAAGCCACTCCCTAGGACTACATGCAGCTCCCAAAGTATGAATGATCGTCCTGGAGCAGTTGTGCATATGCTGCTGCTACTGGTCACCTGCTCAGGGTAAAACACAGCACAAACAGCACACACACTTCAGTCTGGGCTTTCTCTGCCTTGTACTTTCTCTTCTTTTCTAAAGCTATTGGCCCCACAAATCCCCTTTAGTTTTCTGCTCCGTTGATTGTTTCAACTTTTTGTTTTAGCCACTTTAGTCACAATTTGACAGTTTTCCAAAAACAAAAAAAAAAAATCGGCTTTTTACAGTCTAAGCCTTCTAGGGGCTGTAGAGGGACAGAAAGAAAGAAAAACTTTGAGTGATATCCCAAATTAACTCAGCTAACAGTGAGAGTAGTAAATGTATACCATTAACATTTATTTTATTACAAAGGCTGCCTAAACATTCACATCTAGTTAAGATTCAGTAAGAAGAGAGAATACAGGGAAGTGTCATGGAAGGCAACAGCAAATCCCTGTAGTGTCACACAGTGTGTGGAGGAAGAGACTAGCTGCAGCTCAGGCGAGGCGTAGCACTCGGGGAACTCGCAGAGCAGCTGGCAGCCCTGGGCAGCACCACTTTCACATCTGCAGCACTCGCCTTGCCAGCAACACACATCATACACACATTCACAACCTCCACGCTTCTCCTGGCCCAAAGCGTAACAGTCGCTCTCACACTAAAGAAGGTTAAGTAGTTTTTTAACGTTCTGAATAAAAAGCCTCCCCCTTTTGCTTCACTTGGTTTCTGCCCTCTGGCATTCTCTTGTTTTTATTTCCCTGATCCACACTTTTTCCGAACAAACCCTTCCATCTGTACTTCCTGAGCACCATTCTCACCATCCTCAATACACCTCTCCATTAATATTTCAGCATTTAATAAACTGTAGGGATTTAATTTTGTGCAAGAACACTGTTGTAGAACTGTTTCCATGAGCTATCTGATCTTTCAACAAAGTAGCAACAGAAGCTGCTGTCTTTCTGTAGCAATGACCCTCCTGCCCCTTCCGCAAAGAGTGTGCTGAGACCTGCAAGGACATAAAAACTTTGGGAACTGGGAATTTAAGCTTACATTGGTATAGTCTTCTGCTGCTTTTTTAAGGCCTGGCCCAGCTGTCAATTCAGAATCAAGAGAAAAACAATGTTTGAAAATACCTGTTTAGTAAAACACATTCTATACAATATTATAATAATACTTAGCGTGTTACCAAATTTTAAAAACTTTGAAGAAAACCACTATTCGCAGCTGAAACCTGTGACACTGTATTAGTCACAGAGCCATCATATAAGACCTACTGTGTGTTTCTGTGCTGTTACTTTTGACAGAGAACAAGTAACATTTAAAAAAGGTTTCATCTTTGCCATTACAAGTGAAAAGAGATCAAAGCAGGCTGATGAATGAACAGAAAATACCCCATATTCTAACAAACACAGTAAGCCAGCATGCCGTAACAAAAGAATCACAATAAATCTTCCATCTCTGTGCCAGATTTCATCTCTTCCCTGGCCAAGAAAGTCAGGGCTGAATAAAAAGCACAAACCCCCACATACTAACAAAAATAAAAGTCATGTCTATCTTCCAAATACTCTGAGCTTAAACACAAAATGTTCACTACAGTGTTTAAACTGGCAATGTACTCATAGAATTTTTCCTAAAAATTCTTTGTATTACTAAAAGTTTACATGTTATTGAAGTGCCAGATAAAGCATTTACATCTTTACAATTGCCTCTTGCTCTCTGGAAACAGTATTCCATTATATTTTTCTAGTACACAGCTGAATACAGCAGCTGGGAAATTCAGGAATGCCAGCAACCAATTAGGCTGGCATAAACCTCGTCTAGCATATAAAGCAAGACCAAGCTACAAATGCTAAAGCATATGAGCCAATCTGCAGAGTGTTTCAAATGCAATGACCCTAATTTCTGGTGCACTTTCTAGAGCTGGTACCAAAATTTGACATGTAAGCATGTCCATGTAAACATGAACCAGCATCGTAAGCTGAAGAAGTAACAAATAATTCAAGAAGACACACATCTTAAAACCAAAAGACGTAGAGCTGATACAACAACTCGTCACTTGGCACTTCCTTAATTTCTAGTGCCTCTCCTCACATGATTAGAATTCAGATCACAAGCAACATTTTTTTTCTGAGAAGTTGTTCCATTTCTGTAGGGCTCCCCACGGAAGTGGTCACAGCACCAAGCCTGTCTGAGTTTAAGATGTGTTTGGACTACAATCTCAAGCACATGCTATGACTCGTGTTCTGTTCAGGGCCAGGAGCTGGACTTGATGATCCTGATAGGTCCCTTCTAACTCAGCATATTCTATGATTCTATGGGGCTCAAAACTAAAGGAGAAGCTATTTGAAAAAGCAATTATTCAGGTAAGTATGTTCAGTCATACAGCACATGACATCTGGTTAATCTCCCACTGACCAGAAAATACTGCTGTGTAAAAAATACTGCTGCCAATACAGCAGTACAACACAAAAACGTGCGACACCAACACTTTACATTTACCTTAAACACACAGCCATGACAATATTCTCACTCTAATCAAGTGAAAAACATCAATTCCCCATTCCCTTTCCTCCTAGTCATCTGATGAACATTTGACAAACAGAAGGAAGCAAGCATACTGATCTAACCTGCAGACATACGATATAAATATCCTCTACTGTACAAATTCTTAGGGCCGGTAGTGGTGCACAAATAGGTTCAAGAAGAGCAGTGAAAGCAAATAACCAAGGCTACATCAAACATTTTAATTAACCTTTCGCCTAGGTAGCAGTGCCAACTCATTGCAAATACCAAGTGTACTTAGATCCTTACCTCTAAGCAAAGCGAACATTTTCTACCTGCCAAGCTTCTCCAAACCACCATAATTCTGAAGCAGTGATCAATCAGAGTAGTAAGCCCATGGCCCTTTCATCTTCCTACTACTTTTCAGAAGCATAAGTTATCAGTGTGAAATATGGGTTGGTGCCTAAATTACAATCTGGACTACAGCAGTAGGTGGCACGTGATAGAGCCGGACCACATTCTTCCCTACCTCTCCACATAACTGAAGAGTGCCTGCCCCAAAAAACATTGTACTCACACATCTCATGCACAAGCTTTATGGAATCCTAGAAATAGCTCTGAGCTCTAATAATTAAAAATTTACACTCAGGCTCTGGATTGGCCTATGGAGAAGAGAGGTTCATAATTTCCGCTATGATCCTCTCATTCCACCCCCAAAAGAGTAGGCAGACCCTACCCAGCAGTGTTACATTATGACCATCAAACAGTCTAAGTCTTGTGAGCCCAAACCCAGACAACCATTTTTAGCAGGACCAGGCTAATGTTAACAGACCTCACCTTGGCTCATGGCTTGCTCACGTTATATCCCCTTGTACTTGCCACATCTTCAGGAGCACAAATATTATATAATTATAAGATATGTTATATTAGCTGTGGCAGTGGACCATCAGCCAAGTACTTAGCTTTTTTTAAGTGCATCAACAGAACATGTTCTAAGGTGAATGTAAAAATATACTACAATTTCACACCTACTACAGTCTTGCTGAGGATGACCACAGATACAACAGAAGCTACTCATGCCTTAAAAGATTATAATACACATTTGTGAAATAGCCATGATTTTCCCATTCATGTTCATGAATGACTAATGCGAATGTTACCTCATTTAGAGACACCTGGACATGACTGACCTTCACCCTCTGTCAACTGATAGTCAAAAATTAAAATTGTGAGAAGTACAATTTTCTTCATTCTCTCTTAAGTAATACAAGCACCGAGTTACATATATTAAAAAAATATATGTTTAGGAGAAGCATGAGGCTGCAAATCCAGAAGAAGCACTTACCAAACAGAATTACTGTACTCCAGAAAATTATCTTCTGTGCTACAGGTTCCAGTCCTGGCAACTCTGGTGGAAGAGCTTTCCCGCTCTCATAGAGCTCAAGGAGGCCAAAAAAAATACCCACCAAATGCTGCCTGTAGCAAATTTTAAGGAAAGACTCCAAAGGAAAAAGAGAATTCCTGGCTTGGTGTCTCCATCAGTGTCAACTATGGGGATGACCCTATTCAGACAAATCATCGCTTGTCATAGTCCTCCGCACACTACATAGACTGTCCTGCTGCTCATCCCCCAAGGAAAAACCAGCAGTTACTGCTGACTGACGTTACCTTCTCCACAACACCAAATGTATTTGATTTTCTTTTGTTTCAAAGTTTCATTTATCCACAAACCAGTGGATACAGCCTTTTACTTTCATTATATCTACCACTTTTACACTACTTTTATTTTACTTAATCATATAAATTTATTTTGGCTTTGCCAGCCCTCCCTATTGTCTTGTCTATTACCTTATTTACAGTGTTATCACAGCATTAAATGGACATTAAACATGCACAGTCCCTACAATATTTCTAAAGCAAGTTCTTAAATGTAAAAATAACATATAATTTAATTAAATACATATTTTAATATTTATTTTTGTGAACAATCCCTAGCTGCTACCAACTCATTTTGTTGTATTATCTAAATTACCACAGCAATACCCAAGTCCTTCATATGACACATATGTTACAACCACATCTTATCATCTCTGTGAACATCTTCGGTGTAACAGACAGGGATTTCGAGAACAGAAAGTAATATTACCCAAAACAAGCTTCCCATTTCTGCCTGTATGTTCCAGCTTTGAATTAAAATCCAACTTAATCTACTCTTGCCCCTACATAAAAAGCTACCAAACCTAGAAACATCCCAAGCTAGATATGTAGGTAATTTCTGTGCAAGTACCAATCAAACATAACATTTCAGAAAAACAAGAGTTCACAGATATTACTGACAGTCCACAAAGAAATGAGGAGGGGAGAAATAAACAACACACACACATGTCACTGAGCTGTGTATAATATTTAGTTTCAAAATACAAATAGCACATTCAATGTTCCTCATACAGCAAACAGGATGCAAATGACTTTTTGGTTCCCCATCCATCCAACACCAACAAGTCCCTCCACTCTGAACCACTAGGCTACAACTCACTGTGCTCAGCCCAGCAGAACTTGTCAGCTGACCATACTGAAGCACCTTCTCTAAAGAAGTTACCAAGAGCTGCATCCCCACATTGCTGTCATGGTTTTTGCTTCTCTAATAATTTTCAGTCTCCAGTCTTGTCAGGTTGTGATTTGGTGGGTTTTTCTGCTGATGTTTCATTTTGCAGGCTGATCTCTAAAATTTCCCCTCACATTCAAAAGAAGTTTTCTGTGGTTTCCCCAGTCAGAGGAACACTTTGCTTTTTACTTTCCTTCAAGGCAGGTCCAGTCTCTTTTGGGGGTGGGGTGTTAATATCCTTTTAAGCAGATTTCAAAGGGCATTATTTTATATTAATAAGCTCTGCTTAAAACATTTATTTGCTTTCAGAAGCTTCAACTGCCAGTGAAATCAATGGCAGTCATATCATTGGTTTCACAAAAGGTTTCCAATAGCATCTCACCATTACCATTGAGAAGTTTACGCTACATATTTTCTCTGGAGGTGTCAGTGTCAGAGAGGAAGAGGATACATGCTACTAGAGCAGCTGGATTCATAACAAAGTGTCCCATTATGATGCCAACAGATGCACTGATATCTTGATATTTACCATCAAGTTATCTCAGCTGTACCATGCAAGTCATCCTATCATTTTTAAGAGTGTGTGAGCTCTCAACTTATTAACTTACCCACAGAAAAAGATATTTAGAAGGAAGCACCTTCTAGTCATATCTAATACATGCTGTTGTAAGTCCCCTAGAAAATTCTCAATAAACTGAAAACATTTCACTTTTACGTTATTAAGTGGTCTGCCTCTGCTATTCACCCAAAAAGCCGCACTAGCGCCCTGATGTCAATATTCACAAACTTTTTTTTTTTAAAGATTGCATGCGTTCACAGTCATTTAGCACTCTATGCTCTCTTTTATGGCTTGTACAAACACACCTGTACAAGAACTATCCCTACCTGTTTCAGTCTTTTAAGAGTATCTGCTTTTCCAACACCATCAACCAAGAGGTGAAATAGCCCAGAGAAGCTCCAAATCACTTTCCACAGGAGCACTCATTGCCAAATAACAGTATTTCTGAAATGGCACTCACTTTTCCTCTTAGACTTCACCCTGTCCACACTTACTTCATGACTAGCTAGAACATGAAGGTTTTACACCTGTCATTTACAGTTTATGATCTCCTAATCTATAGCAAAAGCACATTCACTTTGTGTCACTTTTACCCCAGCTGTTTTGCTCCACACCTCTTAATCTTCCAGTACGACACACATCTCCAGATACATGATAATCACACTCCAACGAAGTAATGAAGTTTCCTAAAAACAGTGTTACTTTTTGTGTAATGACTAGGAATTAATAACTTTAATGGATGGGAAAAACTAACCAGCCAGTCCCAAAACTGATCCCAGAAGGTATGTGGTTAGTTAAAAATTACTAGGTACACTATCATTACCTGTCTTACGCACATTACCTTCTTTGTGTTAAACTTCATGTGAATAACTTTTCATATTCTAATAAACAGTGTATTAAATTCAGATAAACTTATGGCTTATCTTCACAAAATGGTTGATACTGGCAGTGCTGCACAAAGCCTCTCCCATCCTGATGCCCTGCCAGGGCCAAACTCAGGTCACCCCACACTCAGCTCCAGGATTCAACATCATGTTAACCTGCTTCATTTCTACCACACTAGTTTGGGACACAGAGACTAGAAGCACTTCAGGATCTGTCCTCCACTGTTTGCTACTACTTTTAGCCAAGGCACTCACTGTACATTCCTAGAATGATTCGATTAGATTGGTAATTTTTCCATTTACTTTAGTGCAAGATGAAGCAGGATGAGCTGCAATCTCCTCTGAAATTGATATTAATGCAATGGCCAGTTGCTCCATGGCCTAAAATCTTTTTATTCACTTATGCTGGTTTTGTTGTTGGGGTACCACAACAGTCTTTCTCTTTGTGATGGAGACGGCAAGGAACTCCTAGGAGGATCTAGCATGTGCTGTCAAGGTAGATTGCGTCATGCTCTTACTGAACCATGGCACAACCCATGACCAATGTCTTCGTTCTCAAGCATCAGGCAGTACTAGGATATAACAGAAAATGTCCTGGAAATTCCTTCTATGGCTTTTTTTCAAACCACACTAAGAACAGAAATGCTAAGACAACTGGTACAGGGTTGGTTCATATTCACAACTGCCCTGGAACAGCATCTTTCATGGCATATTGCTCGGATGTACAGCACTTCAGTGCTCAGCTCAGGTCTCTCTGTTGTGCCTGTGGTAGCAAGTAGCACACTGCTGCAACAGGCGCAGAGAGGTCTGCAGAGGAAAGCAGGGGTGCTTGGGATCAGCCATTCATACCTTATGTTCTCCAGGGGACCGGGGAGTCTAGCACCACAGTCTGAACACTCTTTGCCAGAGGGCATCATGCACCTATCTTGAATGTACCCTTCAGTTACATTTCATCCAAAAGGAATCTGGTGTGTTCCATGGTTACTTTAACAATGAACTAAAGCACAGCAAAACGAAGTCAATGATGATCAGAAGATATGTGGACAAAGTCCATTTTCTATATGAACTGAATCCTTGTTACAGATGCACCCCTGTGGTCCCAAACGGCACATCTAGAGCACAAGACTTCTTGATTCACCATGACCTACACAAAAATGAGAAAACTGCATCGCAATCTCCCACTATGATGCTTTTAAGAGCATAAACAGGTGCATGTGCTGCATGCCCGCATACATGCCCAAGAATATGAAAGTATGATGCTTACTAAAATGAAGGACTGTCCAAGCAGTGACAGACAAAATGATGCAACTCAGGCGTCTCCTCAAGAACCAGACACAGGAGTTCAGGTTTTCTGTAGGAGGCAGGTCATCTGGTTCACTCCAGATGGGAGCCTGGAAGTGAATTATCATGGTACCAGGACGCTAGACTAAAATGAGGTGCAAGATAAATTCACAGTCAAAACAGTGAATTGTGAAATATTTTAATCCTCTGTACAAGAAGATTGCATGCAAACAAGTACTAATGAAGTAGGGCATCAGGAAAGAGAAACATGGGTTTTTTTATTATATAGGCCTTTCAAAACATCAGCTACAAACTTACAGAACATATTGAGACTGGTGTTTACTAATACTCTATATTACACTGAATTTGCCATCTGACCCTTTGACAAGACAGCTTTTTGGGTAGTTAGATGTCATGACTCCCTAAGAGTCTCTCAAAAATAAGGGAGTACAGATAAAAGTTGCAGATGAGCTTCAGCGTTGTTGGAGTTTAGGACTTCTTCCTTTTGTTTTCTTTCTCTTAGGGAATTTTCTCCCATTTTTGTTGCTAAGAAACAATAACGATCGGTACTTAAGAAAGACAAAAGAAGTAACTACGAAAAAGGGGAGGAGTGCAGCTGGCTTTACCGTGGGGGTTGAGGGTTTCTCTTGGAGGGGCACAGATACCACGAGAATTGGGCTAGGGAAAAGGGGGCAGGGGCAGCTGCGAGCTCTCTTGCACTCTCAGCTTCGGAGGGGGATGGTTGAGCTGCTGCTTGTGGGGGGGAAACTCGCTGCCGCTGCTGGAGCCTAGCCCGGTCCTGCTTCTTCTGCTGTGGGTGAGCCTTTGCTCGTGAGAGCAGCCACTGAACTGGGACCTTAGTAACACCCTACCTCATTGGAAAGGACCCTTCACCATCTGCTGGGGTGCCTCAGGGGAAACCCCAGGATCGCCGAGCCCCTTTCCCCTCCCAGGGAGCCTCTTCCTGCCCTTTTTCGGGAGCCGGGCTGCCGCTGCCCAGCCTCACCGTTCCTCTGTCACTGCTCCGGGTTTTTCACTACACTGTAGCCACGCACACCCTGCCTGCCGGGACGTCCCAGGGTTACAGCTACAGCTGCAGAGTTCCTGCTGCCTCTTGCTGCTGCCGCGGGTGAGCCCGCCCTGCCGCTCCAGCCGCCGCGCTGAGGTTCCTGCTGAGGCCGTTTCGCCATCCACCCGCCCGCCGTTGCCAGTGAGGGAGACGCGGCTGAACTCGCGCCACAGCGCCCCCTGCAGCCGCGGGGGAATCACCGCACCCGCCCTGCCCGGCCGGGAGCCAGCAGCGCCCCTGCTGGCCGTGACCGTAACTGCACCGAAGGGAAAGTGCCTGCGGCCGAGAGAAGGCGGTCACTGGGCTTCTGGTTCTGGTTGCTGCTGCTGCCACTGTTGCCTGTTTGCCTTGCTATACATACTAGTAAAGAACTGCTATTCTTTGTCCCATATCCTTGCCTGAAGGCCCCTTAATTTCAAAGTTAAAATTTGGAGGGAAGTGGATCATATTTTCCATTCCAAGGGAGGCTCCTGCTTTCCTTAGCAGACACCTGTCTTTCAAACTGAGACAAAAATTAAAACAAAGGAAAGATAACACATCCAGAGAAAAAAAACCTTAATTACAGCCTTATAATGCTGAATCTGGAACTAGAAGTTACAGCTCAAGAGATCCTCAAGTTGACACAGCTCTCTAAAAACATCATTGTCTAAAACATTCACCTACAATGACAGAAAAAGCTGTTGAAACTTAAAAGCAAGTATCCTTTTCAAACTATAAATGAAACTTTGGTACACCCACATCTAAAGAGTGTTTTTGAGGCACACCTCAAAAAAGATGTAATGGAATTAGAGGAGGTTAAGGGAAGGACAACTAAGAAAACAGAGAGAATGAGGATATTATGCAGGTAAAGATTGCTCACTTTTAAGAACACTTTGGGTGGACTTGGTTGCATTTTACAACCATAAAAGACAAAATGAGCGAAAACTATTATTGACCCAGTTCTGCAACACTAAAGCTGGGAGTGGTCTCTTAAGCCACAGGTTACAGACAGATGAAAGTGGTAATGTACTTTTGTCCACAGAAAGCAGGGAACTTCTGGATCTTGTGCCTGCAAGAGGCAGGGAGAGTAAGTCTGGTCACAAAGGTATTCAATAAATTCGCAGACAACTGGTCTATAAATGGCTAGGACGAGGCAAAGCTGTACTTCTAACATCCTAGATATAATTCTGGATAGTGGGGGAAGACAAAGACTGTGGACAGAGATGAGGCTGATGTGCTTCCCCTAAATAGCCTCTAGTTGCTGGGCTAGATGAAACACCCATCTGAGCCACTAGGGTACTTCGTATAGAAGTGGTGAGCTTACTGCAAGTATTTTAAGTAGTAAAGAGAGTGAAGAATCTCCAAAAAAGAAAAAAATACTTCAGAAGATTTAAAGAAACCCCAACTTTCTCCAATTTCAGTAAAAGTCTTATAAGGAGAGAAGGAAAAAAGTTTTCATTCACCTTTCATAAAGCTTTTGTCACAGATTCAAACAGCAATATCCCTTCTAAAGTGTAAAAAAAACCCCAAAATGAAATAATAATCTACCCATTTCCAAAATTCCTATGAGGTTTTCCAGCACTTGCTGGTCTCTTCCATAGCCCATACGAACCCCCTCCAGTTTTCATATTTAAGAAAGATTAAGCAATCAGAGATGCAAACTTTATTCAAATGAGAACAAGATATCAACGTATAACATGATCATATTTGCTGTCCTCTAGCAAATCTTTCTTTTACTGATGCTGCATAAGTGAAGGCTTCCATTCAGTTCCTGGTAACAACATTTCTACCTGTCCCATGAGTTCATAACTTGTAAACAAGTTGCAGGAATAGTTCAGTATCTTATACGGTGGGGTTTTTTTAAGTTTTGTAGAACTGGATGTAATTTGACATCTTTTTGTACATTTAGTCAGCAGTCCCCTGGAGACCTTTAAAACAATTTTGCAGGCAGCTTCCATAAACTTCTAAAACTGCTTCTCAAAGTTACTCGCAGAATACTACTTCATATATTTTTTCTAGATCCAGGCCCCCTGTATTCAGTACAAATTTCACTATGTTTCGGATGTGCAAGCAAACTTAGATTCAGCTCAAGTATGTCCTTGAATGGCATTGGCTGGGATAGAGTTATCTTTCTTCCTAGCAGCCAGTACATTGCTGTGCTTTTGATATAGTAAGAGAATAATGTTGATAACACAGTTATGCTTTGGTTGTTGCTAGTTAGTGCTTACCCCAAACCAAGGATATTTTAGTGCCCCATGCTCTGCCACTGAGAAGGTGCACAAGAGCCTGGAAGGAAGCATAATCAGGAGAGCTGACCTGAACTAGCCAAAGGGATATCTTATATTTTGACAAGGGCTTGTAGGGATAGGAGTAGGGTAAAAGCCTTAGACTCATAGAGAGTAGTTTTAGACTGGATATTTGGAAAAAATTCTTTGTTGTGAAGGTGGTGAGGTACTGGAAATGGTTGTTGAGAGAAGCTGTGAATGCCCCATCCTTGGAAGTTTTCAAGGCCAGACTGGATAGGGCTCTGAGCAACCAGGTCTAGCGGAAGGCTCATAGCAGGGGTGATGAGGTAGTCAAAGTAGATGATTTTTTGGGTCCTTTTCAACCCAAATCACTCCATGATCCTGTCAGTCCGTACCTAGAACATCATGCCCAGTATATAAACTGGGGCCAATCAGNGCTGACCTGAACTAGCCAAAGGGATATCTTATATTTTGACAAGGGCTTGTAGGGATAGGAGTAGGGTAAAAGCCTTAGACTCATAGAGAGTAGTTTTAGACTGGATATTTGGAAAAAATTCTTTGTTGTGAAGGTGGTGAGGTACTGGAAATGGTTGTTGAGAGAAGCTGTGAATGCCCCATCCTTGGAAGTTTTCAAGGCCAGACTGGATAGGGCTCTGAGCAACCAGGTCTAGCGGAAGGCTCATAGCAGGGGGGATGAGNCAGGTCTAGCGGAAGGCTCATAGCAGGGGTGATGAGGTAGTCAAAGTAGATGATTTTTTGGGTCCTTTTCAACCCAAATCACTCCATGATCCTGTCAGTCCGTACCTAGAACATCATGCCCAGTATATAAACTGGGGCCAATCAGCCGGGAGGGCCCAACTCACTGCACGGGGACAGGCTGGATATTGGTCAGCGGCTGGTGAGACCTTGTTCTGTGCATCACTTGCCTTTTTTGGGGTTTATTTCTCCCTCTCCTATTGTTGTCTCTCTTTTCATTACAATTATGTTACTGTTTTTATCACCACTACTATGACTACTATTATTATTATTAATCATTAAACTGTTCTTTTTTCAACCTACAGGTTTTAACTTTTATTTTTTTTTCTAATTCTCCTCCCCATCCCACCAGGGGTGGAGGTGTGTGGACTGAGCAAACAGTTCTGTGGTACTTAGCTGCTGGCTCGGATTAAACCTAGACAGTCTTTCAAACAGCATTTGGGTTTAGCGGTTGTTGAAATTTGTTAAGTAACAGGATTTAAGGTTGTAGTGGATTAAAATAGAGTGGTGAATATCATCTGCCAAAGGTTGACATGACTTGGCCAGTCTTCTCCCTGCCTTTCCTTTTTCATTTTGTCTGTTGTTTGAACAAATGGCAGAGACCTCCTTTTAATGATTTTCTCTGCTTTCTCTGAAGCTGACCATACCTGCCTAAAAACAATAGCTTCTCGCGTCACATAGAAAATTTTTAACAGCACCTTCTGTAGATATTTTCAAACAGTACCCTTTGCTTTTCATGGCCTATCTTGTCAAACAGTGGCTTGTTGTTTCTTAGAGCTTTTTTTTCCCCTTTACTTCACAAAATTATATTTAGTAAGAACATGTACCATTACTTAATTCACTACAGAGCTGACAACTGTTGCTTCAGGTTAAAAGTGAGAAGACCTTATTCTCAAGCAAGTTTAAAGCTTGTATTTTATCTTAACAAGGTTCTGAAAGTTCAAACCAACAAGAAAACTTTAAGAAGTATTTTAATTCTTCTGTGTTTGATGAAAGCTTATCATAACTTAAAAATCATCTGGTCATGATTAAACTATTGACATTATTCATCACCACCTGAATTCCTATTGTATTAAAATGTCAAAAGTTCTGCTGAAGTTCAAATCATAAAAATACAGAAGCACAAGAAAACCCAAAGTGGGATTAGAAATTTTGAGTATTCAAAAACTTAAGTGTTTATGTGCTTTTCAAGATTAATTTACTTCCACTACCCTCTTCCTAGAACCAGGGATCCTCATTACCACATCACTATGCGTTCCTGTATCTCTACAGGCTACACACTTCTACAGATCAGTTGTGCAAACACTTCTATAGATCATTTGGAAATACTCCTCAAACTCCATACGTAGTTCAGCCACAAAATAAAACTAATACATTTTAGTGACTGCAAAATATGCAGCCCTGTGCAACAAAATTCCTAGAGCCAAACTCTGCAAGTGCACAAGTATGCGACACACCTTGCTTCTAAAGAGAAAGCTTTAAACAAAGCACACTGTCCATCTCCCTCCACCCACACGTTCAGTGTGCTCATCCACTGAAGGCAATTCTTAAATACACAATTCTTTACTTAGAGAAAAGACTAAAAATACACTTCTGATACCTGGGATTACACGGATCTGTGAGTGCCTGACAGAAGCCAACAGAACATCACACTTAAAAAATTTGGCAAAGCTTCAGTGAAATATCTGGTAGCTTGAAAGTAAGTAACATTCTAGGAGGTGAACAACACTACCACACACTCCTAAAAATGAAAACAAGTAAAAGATTTTTTGGTATCTGTAAGTCACTTTGTTACTGATTGGGATTGCCCGAGTAGCTTTACACCGTGTGGGTGTTAGATCGGGGCAGAAAATGTAGCAGACTGTCCCCTTTGCAAGCCTGGGAAACCCAAAAGCAGCTTATGCCTGATGGAACAAGAACTGCGACTAAATAAGAACTAAGCTACTCTGAAAGCATATTTATTTGAATAAAGCAAAATAAAAAACTCTACTACCACATTTAAAGCAACTAAATCCCTCATTCTTCTTTCAAGAGTCAAAATACAGTATCAGATCCAGGGCTGCTAAAAAAGTTCTAATTAAAAAAAAAAAAAAGACAAAAGAAAAAAACTGATCAAGTGGCTTAATTAAATTAAATCTAATTGATAACTCACATTTTTGAAAACCATCATTAAAAGTTTTGGTTAGACACAGTTTTACAGAGTTGTCTTTAAGAACCCCTACCTACTCCTTTCAAGAAATTCTAAAATTAACTTGGGTTCCTAGCAACAAGAAACAACTGAATTTAGATGGTAATAGTAGAGTTATCAGAAGTCTCCTAGGCATGTGCTGCTCATGTAAATGGTTCAGTGCACTACAGACATTCAAAAAAAAACACATAAGCATAGTCTCATAAATTCATACTCTTTTCCAGGAAAGGTAAATCTAAAGTATTTTTACCAGACAGCTTTACTGCCTGTTGTCTAACAAATCTAAAACCTAGTTTTCCATATTTAGCAAAAGTCAAATGCAGCAAAATTAGCTTTGCAGAACACTTTTTAATGAGGAAATGGCAATGCCATCTTTGTAACACCCTCCCTGAGAATTACTACCTGCGGCTGCACCATTTCCCTGGAGCAATTACCAGGCACGGAGAAGCATAGCACAAGAGACCAACATCAAGCCCCTGTTCTACATCCACAGGGGGCTCCACGTCAGGAAAGCATTTAACAACGGTAGATGAATTCACTGACTTCTAGCAAATCAACGGTATGTGAATGTTCTAAGGTCACAGTTGACTTACCATGGTACCTTCTGGGGATATAAACAAAGCGTATTTCCAGGTTATCAGACACAGCCAACATTGTCTCATTCCTAAATACTTAATACCAAATTCAAAGCATCTCTTTACAGATGTCAAAGATGTAGAAAAATCATGTCAATCACCCATCTATATCTATATCTAGAACACTATCGGAAAATACAGACTGTTTAATTCTTTGAGTGAAAATTAAAAAAAAAAACAAAATTGCACCCACAAGCAATATAAAACTGTAAATGTTTTTAGGACAGGAACTAGTGCAGGAAAAGAAAACAGCATTTGTGCCTGTACAAACACAATATGAACAGGTTTGAGGATATAGCTAACAGCAGTTTTAGACAATCTATACCTAAACGATGTATCTAAATCAGTTTTAGTTCCCTGCACTCCCTTCCTCATTTCCCTACAAGACATCTAACTAAAAGCTAACCCCAATGCAGCAGGCAGAGAAAAACAGTCTAAAGCTAAACATTGTAGTAGTCAGAACTAACTGTAGCTAACTTAATTATGAAAAGTGTCTAACAGTCTTACGTAAGTAAGGAAACATCTGCCCAAACCCAAGAAAAATTGCTCCAAACGCTATAGCTAAGAATATCTGGTTTCATGTCTATATTCAGTCCACTACTGAGAACAATTTAAATAAAACCCCAAATACCAAGTCACAATAAAACCTAAAGGTTTGGAATATACAGCTACAAGCAAATGTTTTAAAAGGTTGTTAGATGGGTCTTGAAAAACATAAAAAGACTTCTGAAAAGACATGAATCGTAAATCTGGAAACCAAACATAAGATTTCAAGCAATGAAAAAGAACTTTTCATATATCTGAAAGCCTTTTTGTGTTTTTGAAACAGATGAAGAAATATAACAAAGAATGTATTGCAGCTACACAAAAATCTTCTATCCTACATCTGGAAATACACACTGAAAGCATATACACCCCCAAATAGTTTTACCTATGCTACAGAGGCATAATGAGAAATTGACTATTAAAATCCAACGTCTTCTTAAAAACGCCTCAATTTTAAATTACAAACACCATCATGCCTGACCATGTATTACATTTTGTATACATTCTCACTACTGGACAATGTAAAAACTGCTTCACAGTCCTTACTGTGAACTTCCATATCTTACTTCTTGTATCACATAAGAAATTTAACCTAATTCTGAAGTCAACATAAACCTTTAATGTACCAAAAGTAACTGTATTCTTTTCTTCTATGGAATACACATAATGTGAACAATTATAAGGAACACATTTCAGTGGTCACCATGGGCTGACCACAGCATTCTCTTCCTGATTCCAAATCCTGTCATACAGAACGGTGAGGAAGACAAGATAACACAACAAAATAAGAAGGAAAAGCTGGGGAAAAAAGATCCCACTTTGTTATATAAGCAGTAAATGTTTACAAAGGAAGAACAGTAACAGACCAATGAAGTTAATTTACTCCATTCTGTTACTTATTCCTCAAGCACAAAAAAAACCCCCAAAAATCCACAGTAGCACATTCCATAAGTCAACACAACAAATATGCTACAGATCTTGTGCTCTGAGAAAAGAACTCACCTGGTAAATACTTTACATTCAGTTCTCTGCCTTGTTCCACAGTAAGTGGATGTACGAAAAAATACTCAAAAGGTAGTTTACCTCCTACAGCAAACAGACAGAGATACTTTCGCAATGACATTACTCTTCAGTCAAGCATGACTTCTTCCCCACAATTTACTGTCTTGTCCCACCTCAACAAGGTGAAAAGTGATGCTTGGTGCTATAACAGCACAGCCAAGTCTTCCATTCATAAAGTCATAAGAAGAAAAGACGAGCAACCCTGGGCCCAGGCAACAGGCCATCACAGAGCATGGGTGCAAAGAACAATAATTTTACCTATTAAATAGAAACAAAGAACAGATTCCCCCATAATATGATTACTGCGGGAGAAACGTGCAATACAAGCTGTGTGATCCTAGTTCCCGGGTACAGCTCTAAAGACATTACAGCCAGTAAATAATGCTGTATTAAACACACTAATGGAACAAAGATGAGAAGATTCTCTGAAGAACAGGACTCAACTCTTATTTCCTCAAAATGCAGTAGGCCTACATAAATATCTGAGAATCTGTGAGTTACAGTTAAAATTCATGGCTTAATGAAAGCTGAACGCATAAAAAGTGACTTCAAAAAGGAGACAGAAAATTTAATATATCCTCCTGGTCAATTCTTCTGAGGGAACAATTCACAGAAACTTTGGACGTAATGATGAGAACCTACACCGGATAAACCTAAAGTTTGGACCCATTAGCTGGACCAGCAACAGGAGACTTGAAACCATGGGTGTGTTCTGGCTATTATGGAATCACAAAGACACATTGTGTCTGTACGGCTTACACAGGGATTAGGTAATTGAGTCAAATGATTTAAATGTGGTAACAAAAACTTAATCATAGGGAACAAATAGACGTATGTCACCAAAGGAAAGAGTAAAAACACATTACCATTTAAATCTGTTCTCAAGAGCTTGTAAAACAGGGTGACTACCCAAACCTGAACAGAAATTTTATAGTATCATTAAACCTTCTCTCCTGCTATAAAATCATTCTTGCTACTGGGAGTTGTGCATGAAGATACGGGATAACCCAGAACACAGAGGATGCTACCAACCTCTCACCTCCGAGAAACATGAGTTTCCCAGCAGTTGGGTTTTAAAAAAAAATAGTACAGCCCTGACTGTTGCTAAAATGTAGTGTCATTTGTGTTTGAAGGTGAAAACAGTCACCAAGATGTTTTAGCAAGACTAAGGAGAGAGGAGCTCCCAGTAGGTTTTTGGACTGAATGGATTATTCTCTACCATGACCAGTTCCAGCTGCTCCAGACACAAATGAAGAAAATTCTTAAGTAGGCAATTAAGAACAACACAGCCATGGGCAAGATTTCTTCCTACCTCACATCAGTAAGAGGTTATTTAAACTACAGACTCTGGAAGAACAGAAACTACTGTTTACAGTTGCTGGTGTATTTTTTTAGTTTTTATTGCAAAACTGAGTATTTCTACCATCCTTCTGAAAATTCTGCTATGCTTGTAGATTCAATCTCTTCTGGTAACAAGCTTCATGTGATAACTACCTAGTCCTTTCTCCTTTTAACAGTTTTAAGTTTTCCTTTTCAAACACTGACAGCTCACCTATTCTCGTATTATGAAAAACATGGGCATAAAGTCATGATCTTTCTTTTTTACACCATTTGATGGTTAATCCTTAAAAATCCAGAATTTTTCCTTTCCTGAAAGTTCAGTCAAATCTTAAGTCACTCTCCTAATTACAAGAGTGTCCCTTCTCCGCATGCCTGTACATTATTTCTGAGACAGCGAGGTCAGAATTGTATTTGCCTCTCCCTCCCTCCCATCCCACTTGCAAAATTAGCAAATACATTATCAATTTCTCTGTCTTTCTAGGTAGTATTTCAGATACACAACAACAAAGAGAAGAGAAACAGTCCAAGGAAGAAATGGACTGAAAAAGAAAAAAAAAATTAATCAACCTACTAAAGAGCTGCAGGGCAGAAGTTATTTATCTCATTTCAGCAAAAGACTACATTTATGGAGAAAAAATGTGAAAGATTCTTTTTACAAGCAGTTATACAGGTCTTCGTCATCATTACTGGGATAACACACAAGAAGTGTAGATAGAGGTGTAAGTTCACACATAAAGCAGCAGGCTATTATTATTTATGCAAAGGGAATTCATCAACAGAAAAACACCCATCTTTAGACCTCAGCAAGGGACATCTTCTGGACAGGATCATTACAGTGAGTCTGGCAGGTACCTTCTGGTTTCCTACTTGCTGCCCTAAGCTTCTGTGTGATAACGTACATTTTTCAAATGTGGAAATGCAGTCCATTCTTAGCAATTCGCTACCTAAAACAAAGAAGTTCTTTCCTGTTTCCAAGAGACTACCAAGGCATATTTCCAGTAATATGTATAAATTAAATCAAGCAGTAGATTTCAGTATCAGAAGTTATTATAAAAACCCTAACTAGCTGGCCACTTAGTACTTCCTATGATACATGAACATAACTAGTTATCCCCGTTGTAACTGGAAATACTATTTGTAGCTGTAGGCAACAGTTATAAGGATGTTTACCCACTGAGAAAAAACAGCAAGCAGCCCTGCAACATCAGTCCTTGAATATGTGGGCGTTTATCCAAACTGGTTTTCATGTGTTTTTGGCCATGACTTCTAACAATGCCTTTCTCTTGTACAACATTCATTTTCTATTCAGTCCTACAATAAATCTCCCACTTCAGGCTAATTAGAACTTGTCAAAATGACAGAATATGCGACTTATTTTTTCCAGAATGTTCTGGTCTTCCTTGCAACAATCACGTTTCACCAAAAAAATGCATTTCTGTTAGCTTTCCTTTTTACTTAAAGAAAAATAGTTCTCTGGAATCAATAAAACTCTGTATTCAGAAAAAGTGTTTAAGATTACTGGCACATAGACGAAAAAACCTTCATACTTTTTCACTGACCCCACTAAGGAAGTAAAACTATTCTTCTTTGGATTCAGCAAATAAACAGGTAAGTAAGAAAAACTTAAAGAATTACTATATCCACCTCTCAAAACAATATTTAGTTTTAAAAAAGGACTCACTGCAAACAAGACAATATGTAAAAAGAAAAGCCCATATGAACACATTCCTCTCTCCAGAAGTTTCCTGAACAGTTTTAATGATGCTTTCTCAGCCAAGGGCAGCTGATGTGATAGACAGCCCTGATTCTTCCTAGGATACAGCTCGGGGGACAGCAGATCCAGAACATCACATGTAAAGACTTCCATGTCATCCTGACTATGTATCTCCTATATACTGAGATACTGCTGGGGTCACAGATCCCTCTGTAAGGTATTGGAACACACTAATTGTGCAGAAAACTAGCACATCCAGAAGTTTTCTACTGTGTTTAATTAATCAAATCATCAATTAATGTATTAAATAATCAGAGGAAAAAATCATTAGACACACTGGATGGGAGAGAGTCTGTAGGAACAACTGGGCTGACAGAGGCACAAGCAGCAAGACCCACACCTTGTCGGCAGCTACAAGATCAATATCCACAGCTGGGGTTAGCAAACTACCTTCTATGAGGCAATGTAATCTGGTGCTGGCTGTGCTTCCATATCTCTCTCAAAATTCTCCTTTCCACATACCTACAGCAGTTTCTCCTACAGTTTAATGGAAAGAGAATGACACTTAGCTGCAGTAGCCTGAGCCAGAACAGGACATCTCCTCCAGCCCCAAAGAAAAACAAGGATACCTCACAATAACCAGGACCTACCACTTAATTATGACCCTGCAGTCTTGCTCACACAAGGACCAACTTAACACAAATACTCAAAACCCTACAGTTTGAGCAACTGCTGTGAAGACATCCCCCTAGTACACATTACTGATGTGTAATATACCTAATGTGCTGCATCACCTTTCTCAGTGATACAGCAAAATACATAAACCACTAATAGTAATGAAAATAAGTATTGTTACACTCGAGAGTTACCAAAATCACTTTTAATATTAAAAAGTGTGTAGAACCCCACAGAGTGGAAAACAAGAGCAGCGAAGCACTTTCATGCCTCAATTTCCAAAGGCATACAAACCAAATAGTAACATTTCTTAGGAATTCACACGGACATCAGAAGTTTCACAAGTTGCTACTGCGAGGCTTTCTGAAATCCCAGACAGAGATCCACAGGAGTTATGCAAATAATTGCCAGCCCGATCAGATTCTTCATGTGGCAGACAAGCCATTCGGCACAAATTGAGGGGTTGGGCGTAATCCAGTGTCCAGCCAACACCAACCATTATTTTATTGTAGGGTTGAATTGCAGCATGGAACACAAGAACGACAAGCTGCATAAGGCTTGTTGGCTGCTTTTTTACTTCCTCATGACAGAATCATGCTAGCTTCAGAGCCTTTAACCTCCACATCTCTCTTCCCTTAGAAACATCTGCTTATTCTTTAGCTAGCTTCTGGATCCCAAGGAAAAAAAACAAAAAAAACAAAACAAAACAAAAAAAAAAAAACAGCAACAACAACAAAAAATAACTTTCCAGAAAATCCCAGCAGAACCCCACCCCAATTTAGCAGGTTTTACAGACCTCACAGAGGCTGAGAACAGATTACATATTCCCACCCAAATCCAAAAGCTGAAGTCATGAGTGACCTGCCATTGATCCAGTCAACTTCACATTTCAATTCCCTCCTAACAGACAGAACCACTGAACTGCTGGGATTGGAAGAGACCTCTGCAGATCATCTAGTCCAACTCTTCTGCCAAAGCAGGGTCATCTAGAGCAGGTTACACAAGAACATGTCCAGGTGGGCTTTGCCTATCTCCAGAGACAAATATGAAGAGTTAGCACCCTAAACCTGTCACACACGCCTCCTTGATTCACATGTATTTCCAGATAGCATCACACATCCTCCCACCAGGAGAAGCTGGGCAAGACGAGAAACACTGGATCCCCAACGGAGAAATTACAACTCACGGGCATAAATAGCAAGTACTCTTCTTACATTTTAATCACAAAGAACATCTGAAATAATAACATCATGCTTTCTGCCAAGTGATGGAAATGTCCAAAGGCATTCCTGTCAGTGCATTACCGTTGTATCATTTTTCAGAGCACCGGAGCAGACAAGAAGTTACCTCTTTCACACGAAAGGCCTTTCCTTCTTCCCTCCCTCCCTCTTTCCCTCCCTCTCTCCATCACCTCATCCCCTCCCCGAAGGCCCTCCTACCTCCCTGCCAAAAGCTCCCCGGCTCCCCTCCCACAGACCCACGCCCGAAACCCCACCCCAC
>VZTF01006312.1:177341-213942 GCA_013397755.1 Cnemophilus loriae | reverse complement strand
CCCCGCCCCCCACCGCGGGCGCGCGCGTGGGGCGCAGGCAGCCCGTGAGGCGCCGGAGCGGGGCGGGGCAGCCGGGTTCGCCTTGGGGACCTGCCTCGGCCTGCGGCGCGCACGGGCGGCCCTGCGGCAGCAGGTGGCCGAGCTGCTCTGGAGCGTTACCGTAATAGCTTTATCTACCTGCTGCCTGCTCATGCGGCTCACGTGCACAGTAGAGCACCTTAGGAGCAGCCGTCCTCCTCCCTAGCCTGCCAGCAGCTCCTGTGCCCAAGGAAGGCACGTGGTGTAGTTCTTGGGGGTGTCCTGTGCAGGGCTAAGAGTTGGACTAGATAATCCTTGTGGATCTCTTCCAACTCGGAATATTCCATGATTCAAGGAAGGCCACCCCATCAACAGAATCCATCCATCCATCTCGGGAGCCTACAGAGAAGCCGGACAGGGGCTCTTTGTCAGGAACTGTAGTGATAGGACAAGGAATAATGGGTATGAATTGGAAGAGGGGAAATTTAGGTTAGATGTTAGAACGAAATTCTTTGTGAGAATGGTGAGACACTGGAACAGCTACCCAGGGAGGCTGTTGGTGATGTCCCAACCCAGGCAGTGTTCAAGGCCATGCTGAATAAGGCCTTGAGCAACCTGGTCTGGTGAGATGTGTCTCTGCCCCATGGCAGAGGGTTTGGGACCAGATGATCTGTAAGGTCCATGCCAATCCCTTAACATTCTATGATTCTATGACCTTTGACTTGTCCTCTTTGTCTTTATACAGCTTAAATAAAAATGAAACATGCTTCATGTTCCACATTTCCCCGTTGTGACTTCTGCATCCCAGGCGAGCCACTGCGTTTCACATTGCCCCTTGGGTTTCTCCTCCGAGGGTGGTTCCTGATAATGATATATCCACCACTGGTTTAAAAATGTCCATCCTGCACAGCTTCTGGTGACCTTGAGCAGCATCACAATAAACTCCTTAATTACTTGCCGAGCAAAAGTCAGTCTAGTAAAAACAATCCCCCAATCCACGCATCAATGGGTGATATGGAATAACAGCTGACACCCTGCCACACCACTGTGAGCTGTCCCCTCCCAGCCAGCCTGTCACCCTCCTTGCCTCACCTCTTCTCCCTGCCTCCACTGTCAGTTTCATACTGAAATCAGTATGATACCTGGAAAGTTAGAGCCAAGAAATCAGGGCTCCCAGTTCCTACAAGCTTTGTACATGTAGAGTAGCAGCTGTGGTGGTACAGCTTCCACCTGCCGCACCTTCATCTCAGAAATACTCATTAGGCCTTGATGAACAGCACCTGAGCTAAGCTGCTCTTGAGCTTATCGGAAACACTGTCTGCTCTCAGGAAGTTACCTTTGTCTAATCAGCTCCTGTGTTTTAATCAGTAAGCTTGGAAACTTATTTTTATTGCCTGAAAGACAATCCAGGTCTCAAACAACACTTTTGTCATCGAACTTTCAAGGAAAGTTACAGACCTGAATTGTGGCCAGGATGAAAAATTGCTATGAGTAAAGTCCACTCTCTTGTGACCCAATGCACAGCAGGCGTGAGACCCTTTCTGCTCACCTGCACTGTTTTATTTATGATCCGTTTGTTTAAACCTTCCCTGATGTTTTTATATAATGTGAAAATAAAAACATTCAGATTCTCAGGTCAGATGCAGAGTAATGGAAAACCGCCTCATTTGAAATAGTTAAATAAGAAATGAGACATTATTTTTCATCTTATTTGCTCTGTGTACTCCGTAAATGTTAACATTTGAGCGGTAAACGATATATGCTTTTCTGGAAAATTATTTGACTCCCGTCATGGCGGAAAGAGATGACTACTTTTACAAACAAATCATCCCATTGAGGTAACAAAGATGTATCCTAGAAAAAATATACACAACCTTAAGTGTTTACAAAATCAGGTTCTGTTGTAAAATAGAATATGTCTTAAGCATACATAGATTTGGAGGTAACCCTGAAATCTCTGAAACCCTTTGACCTTAGTCCAGCAAATAATTTTAAAATATTCTAAACTTTAAACACATATTTGAAGTTGACTTATGAAAATAAGACCCACAATTATTGTTTCGCTGTATATGCTGTGATAACTGAGTTTTTTTGTTATTGTCATGAAATACACATAGAAGCATTCACAGAACAAGTCAGCAATGCCCAGAAAACTGCTTGTTTGTGCCTAGAAAATGAGCAGTGCTAATAGTAAATAAATTAAAAATATTTTAAATATATAACAAAGCATTATAGGGAGTTTTCTTATGCAATTAAACATCCCTAACTGGTTGGGGTTTTGTAAGAATGTATTCTTTTTATTTTTTTTAAAGAAAAAGCTTCCAAAACTTACTCCTGAGTACCAGATCTTACCTAGTATTCTAAATATATATATCTCTCTTCAAAATTTTCATTCATATTAATATATATTCAATTCAGTTTTAAAGAGAAGAATAAAGCTTTGAGTTCCAAAATCTAGTCACACATTTTTAATTGAGGTACAGGAAAATTTTATTGTATAGAATATAGTATTTTATTGGCTCCCAACACAGAATTACTCTGATCATTTTTTGGAAAGCATATTCATGGGTTTAAAGTAATGTTTACAAAATTCCAAGAGCCGTATGTGTCTACTTCTTTATGCATCAAGAGCAGCAGTATGTATTGCTCTTGCCAATACAGAAAAATTATACAATTACTGAAGCTTTGGCATTCAGTTCAAAACTTTGACTGCTATTGGATTAGTCATCCAAAATAGTGGAAAATGATCATGCACCAGTTATGTTTCAATTGTTAGCAGGAATTCTTCAGTCTTTAACAAACACTAAGATCTGTTTGCATTTCACATAGACACAATAATATTAATTAAAAATTTTAATTTGCTGTATTTCGATATTAAAATGGAATTATTAATGAGTCTACCTGATTGATAACTTAGAAGTCATTTATTTTTCAGTATTTTAAATATTTCACAGCACTAGAGAACAAATATGATTAATCACAGTACACATTTATAATCATACTGATATGAAATTATTTCTTTTTAAGGCTCACATCTGAAAACGTTTTTCTGTTTCCATGAATGCATCTGGTATCAAATGTGTATGCAGGGCAGTCAACAGTTGGGTTAAAGGAGCATATGGTCACTTGTAAGATAAAAAAGTAAGTCAACATATTTATTATATAGAAACAAATTTTGAAAGGATGCATTATACAATTATATCTTCTCAGGTCATCATGGGAACCTGTTACCAAAAAAAAAAATGCAAATTTAATAATAATAGATTATTTTTTCCACTTAAGGATAAGAAAATATGCAAGAAGAGCCTGAACTAGTTTGACATCCCAGTTTCCCACTTAGACAGATAGACTCGTCTTGTCCACTTCAGTACCTTGGTGAAAACAGTTCGGCTGACCTGTCTCACAGATCCCTTCCTGCTCTTTTTTCCTTTTGAGCGTCTTTTCATCTGTATTGTATCACTTTTTAAAAGCTACCCCTGATGAACACAGCACTTCCTGAATAATTGCACTATACAAGAGTGTCAGAAAGTAATAGAAAGAGAACTGCCTTACTTGAAGTTAAAATACTTTAATGTATTTCCCACTGCATTGTTATATATAAGAATCTGATTTTCATTTTCTGAATAATGAATTATTGTAATATTCATAATTTTGCATAGCTGCCTTATCTGAGAGTCAAAATATTTTCAACTGGGCACTTGAAGTTTAATAACTAACCTTTTGTCTTCCACAGATGAATTCTAGATTCCATTGTTTTAAATGTCTACAAATCTGCTTGTAATCCTTAACAAGTTAACAGATGACTCATTTGAGTAACAATGCTTCGAGGATTATAATTAACTAATTATATGTTAGAAACACCAGATGATTAGATTTTCAGATTTAAACAAATATGTCTAAGCATAATAGCTTTCTTTGTATAGAGAATGTAGGTGCTGAAACCTTTGCTGTAAAGCTCAAACATGCTTGTCATATGTCTAATTTAATAAAGCTGTCGGTGAGATACCCAGGATCACTGATCTCTGCTCTCGCAGGCGCCATCACTCCACATGTGCAAAGACCAACACTCCAGAAGTTTTAGTGCACTTCTACTGGTTTGAATGGTCGGCCAAAAGTGTAGAGAAAAGTAACCACTGAGCAAAGTTGTACCCAAAGCAAATGCAACTGTAGCAATAAAATTGTTATTTTGCTTACTGCATTATTATTCCAGATTGAGCTGCACTCTAAAGAGCTTCTGCATGCAGAAAATCAGAGCGTTGCTAGCTACTAGATAAAGGAGTCAAGAAGTGAAAAGAGTGTGAATGTATTTCAATCTCTTCAAACTAGGAAACATGAGAGAAACAAAGTGCTTTGGGGAAAAGCACACCTCCCTCTCTTACCATGCCCTTCACTCCAGCTCTGCATTTGCAGTAGTGGTGGCAACATCTTTTGCTCCTCCCTATATTCATAGCTGCTTGGTGGGATTAGTTATAATATGTCCCTAAGGTGAAAATGACAGTCCAAGAAAAACTGCACTGGTTGAAAAGACACAGAATAATAGAGGAAGCACTGAAGAATAAGAAAGCTGTGTGTGCTTATTGCAGTAGACAGTAATGTGGTCCTTATGGCTCTGGCACCTACATTACTGATTCTCTTAGTCACTCCACATGCTGCTGCTGAGTGTCTGGCCCACGGCAGCCGTGTATCTGGGGTCATATTTCATTATGCTTCCCTATTGATTGTACTAAAGACAGGCAGAATTCCTACTGGATAGCAAACTGCTTTGGAGAAAAACTGAGCAGAAGATGAACGTCTATCCGAGCTTCTTGCTGCCTACATGTTAGCCCAGAACAACTATACTGTGGATATTTTTGTTTAGCCTTCACCCTCCTCTTCCTTCTTCCTTTCCTCTCTTTGCACTCCTCTCGAAGTCTTCGTGGGAAATCTCAGAGGGATTGTGGTAAAACAGTGTTCCAGTCAGGCAATTTGACTGAGTGATAAACACACATTTCTTACATCCTTCTACGACCTAATTCCACTTCTCTGTCAGAAGGAAATATTCTGAGACTTACTACCTGTGAAAGTAACTTCAGCATGTATGCATCTATTTTAGAACTTAATCTAATATTTTCATCCCACCTTTGCACCACCAGTAAGGCTTCTGCAACAAATCACGTAGAACTATTCTGCCTTGTATAAACTGAGGGGTTTCTTTACTTGTCCTTATAGGTTATTCTATAGCTGTCCATAGGTTTCTGCACTAGTAGCACAAAGTGTTACCAAAACCAGGTATTCATACGAGGTATTTTTGTCTTAACACACAGCACTTTAGCACATTATTATGTTGAAATTTGAATTAATGTAGATTGTCAATGTGCTTGTTTTGTGGTTTCACTCCTTTTTGATGTCCTTTTGTACATCCAGTGTAACATTTGTGTAACTAGCTAGAACTGCATGGTGTAATACTGTGTCAACATCCAAACAGATGCTGGGCTTGGTAATATGCCCGGAGGACACGGAGCTCTATCCTGAAAATCCCTGTTCCTCAACATACAAATGAAAAAAATGCAGAAAGAGCTATTTGCAGTTCCTCAATCATACAATAGTCAGGGCCTAAATTCAAGCTAAAAGGATATTTATTCTAAAGGAAGACAGGCAGTGGGTTTCGTTACACAAATACTGGAAGACAGAAACATTGAAATTACTATGATGGCACAGGTTTCTTCCAAGCACTAGCATAGACCTCTGACAGTAGATATCCTTCTTCTAGTACCCTGACTGTGCAACTGGAGCTCATTTGTAACTATAATGATGCATAATTTTGTGAAGTAAAAATCAGGAGAAAACTTTTTCAAAATCAAAGTAATTAAAACAGTGCTTTTCATCCATACCCTCCTACAAAACAGTCAGGTGCATTTTTGTTCCCTATGTTTTTTCAAATAACAAACTTTCATCAAGTCTTCTAAAAAAAGAACCAGTAGTAAAAAAAAATCACTCTACATAAAATTATTTTCTTAAAATGCATTCATTGTCTAATAATTTGACAGATTCATTGGAAAAATTAATAAATTTGCATGCAAATGGATGCATTCATGTTTTTGTCTTCATCAGTGTCAGAGAAAAAAAATAAATTTGAAGAGATTTATCAACTTCTGTACCATTGCAAATCTCACTGCATTTCCTATTTATTCATCTTGGAAACTGGAGAGAAATGATACATGCAGACTATTCTGATCAATAGTGCATTTGACAAATTAAGTTGCATGTATGTATCAAAATGAAGACTTTTAAGAGTATTGTAACAGCTGTTATTTGTGTTTAGAGAGCTGTTATAATTTATAAGCATAGCAAGCATAATATTTTTGTCTTTAAAGTTAAAAAAAAAATCTTAGACATTGTAACTACTTCTTGTAACAACCATGATATCTGAAAGTTATTAGTACCCTACCTTTTTTTGTAAAACAACCCAAATGTTATTTTTCTATATTAAAGGTATTATGTATGTTATTATATTTGATACAAATATCAAATTGTTTTCCTTTTTCCTGGGTTTCAGAAATGGTGAAACTTACAAAATTGAAAAACCCTGCTGTCTTCCAGTCCCTAGGCAAATGTCTTATCAGTTCTTACTTTGCCAAAGCAATGATAATGAAATGTTATGATTTGAAGAACTTATTGCAGTAACTTCCCAGTCAAAGCACATGTTTACCTCAGTATAGCTGCAGCTGAACTGCTACTTTGAGATCATTTGAAATCAAGGATGCCTTTAGATTCAGTGTGTAGGAGGGCAACTCTGAAAGAACAGGCATTTTATAGCAGTGAAATCCTACCCATTTTTAAGAAATAAACTGTACTGGAATGGATTCTGTGGTGGAGACATCTGTCAGGATCAAAATATAAATGGGGAGAAGCCGCACTTCTGTGTGGAAGGACTCCAGCAGGCATTAGTGTTTGGGCAAGTCCTTTTCTGCTCAGGAGGTGGCGGGAGGTCTCCATCTCTCTCAAGCTGGAGGCATAAAATCTGTCGTACTGAGTTGTGGACAGAGACACCTTTGAAGAAGATCCAGTGGCTGGCTGAAAGGCCTGGCATGGCTACAGTCACAGACAGCTGCTGGTGGCACAGGAGAGCAGTTATTTGAAAATATCAGCATGCCTTAATACACTATGAATCTAGTGTAAAGTTTTTTCACCTGAATATTCATAATTGAGTTCCAATGTTTCCAAGCTCGCTACATAAAGTGCATGAAGGAATACTTAGAATATTTTTGGGCCCACCTAAAGAAATATATTTAAATGTATTTAACCTTTTTAAAGTTGTACTAAGTAGTATACAGACAGTGAAAATATACTGGGGAGAAAACTGCTTTTTATGTTTAGCTCTGAGGTGGGTAGGAAATGTTTTGAAGCTGTGCTCTTCTTTCAGCTTAAAGAAATATATTAGCATTATGTTCTGGTTAGTAAACTTCCAAGATATACTTGTAAAGTATAAAATACCAGCTGAGTCGCAGAGCTTACCCCGAGAAAGATCATTCCTTATTTTTCTTATTTCCTCTGGCAAAGGTATAAATTTGATTTTCTCCTCTTTCATGCAGCATTAATGAAAATCCAGACAAATGGCAGAAAATCTTCTAAAAGATAAGCAAGTTTCATTTTATCTCCTTTGGACTTTCTAACAATGAGATGCTCTGTAGAGTGCCCTCAAAAGCTCATTCACAGGACTTTTTTTTTCCAAGTTTCACTTTAAAAGAGACATCTTTTCTTCTTCTTCTTAACATGCTGTTGTGAAGATATACTGGGCATGTGAAAGAAAGTTACAATTCCCAAAAATTAATATATCAGCGAGATTAAATGTCATAATCAAAATATTAAACTCACAAATGAGAACTAAAATATTGAAATGTGCAATAATAGTGCCTTGAAAATTCCCATAATATATGCAATAACCATGCTTAATACAGCCTGGTGTCAAGCTGCTCTTGCAGACACAGCAGTCAGTTCAGGTTGGATGTGTTCTTGAAGAATAGCATGGGGTACGTTGTAGAAAAAAAAAACCCTTTCTGTTAAAGTGTAGTTAAACCTTGGATCAGATTATACAATGTGTTTGTCATAATTCTCCAGTGAATGTGATTCAAGAAGAGATTAAGTATCTCTTAGAGATGGTATATACCCTGTCCTTGAGCAGGAGGATGGGCTAGATGACCTCTTTCAGATCCTTGCAACCTTACATTTCTATAGTAATCATGACAAATCCTTTTTCTCCTGCTTAAACCTTCTCCCCCACCTGGATTAAGAGATTTCGTTTGAACTTCACAGCTGTTCTAATTTTAGCAACAAGTTTAATGCTGTGTGTTCAACCTCCAGCCAAATGATTTACCTGGTAGCTTGAGCATGCAGCTAAGGAATTTGAAGAAAGAATCCCTGCTTTTCAATATGCTGGCAGAAGAGGTGGAGGGTTTTTTTAATATATAATAATGTACAAAACCATCTAAGTGCCCTTTGGTGGCATTAAAATGAACTTACTTAGTAATTACTGAAGTTGTTAGAGTTACTTTTTAAGTACTGGGACAGTAAGGTCTCCTCAGAAGTTTCTATTCTCCAGGCTGAACAAACCCAGCTCTCTCAGCTTTTCTTCATAGGAGATGTGCTCCATCCTTCTGGTCATCCTCATAACCCTCCTCTGTAACAACTGCAACAGGTCCATGTCCTTCCTGTGCCAGGACTCCAGAGCTGGATGCAGCACTTCAGGTGGGGTCTCACCAGGGCAGAGCAGAGGGGCAGAATCCCCTCCCTGGCCCTGCTGCCCACGCTGCTTCGCGTGCAGCCCAGGACACGTTTGGCTTTCTGGGCTGTGAGTGCCCATGGCTGGGTCATGTCCAGCTTCTCACCCACCAGCACCCCCAAGTCCTTCTGGGCAGGGCTGCTCTGGATCTGTTCATCCCCAGCCTATGTTGATACCAGGAATTGCCCCAACCCAGGTGCAGCACCTTGCACTTGTTCTTATTGGACCTCATGAGGTTCACCTGGCTCCACTTCTCAAGCACTTGCAGGTCACTCTGAACAGCGTCACATTGCGTTTTCTGTGATTCAGCTCCAGCCATTGCCCAGATAAGCCCTTTTGAAGATCCTGGTGGTAGTGCTTGTCAAAATCCGTTGTAATAAATTTAATACTTTCCTAAAATCTGAATGTCATCATATTCTCCAGCAACTTCATTTTTAAAGACCAGAACAATGATTTATATTATTTATATTTCCTGTCATTTCTGAATTTTTCCATTTCAAACCTAGCTACTCAAAGTGAAAATTGCTTTCATTAGCTTCAGCTAGGCCACCATCAAAGATGCTCTTTTGGAATAGGAGTCTTCCTGGTTAATCACTAACATGATGATGAAAGTGATACATCAGCCACTTATCACATTCAAAATGGAGACGTCTAGTCCCCAGAATCAATAAAAATTTAAAAGTCTGGTTTCCTGTATGGCTGCATGTTTCTGAAATATCCTAAATTGGTTCCTAAAAGATGCCTGTGGAGAAACATATTCCTAGTATTTCTCATAGATCCTCTTGAATTAGATTGGAAATTGCTCATAGTATAAGTAACCATACATAGAAAGCAATGCCAGATTTGCAGCCGTATGTGGAATTTTCCTGATAATATTTTTGAAACTGGGTCACTTTTATGCGAAGTGCTAAATATTTAAATTCAAGCTTAATCCTTGAAGTGTGCTTATTCTGTCTTTTTAAGAATTTGATGGTACTTACAAGGCAAACTCTAAGGATTATTAAAGCTAAAAACTACCAGAATTAAGAAAAAAAAAAAAGATAATAGATCCCGTAATATAAAAATAAATGGAATTTTGGCAAACTGAATAGCATCTTTTTACTCCAGTATAGAGTTACACTCAGTGCATACCAATAGTTTCATATCTGAAATCAACAGTGAATTCCATGCATAAGGAGAGATGAAGGAAGAATTGTTTCTGTTCTTCATTTGCCCAGATTAAAACAGTAACATATTCATGAATAAACATTCCTTAAGCATCATATTTTTTACACTGAAAAGAAGTGTTTAGATTAGTTAGGTTAGATCTGACTTTAGAATACTATAAAATATGAAATCATAGTAATTGAGGACAATTTATCTCTTGTGGTACATACCATTTTTCCATCACTAACAGGCAAGAATCATGAAAGGAAGGTGACAGGGGCTGGAAGAAGAAGAAAAATATTTCTTTTTTAAAGAGGAAGTACACAGGATTAAGGTCCTTGCTCATGCAATCTATGGTAGTAATTTTGTTTAGTAGAGAGGTGATAGAGTGATGACTTTACTATAAAAGGCATAAATAGATGAAAGATGTAGAAGAGTTTACAGAATGTATTTCTAAACAGTTTAAGGAAGTGAATAAAAATTCAGCATCTTCAAAAAGTATATATCTTTAATATTTTAAAAGTTTAAAATATTTAAATTGCAGTATACTGGATTGACCAAAGTGATAACATTTACCATGGCTATGATAAATTTTGACAAAATGCCACTCCTGACTGTGAATGCCAGTTCTACTTTCACTTGGCAAAAATATTTAGCAGCAGTGTAACTTAGGAAGTCATGGCATCTCCCAAGAGATGATTCGGAGAAACTTATGACAATCCAGTTACTAGTTAATATTTTAGAAAAGGATTTCAGAGGTTTATTCTTTTTTATAGGAAAAAGCTGTTGAATTTTAAAGCTGAAAAGTAGGGTATCATCTTGGATACATGAAAAGAAATCCTCTTTTATAGATGGAGAAGAAACTGTCATTGCCTTGTAGCTTAAAGTTATTCTGAACATTCTTGTGCCCTAGATTTTTCCTCAGCACTCAGTATATGTTTTGAGATGAAAGTTGTTCTTTCTGATAATCAGAAATAATGAATGTAAGTGCACTAACTTCATACAATGCAATTCTACAAGTTTCCACAGTACTTTGGCACTCCAAACATTAAAAATATTGAAAAGACATAGGAAAAAATACCATGAAGGGTGTAGACAAAAATTCCTTTCTTCCCTTTGCATTTTGCCTGATAACTGGCTACATAGGCTGCTTTGTTTACTTCTCTACAGGAATGGTATGCATATACAAAGCATAATTATTGGTACCTGGAAATTAGTCATTGCTATAAGAGTCTCTGGGAGCCTTGTTCCAGAAGCGATACCTAGAATCCTGTGCTGACCATTTATTTTTATGAAAGTCATCATAAGGTTTTCAACTCAGGGTGGTATGGTGAGTGAGGAGCCTTCAGGGCTGGCTGGTTATGCCAGCAGTGTTGCCAGCAGGCACACTGGAGAGCATCCTGGTGAGCTCCTGGGAGAGCAAACCCCGGTACTTCAGGATTTAGCAGTGAACCCGGCTTACATCCTCTCTGAGACAGAGGGACTGTGTTTAGACCGCTCCCTTGCTGCAGGGCAAGACTGGTCTGAAGGCAAGCTTTTTCATGGAGACACTTACTCAGAGAGTCCCTCAGGACATCCAAATTTTTGTGATGCTATGGGGATCATGTTATATAACATGATCACTGTACCAGAAAAGGTGTATTGACTTTTAATCAATGCAAACCAGCACTGACTAGCCTGTCCACTTTATGTATGAATGCTATCTATTTTAAACATCTTTATGCTCACTGGTACCTAAAATCTATACTATTTATTTATGGATCTTATTTTTTAAATGTTTTATAAAAATACAAACAAACTTGGCCAAAGAGTTACACATGTGAAATGCAGTCATATTCATATGCCACTATCACAACTCACGAGATACAAGCCAAGTGCAGTCACTACTTTTTCAACAAATTTGCGTAAAAATATATACTAAGCAAATGTTTCATTTATTTAACACAGGATGTGGTTCTTTAAACCAAGTGACAATTATATCACAATAATAAATGGATTACACAGATGTGTTCATTAAAAGAAAAAGGTAATCTCTTCCTAAATTCCTCTTTTACTGACCTTTGACAGATTTGGAGCAAGTCTTTGGAGTGTGCATACCACCAATGTTTTAAGAAAGCTTTTGATGTTCTGTGATGCTGAGAGCTTTCCTATTGCTTTGAGAACAGCCTAATGATACTAAGTTATGTGGTGTTCTAACAGCCCTGTACATAGGTCGTGGGTCTTTGTGTCTTCACAGTGACTACAGAGAGAGCATGTCACATCCGTGACAATTTTTTTTTTGCAGATACACCTTTCAACAGAGATACAATTCTGCTGTAGCTAAAGTGGATTTCTAATTGTCCTCTCTGAGGAATGAATTGATGTCAACAGTAGGGACTGTCAGTATTGCCTAAATCAAGCATAGCATTAAGATTATTCTTTGCTGAGGAGATATTCAAGGGAGCTGTGATGCTTTCAGAAATTCTAAAAATGCGGGTTTGTATTCTGTTCTCGTCAGTACATATCGCACTCTATTGTGTTAGTAGGTTAACACTGTGAACGTTACCAGTGTAACCAAGTACAGAATCTGACAAAAAATCCATAGAACCATTGTATTGTTAGGGTCTGTTGAAGGTCTTGTCTACTGTATGTAAAAGGAGAGTTGGACAGATGCCTGTGGGTCTAATATTAAGTGTTTCAAGTTTGACACTCAAGCCACTATACACTATGCTATAGGTTTTGAGATAAATTGGCCTGTGTAAAAGACTAAATGGTGCAGCTTTGGTAAGAGAAACAAGAGGATTAACCAGAGATTATTGGAACAGGGAAAGCAGAAGCTGCAGAAACTTCTAGCACTTCTGCAGACAGGATTTCTGCAGTTTGTTGTCCCCAGAGAACAACAACCCAAAAGAGCCCTTGCTGAAGTCTGACGCTTTTTTTATGGTAAACCACAAAAAGCATCTTTGATGTTTACTGTGGGAATCAAGATCAGAGTTTATCAGACAGCTGCTGACAAGCTCCCCTGAAAACATAGCACAATGAGGTTGCTATAGTCAAGAGGGTATTTTTTCTTCTATTAGAATAAACCTACTTTGTTTTGTGCAATATAAGGAAAAAAAAATCTTCGAAGTGGAGCCTTTGGAATGGAAAGTTCCATTTCCTGCTTTCTGCCCTTGGTTAGATATCCCATAATAATAAGTAACAAGACTTGTGAATAAATAACTATCTCCCCAATATACCATGAATGTATTTCCCATTAATTATGTCTTGTGAAAGTTTAATAAAGAATTTTCTGCGAAGCTTGCTTCTATTACTTTCTTTGCTTAGACTACATGAGGAAAATTAAACAAGGAGCCTATAAAAGCAGCAGGAGAACACTTTGAAAGTTTCCCTATCTCTTCATTTCTAAAGCTCTGTAGATAATTGCTCAGTGGACACAACAAATGAACAAAATACCCAAAACAAGTATCAGTGTAATAAAACCATCACTGTGATTGACTTGGATTTTCCTGTGTTACAATAGGTCTAATATTAGTCAAAACCCAACCTTTTTATAGAATATGAAAAAAAAATGGACATTTACCCTTGTCAGAGCTAATCAGGAGTTATACAATGTCAGTCCATAGATTTTGAAACATAATTGTCTGGAAAAGGAAGGACTTGCTGCAAAATTCTGGAGCATTTTAAGGCAAGAGTGTTCCCTTTAGACCGTGGCAGGAATCCATGCAGTAAATGGTAGAGGCCATTGGGTTATTCCTATGTGTTTTGATACAAGTAATGGCTTAGTGAAAGAAATTACAGTGACAGATTAATGTCAGTGATGTATCACTTTTGATAATAAATTCATTCTTCAAAAAATGCAACTTTACCCCTTTCAACTTTGAAAAATATCATTTGTGCAAAAGAAGTCGGACCTCTCTGTATCTGCCGAAATACTGTTGGGTCAGGAAGGAAGGTGATTTAACTTCTGGGTGCATGAAGTATACCATTGGCCCCGGTTATGCAGCTGGATTTTTGCAATTACTTTTCTATTTTGTGTGAACTCAGTTAGAAGACAAACCTGGCAGATTTTTTTTAGGCCAAGAATTACAAAAATATGCCTGTGTGCTCATATCTCAGTGGATCTTTGTTGACTAAGAATCATTTAATTAAAAGGTCTTTATTTTCTGCTGTGATTGTGGCTTCTGTTAGGTGTTCCACTTTTTTTCCTCAGAAGTCTGTAGTATTCTTGATGCTTTGTAGGAATGAAGCTTGACAGTATCTGTTTAAATATAGCCGTATAAACACATAAGTCAGCCTGTTGAAATTATGCTATTTCTTTCAAATTCTTGATGAAAACATTGTCACAGAATAGAGCTATAGAAAGTGTTTTGGCAGCTGCAGCAGTAATGTTTGAAGCATCTTCATAATTAGTGTTATCTACAGCTTATTTACTATTTAGATTCACTGAAATTTGCTGCCAAATTAACAGCTTTTGCTCTCTTGGGACTTTTAAAATAGCATGGTCCAGCACACAATTTTATTTCCAGCTTGCCTCCATTCTCTTTTCATTTTTTTATGTATTTAATGAGGTTGATTATTTGCCTATGTCTTTCAGGCTTTTTATCTGATGTGCTTTTTTTCTGATGTGCTTTTTTTTTGCTTTTTTTTTTTTTTTAATGAAAAATGTGGACAGATTTGGGATTAATATGGAAAAAATCCATGGTCTTGAATAAATATAAGGGAATGAAGAAGAAATCTTCGATGCTTAATCTATTTGAGTACTATGCTACTGTTGCCTCTCTTGGCCTGAGGTGTTACCTCATAGCTAAGGCAATCTGCTAGAAGGAGACATTGATGCAGGAAACACCATTTATTACCACAGCCACAGTCAGAATATTTTTTTTGCAAAATGAAGATTTAATTTTTGAAGAGGGAGTAGAGCATGGCAATACCTTTTTGGTAAATGCCGAAAAATACAACTGCTGTTTCATGACAAAAGTAAAAGGACTCCAAAACTGTTGCTGTCAGACTGGTTTTGCAGTAGAGAGAGGATTAAGCTATGAGTTTACCAACTTACTTTTTAGTCTTATGTGGTTAAAAAGATTTAAGTTGTTCCTTCCCATTTCATTGCTGCAATTCCTCTGTTGGCAGTAACAGTGTAAGTATGCTGCATGGTACTTTGCTGGGAGAGAACAAGTCATTAGAAGGCTGGTGTTCAGCTTCCCTTTCCCAGTTTCAGCCCTAGCCAGAAGAGGTGAAGTCCTAGTGCCTGAGAACGCCTGTCTGTGATTCAACACTCACTGCAATTAGCAGAAGTGTTCTCCCTTAACTGAAGTGGCGTTTGGGTGGGGGGATCCAGGGAGGAAAGCTTTGCCTGCTGGGTTATGCCTTCTTTCAAGGCTCCAAACCAGCCACAGGAAACGGCAGGACCGCATTGCTATTAGCATACCTCTCTACTTCCTAATGAAGAAAGATTTGAGAGCAGGGCCATACCCTGATCCCCTCTGGTCAGCGCCAGGGTTCGGCAGCTGTAGGATGGATCACATCCATCTTCCTTGAACTGCCATGAGGAGTTGAGTGAGAAGGATGTTCCTCTACATCACACTCCTCAGAACTGATTCCATGCGAGAAGCCATAGTGAGATCTGCTGTTGTTTTACAAATGGCAAATTGTCACACTGTAAAAAATAAGTCTTACAGAGCCAGTGACTGGAATCCGTCTCCTTTTAATCCTTTGTGCTGTTGTCAAACCTTGGCCTCACTGGTGTGTTGTGGAACAGTGCTTCAGAGATAGTCCATAAAAATAAAATATGCACTGCAGGTCCTGGTAGGTTTTCAGATTTTTTAATGCCCCAAGTGGAATCTTTTTGAAGTTTTCTGAGATTTTCTCATGGAGGTTTATTTCTTCTGAGCTTTGATAATGTAAATCTGTGGAATGCTTGGGGTTTTCTTCTTGCAATTTGATAATAGAAACAAAGAAATGCTAAATATTTTTTCCCCTTGACTAACAAATCCATTTTTTATGACATTCACAGAATGCCATGTCAGAGTGCTAGAGCCATTTAAAACAAGGTTAAAAACCTGTGAATCTGTGAAGTCCTCCTCTCCTTTCAGTGTGCTTGGCTTAACATCACCGAACTGCATTTGGGTCTTGGCATTCCTGAGCTGACAGAAAGCTGTTGTGGAGATGCTGGACACAGACCGATGATGGAAGCTGCATTTCAGAAGGGTTTTGTTTCTTGCACTCTACGCACGGCAGGGCACAGTAGGGGTTAGCAGCATTTCAGGGCCCAGGACCATGGTAGTTTCCCAGGGCAGCAAGACCAGGCTTCACAGCCAGGGCTGTCACACTCCTGTTGCATTAAGTGTATTGGAATTTAGCAGAAAATAAATCCAATTTACCAATTTAGTGCTATAGGTACAATCACGTTCAATATGGATTTGCACGGTCCAGATTCATGAATAGTATGGTTTATCGAAGCAACAGGAAAGCGGGTTCAGGATTGCAGGTGATACATGGTGATACACTAATTAAGGAGTGTTAACGTGGCACAACAGAAAGTATAGTGAGGGAGATTTGCTAGCACTGTATACATACACACAAATGCACGTTCATGGATCTACATGAACACAGTTGGAGGCAAAAAGCTCACCTAAAGGAGCCCCTTCAGGGGTGGAAGAGAGACACAGCCCGTTTACAGATCCCAAGCAGGCAGAGAAGTTTTCCTCCTCTGAAGGTGTTTTCTCCCTCCAACCTGTTCGGTTCTCAGCTTTTACGCTACAAATTCTGGTCTGTCCCACGGAAATGGAACAATCGCATGTTATAGGTGGAGTCTGGAGACATATGATGTGCATGCTTTACATGCCCCATGTTCTCCTTCAGTTGCATCTTGAGGAGTATGTGAATTAATATCTAAATGGAGATTAATGAGCGTCTCAGTTACTTTCAGTCAGAATTTATAGTTGACAAAAAAAGTAGATCAAACACTTTGGTTCTACTCCACGTGCTGAAGTTGCAATAAAGACTTTCTCATCAGAGGGTCATTGCACCTGTCATTTTCTTCTTAATGAACTAGGTTTCCAGCAGGGCTTGTTTTTCATGGTGAAGGGAGTGTGGCCATTGACTGGTAAAGAGGGGCAGGTGAAACAACACTGGGCTGTGAGACCTCCGCTGCAGTCCAGACATCATTCAGTTGACAGTCCTCGCTCAAGCCAGGTGCAAGATAAACAAGGGGTCCAGCTCATGTTTCCTCAATCAGTCTCATCAATTCTTCTCTGTCTTGAAGCGACACTGTACAATTCTGACCCTTTACTACATTTCCACAGCCAAAGAGTTGGGCAGGATGAGGGGACAGCAAGGCAGCCCTCTCCCTGGGCCTTGGGCGTCTTCCTGGGGGTGAGTTGGTATCCACAGAGGATTGCTGTGGTTTATATCTATAAAGCACACACTTCACGTGCTTTATTTAAAAGTAAAAAGACTCAGTTGACTTGAATTTTAGGTGTGCTACTTGCCCACTTTTACTGGACATCACCACTACTGTCATGGGGAAAGAAGGACTCAGAGGCCCTACAGCAACACTTTTGTAGCTTTACTGAAAGTAAACTGTACCTTTTTGAAAAATGACTTACTCCAGGGATTGTCTGTGACCTCAGACATTCTGTTAAAGGCCACCAGGGCATGGACAAAGCACACTGTGCACTAATAAATCAAGATTGTTCCCATTCCGTGTGACCATATATCCCCTCCCAAGCCCCTCAGGAGCTCTGCAATTGGTAAGAATTCATTCTTGTTCTCTCAAATGCTCTGAAGTCTCAGTGGCCAACCTGCAGCTCTCTGAAATAGAGAAATTATGCTTACGGTGGTAATAACAGAAAATGCAAAATTTGATCACTCCAAAAACCAAGATCTCACTAACAGCAGTGCATTTTGCATGGCCTGGTTTTGGTAGCAGAGGGGCCACAGAGGTGGCTTCTGTGAGAAGCTGCTAGAAGCTTCCACCATGTCCAGCAGAGCCAATCCCTGATGGCTCTGAAGACGGACATGCTGCTGGCGGAAACTGGGCCAATGAGAGAGGTTGGTAACGCCTCTGTGATAACAGATTTAAGAAGAAAATCAAAACAAAGTGGGACATGCACAGTTTTTCTTCTAGTCAGAGAAGAGGAGAAAGTGAGAACACAAGAGGAAAACAAAATGGAGACACCGAGGTCAGTGGAGAAGCAGGGGGAGGAGGTGCTCCTGGTGCTGGAGCTGAGATTCCTCTGCAGGCCCTGGTGATGACCATGGTGAGGCAGCTGTGCCCCTGCAGCCCATGGAGATCCACAGGGGATGCAGAGATCCACCCGCAGCCCATGAGGATCCACGGGGGATGCAGAGATCCACCCACAGCCCATGAGGATCCACGGGGGATGCAGAGATCCACCTGCAGCCCATGGGGGAGGTGCCCACGCTGGAGCAGGTGGATGCCTGGAGGAGGCTGTGATCCAGTGGGAGACCCGGTGGAGAGAGGAGGCCCTACTTCCAGGCTGGAGCAGCCTGTCCTTGGAGGACTGCACCCCGTGGATGAGTGACCCACACCACAGCAGTTTTGGGAGAACTGTTGTGCCTGTGGGGGGAATTCACATTGCAGCAGGTGTGGTACGGCTGCTGCCAATAAGAGTGGACCCACACTGGAGAAGTTCACAGAGAACTGTCTCCTGTGGAAGGGACACCACGGTCTTGCAGGGGAAGGACTCCTCTCTGTAAGCAGCAGAAGAAAACCTCGGGTGACAAATTGACCAAAACCCCCACGCCCTGTCTCCCTGCACTGTCAGTGGGAAGGAGGGAGGAGCTGGGGGAAGAAAAGGTGTTTTTAAGGGCCTACTTTACTTCTCATTATCCTCCTCTGATTCTGTTAGCAATAAATTCACTTTGCACCACTAAGTTGAGCCTGTTTTACTCTTGGAGTGTTTTCTCCTGGCCCTTATCTCAACTCATGGAGCCTTCACTACATTTTTCTCTCCTCTGCCCAGCTGTAGCAGAGGAGAGTGAATGAGCGACTTTCATGGGTGCCTGGCGTTTGGCCAGCATCAAACCACAACAAGCAGCAATGGCCCAATAGGGAACAAGCATCCAGGAGTGCACACACACCTGAACCCGTTGGAAGCGGTAACAAAACCCCACTGACTTGTAGCAAACTGAGGTTGTAGCACTCATATTTAACAATTCAGCTGCAGAGTTAGTGGCAAAAAGCAAGGTATTTGTATGCAACGCTGACTACCCAAGAGATGGGACAACAGCCCTGGAAGTGAGCACAGAACAAAGGAGTGTTGATCTGGATCCACATGCGCTGCACAATACACTGGCTGCGTTTGTACAATTAGCCCATCATGACGTGAGTCACGGATAATAAAGAGCTGTCTGTAATCCCACGCAGCAGCAGCAAGGCACGAGGAGCTGCGGCTGTGGCTCTGCAGGCAGAATTCCTTAAAGAAGAATAATCAGGTCACTTGACATGTGTTTGGCATCTGTATGGCCAAGCAAATAACTCAGCCGAACACCTGGGAACATCATGGGACTGGTAAAAACAGATGTGTGACTGACAGGAAAATCTTGCAAGCCCAGTTTCCTTTTCATTGCTTTCAGAAGTGCCCATCATTTTCACATGCACTCACTTATGCAGATAGACCCATATAAATTTTTTTTGTAATTAAACTTTTTTTTTTTTAAATAAATGAAATGTTGTGCTACTCTCACGGAGGGCAAGATGTGTGTGGATTAATGTGAGCAAGAAGTTTTTCAGAAGATATTATCTCAGCTTATCAGGACTTCAGTCTCAGCCAGCATATATTATCCTTTCATATATCTATGAGAATGCTTTTTTGTTTAGCTGCATGCTTTGTTCTTTTGTGAATACTTACAGAGCCAGATGTTATTTTGGCTAGCTTGACAGAAAACCAACAGCTCCCTCCTCTCTGCCACTCCTAGGATGTCTACCAAGGCTCAGTTGCTGCAGGGTGACAGGCAGGAGGCCATGGAAAACAGAACAACAGAACTTCAGTTTCAAGTCCAGGGGACTGCTGTCAATATCTTGAAGCGCCCTGAGAAGTCTTGAGTATTGGGAGTTCTCCATAACTTGAAAGAGGTTGGAAATCACTTATCTGAAGGATTTAAACCCAGCAAAATCTAGAACCTAAGACTCTGTTCTCTTCCTAGGTCCGTGTGTAGGTATCTTGGTTAGTTTTAGCTCCTAGTCCCTTCTGTAAAACTAGCTTGTGAAGGAGACCATCACTCCTTCAGCACACTGCGTTTTCAGTGATGGCTGAAGCATTTCAGGCTCATGTTTTTTGAACAATCCTACTTCGAGGAAGTAAATGATTCTATGACTAGATATGTATTAATTCTCACAAGAAAACAATAATTTCACTGAACTGTTAGTTCAGCTATCGTCCCTGTTGTTGTTTGCCATTGTTTTTTAAGTTGTTTTGATAGGACCTGTAGTGGTGACTGCTGATATCTAAAAATCCTGAATTCACTTATCTTTTGATTCATGCAAAGATTTTTAAATGAACAGGGAAAGATCTTTCCATCAGAAAAACACTGGCAAAGTCTTCATTCAAAAGAGCTGGTTAATAAAAAAAAAAAATTCATTGGAGTGTCAGTATTGGGCTTATCACTCACTTTGCACTTGTCAGCTAAGCTGGTTTTAGAAGAATTTGCTTAAACAAAGGACACAGAAGGAAGTTAATTCCTAGAAATGTCCTGTGCTCAGCATCAAGAAAATATCTGTAAGTCTGGACAGGTCAAGCTGGAATTTTTATTTCTCAGTCTTATTAGACACAGATTAGAAAAGGATTTAGAATGAAACATTGTTTACGTATAAGCAGGCAGTACATAAGCCTCTCAGACTGTTGCTGTGCCAGGCGCACTCTACTCCCATTCCAGGGTGAGCAGAGACCATAGCAGCTCTGGGATGAGAGAGCCTGACCCTGGGATGTCTGTATTTTTTTGGAACCGTGGATATTTCCAAAATATATACATTCTGTATGAGACAAAAAGTAAAATAAAATTGCCCCCTAGAATAAGATTCCTTCAAGTTATATACTTCAAAATAAAATGTACTATTCTGTTTTGATTTAAACTTTTTAATAACATGTATCACATCCTTCAAATGTATTCTTTTGCTTTGAATAGAAGCATCAGTGCTTTAAATCCTAATGCTTCTGGGGAAAAATTGTTTGTGAATTACAATGAATAGTACAATTGAGTGAGAAAGGAGGTAGGTCACTAATGGATGCTTAAAAGCAACTGCACCATTTATAAACTGCTTCTGCTTAGAAAACCCATCATGTGACATGTCTCGTCCGACTATGACAGAAAAGCACTCCTTTCTTTTCTTGCACATCTACGGCTTATGAGTAAAATGGTAATACCCCATTTGTAGACCCACTGTGGTTGCTTCCAGCCTTACCCATTCTGTGGTTCTATGATTTATTTGGTAGATCTCTTCAAGAGAAATGAATTAATTCTTTTCCTTCTGAACAAGAAAATAAAAGCTGTATCCTTTTCTATCCAGGAGCCAGAGGTCCATTGCTGAGGACTCAGCCCATGACAAGACTTCTTCAATGCCCAACTGTGTAATCACCGTCTTGGGTTTGGGAGATGCTCCTGGTGCTATGTCTGGCATGCAGAGCTACTTTTAGAGGTCACAGTTTTAGTCAGAATCTTCAATTAACGCATCTTTACTTGCATCAAACTCCAGCTTGAGTCCATTATCACTGATTTTTTTTAAATGTCTGCAATTGTAGTTCATCCAGTGTGAGCCAGCTGACTCCCTCACTGTGGAAACCTGGTTTCTAGACTTTTTTCCCTTCCTGTATGCCCCTATACTCACCATGCTTCAGGGCTCAAAATCTTATCATTATACAGAACAATCTTCTGATAAGAGGGAAAGTCTGGCACCCTTCTTGGTGTATGGGGGTGTTCCTTCAGCCATGTCTGTTTATCTCTTGAAGGGTCAGCTGCTTGGCTGACCAGGACGCTGGAAGACACTAGGAATGCATGAAGGTGTACATTTTGAGATGAAGAGGTGAATCACCACTGCCTGGCTAAAGGCCTTTTTCTGATGTGTTATGGACACCTCTGACATCCAGGGCAGAGGGAACTGGCTGATGGCACACCATTAAGGAAAATGGGCCGTGCCCAATTTAACTTCTATCCTCTGTGCCCGCTCCAACACTGGAAAAGTGAAATTTTGTGCCAGATACAGCTATAGTAATTTGGAGAATCCTGGTCTAGAGACTCCTCTATTTGATTTTTCTGGACTTGAACAGGAATGTAACCTATCAATAACAAGGTCTCAGAGTAACTTTTGTATGTCTTTGGCAGGTAAGTGCTATTGCCAGGCATCTTACATTGGTATACAGAACCATGGGAAATTGCAGAGGGATTAGCAAACTGCAAAAGGCTGGAAACCTATCCTGTTTAAGTCCTTTGGGTTTAAACAAGGGACAAGAGCCCTTTATTTGATTTTGTTTGGTCTTGGGTAAAACGAAGAGCCTCTATGGGATCTTACCTGACCTATTAAAGGCAAGTTCACACCATTCATGTAAGTTCGGGTTATTGACTTGTTCTGCTATAGTAGATAATATGTGACCTCTCCAATCCTCAAAACGTATCATCCATAGCCTGGGCTCCGTGTGGAAAGGGGTAGGGCTTATTGACCTAGAAAATATTTGTTTCCTGCCTTCCTAAGGGGTTGTCGTTGTCATCATCTGGCCTTATCTTGTTGCCAATACTTTGCCATGATGGCTTATAATGTGCATGTTACCTTAAAATTTCTTTATGGCTTGTCTCTTGGTGTAGACCCAAAACGGTCAGGTTTGTAATGTTCTTGAAGAAATTAATAAATTTGTGCTGTCAGAAACATCTGCGACTTCCTGCCCATCAAGACATTACCAGGGCCTTTTCCCTCCACTGTCATTCTTATCTCCTGAAGGACTCCAGAGGCAGGACATATGGTAGGAAAACTCACAGGTAACATGAAATATAGGAAAGAAGAGAAAATGCTGGTGGATTTGTGAAACTGTACTTTTGAAGACAGTCTGTTGCAGGTGGAGTGATGCACTTTACTTGTAAGAGCGAAGACACAATATGCTTTATTAATGTATCAAATTTCAGTGGTAGATGTGACTGTGTTTAAACAAGACTCGGTGGCAAGGTACCTTTGACTATTTACAGCACAGAGGGCAGAGTCAGACAAAGCTGTCAGTGAGGCCCATTCAGTGAGCCATGAGTTTCAGACAGGACCCCCTTTCTTTCTAAACTTCGCAGAGAGGAGTTTAGGTAGGGCTGGATCCAGTCCTAGCGGCCCAGACTTGGACAATGGTTTATGTCTGAAGGATTGCACATACATGATCAATCCTTTTTATCGCTTAGCTGAGACGTCAAAGTTTAACACGCAGTTAATCACTTACTGAGAATGTGCTGCTGCAAGGAATCACTCACCCTCAAGGTGTAACCTGGACATTCCTGCTGAGGAGGGGATCCTGGTGTGCAGCCCAGTGCCCTGCAGCAGAGCCCCTGGGCCCTGGGGTGCCCACTGTTTATGGGGTCAGGTGACTGGCTTACAGGCACAGTTGCACAGCAGCAAAGATGTGCGGGTCACTGGCCCGGACAGCCCTTGGCTGCCAGGTTTCATCCATACCCCAAAGCCCAGAGTAAGCTGGATGCAGCCATCACAGCCCCCACTGGTGATTACGGCTTCAGCTGGGGCTGGTGCTGGGGGGACCACACCACCACATAGGCTAGGGAGAAGGATGGATTTTGGAAAAGGATGCACGTGGAGGCTTGAGCAGACCCATCCAAAGGAACGTTAATGCCATGTAGACTCAGAAATCATGCACTCTGCTGCTGTGCACTGAAAATACAGCTAGTTCCAGGTATGGTCTTCCCTCATAGAAACTCTGATGTCTGTAGCGATGACTTCAAGTTGGATTCATGAGATCCTGAGTATTCTGTCCTGGTGACAGGATTTCTCACCAGCATCGGATAAATCCTGCAGCACGTGACAGGCTGTGGTGATGCACACAGTGCTTGGGGGTTGCTGACAGCAGGCAGACGAACCCTGGCTCTGGTGTGTGCCCAGAGACATGATCCGTACCCATCCTGCAGTGGCTGAGTGGGTTCTGGATGAGGACTGGTGTCAGGTGAGCAGGAGCACAGGGATGGACTTCCACTGGATTTGTAGTGTCTCCCACCATGTAGACTCCTCTTTGTGAGGAGGAAGAGATCTGGCCCAGGCTAAAAGAAGACACTACGTCAGAATTCACCTGCATATCTTGTTTCTAACCTTATGGGTGTATTTTCTTCTGGAATTTCAGTCTTTATTAGTGCAATCACTATTTATGCTTAGAAAGAAAATATACTGAGATAAACCTTTTCCATTTCTAGAACCACATGTTACTTGCCAATTCCAACCCATCCTGCAAGTTCGAGCTTGATAAGTNCCCCCCGTTAGTTTATTCTAAGCCAAAGGGTTGTAGGGCCAAAGTGACATTGAATCATACCAATTAAACTCTAGATGTGTCAACTTTTTCAAAAGTAGAGTAAAAGATTTGGTTCAAAGGTGCTCCAAGTTGTTTCCTCTCACTGGCAGGTACTTGAATTAAGACTGAATTTAGGGGATAAGATCTGGTTTTGGTTATGTTGGTGCACAGGCATGGCAAAACAGTGAAAACTCCGAGGGGAAAAGGGTGTGTTTCAGAGCCACTTCAATTGCTTCTTACAGACCTGGTGTCAAAGCAGGTGTCAGACCTCTCTTGCTTTGGCTTTAAATTTGGAAAGAGGTGGCTGTTGTTAAGCATGTGCTTGCTTGTGATATTCTACACTGGAGCTGAGTGTGTTACTGATTTCAGCTCTCAGAAACTCTTCCGTACTTCTTTTAGGATAAGCCATTTTTCGCAGCTCAGTTCAACATTTGGAAGGATAGATTTATAGACAGTTCCAAGCATTTATTTATTTATATCTCGAAAAAGCATTACCGTGGGAACTTAAATATTTCAGGATCATTCAATTTGCTGAGTTTTAGAGCCCAGTTAAGAAATTCAGGTTTCTTTTCTTGATGTATGATCTAATCCTAAATGCCCTAATTAAACTAAATTTGTTAAAGCCAGAAACATTATTTATGAGAATATATTTATGCAAAATTAATTTCATTTTCAGAGGTTCATTTCTCAAATTTAGTTATTTTTCCTAAAATAAATTTAAAATATATTTTAAATGCTAATCTAAATGCTTATGAGCAGTACTATAATAAACCAGCCCTTTAACAGGCTGCAGATGCTTACTTTACTGAAGGAATAGATTTAAGCTTTGAGTCTCCAACAGGCCATGTGGAATTTAAAAAAAAGGTCAAATTCAATGCTCATTTGGGTATGTTTTCATGGCAGTCATCCTTGCAGTATCTAAGCCCCAATTTATACCACATGGAACTTCAAAAGATATTTTTTTTCTGCACAAACCAAAGCTTCACCACCAACCTCAGGCAGAACCTAATATCATAGGAAGGCTGTGTTCTTCCCTGGGGAGCAAGGCAGTACAGGAAAACTGTTACATGCACAGAAAGGCAAATACTGACTGAAAAAGAGACAGGCAAGCAATCCTGCCTGTGTGTGGTGCAGGAGCTTGGCTGCTTGTCAGTGACTGTGTGCTGTGCCCACGTAAATCTGTGCCTGGCAGTGCAAAGTGCAGCCAGTTTAAATTAAAGGACTCTGAGCAATGATTAAACAAAGGCAGAAGTCTAATTGCTTGGGTGTCTGATTGTATGGGTGACTCAGAGCAGGTGGAAGCAACCAAGGACAGGATGTGAGGACATCTGGGCACACCGAGCAGCTTGTGAGTATGGAGAGGGGTCTGGCCAGGCTGGGTTGGCATCCTCTGCACAGGGACCACTGAACTTTTTGTCCATGCTCAGCAATAAGCCAAGGCAGATGGTTTGGGGTTGTAAAAACAGAGTGGAAGACATTGTTGTGATGTGAAAGGAAACATCTTTGCAAAGCAGTCGGGATAGGAATCCAGGGGACAAAAATGCTGAAAAAGTAAAATGCTCTTTCCTATTATATATATGAACTTGTTTGAGATAAAAGTCTTTGCTTCTCTCTATCCAGCTTAAAAGATCCCAGTTTAAAACAGACATCCACTGCACTGATGAGAGTAATATGATAGTTAAGAATTATTCAATGTTTCCTGAGATAGGAGCCTCTATTGTTACGTTAGAGAGGTCTCAGATCTGGATGAGATATAAATACTCATTCTCCAAACCACATATCAGCTGCAGAGTGCCTAAGTGGTGAAGAAGACTATAAAAAGTGACTCCCTAATTGGCCAATACAGACTTTGTGATAATCCAGATCCCCTCTCTGGAAATGGGTGGGATTATGTCCATCCTGACATTCTTCTTTCCTAGCTGAAAGAGCACGGCCATCACCAGGCTGCTGTCCAGCAGGGCTAATTACAGCAGGCTCTGCAAATTGGCCATTAAGTAGCCTCAGGAGATTGAAAGCTGGGAATTAATAATACCAGTAAGACAAAAAAAATACCCTAAACCAAACCAAAAGTCAACAGATGCAAGCTAAGCATCTTTTAAAATATTAAAATTAATTTTGCATAAGGCTGAATAGGCGGTCATCTCATTCTAGGAGGAATACTTATCAGTATTCCTAATAAAAGTGTTCATACTTATTTTTTCTTTCCCTCAAATTAAAAGGTCAAGACTAGCTCTTTCTCTGTGTCCTTTCTGAGGAACATTATCATATCATCTTCTTGATGAGAACACAATAACTAGAAGTATATTGGTCACAGCACCTGCAGCAATTTTTACCTACAACATTTTTTCATTACAACTGCTTCTACTTCTATATTATTCTGCATTCTATATTGCAAATTCAGAGATTATGAATATGTATCAGTAGTAGTTCTAAGAACATCCAAGAGTACTTTATATGCTGTCCATTTATTAAATTGATGAGAGTTTATTTTGGTATGTTGTCTCTCTCTAGATATTTTGGTGTTATGTTTAGCAATTTGAGCCATTTTTTTTCATACCGTGGGCCTGCATGTGTGACACTGAGAAGTCTAACATCTTGTGTAGTGTCCCGTAAAAAAAAAAAATAGGCAGGATCAGCTGTTACAAATGCCACCAGAGACTCAAGGATGAAATAAATTCACATTAGTATGGTAGGTATATCTCAGATGACCAGATTTCCTCTGCTGCAGAAAGTGGTATAACTATTGCATGTGATTGATGCTTCCATTCGTACCCACTGAGAAAGACTATTTTCCATCACAATTGAATCACCACATTCAGTGACATCCTTATGAATTTGGACAATAGTGATGTTATTATTTTGGGCTTTTCTATATTTAAGATTTATCTTATATTAAAGGAGGACGTGGTATTTTCAACTTTACAGATTAGTGTTTCTGTCAGGTATTGCTGAATTGCTGAAAGATGTAAAAAGGAAAATATTCTGCTTCATAACTAGCTCCCTACCCCAAAGTTCACATCCATCCTTTCCATACCATACTGTGCTGGTTTTGGCTGTGCTAGAGTTAATTTTCTTCACAATGGCTAGTAAATGACTATATTTTGGATTTGTGCTTGTGGTGGTTTGACCCTGGCTGGAGGCCAGGTGTCCACCAAAGCCACTCTATCACTGCCCTCCTCAAGTGGACAGGGTAGAGAAACTGTAATGAACATCTCATGTGTTGAGAAAAGGACAGGGAGATGTCACTCACTGATCACTCTCATGTGGAAAACAGACCTGACTTGGAGAATTTAACTGAATTTATTACCAATTAAATTGGAGTAGGATAATGCAAAGTGAAATAAATCTTAAAAACACCTTCCCCCATTCTTTCCTGGGGGTGCATGGGAAGTTGAGAAGGGACACAGCAGGGACAGTTGACCAAAAGGATATCCCATACCATATGGTATCATGCTCAGCAGATAAACCTGGGGGAAGAAGAAACAAGCAGACATTCAGAGGGATGGTGTTTGTCTTCCCTAGTCACCAATACATGTGACAGGTCCTTGCTTTCCCAGCAAGGCTGAACATCTGCCTGCCCAAGAGAAATGCTGAATTAATTTCCTGTTTTACTTTGCTTGCATGCATGGCTTTTGCTTTACCTACACAGTCTATCTCAACACACAAGTTTTCTAGCTTTTACTCTTCTGATTCTCTTCCTCTTCCCACCAGGGGGACTAAATGTAATATTTAATTGCCAGCTGGGGTTAAATCACGACAAATCCATTTACAGATATACACTATTTAGTCATCTTGTTTCTCCACATGAGCTTACGAGTAGGACATACTGTAATCTTCATCTACAGATAAAGAAAATGCTATCAAATGAATAAGTTATCTCTCTGATGAAACTGAGGAATGAAAAAAATCACTGTTAAGAGCCTGTTCTCAGTGGACTACCCACCTAGGGCTGTTCTCTTGTGATCTGCCCGTGAAGGCAGGCTGGCTTGCCTGGTCCTGGGCCATGCCAGCCAAGACACCTCTTATACTCTGGGATGAAAGAGATGTGGGACAGCAATGCCCAGACCAGGTGCAGGTGGGAAGGACCAATTGAGAGACTCAGCAGGGTGGCAGCGGGGATGGCTGAACCTGCTCCAGGAGCCCTTTAAGAGAGTCTAGGCTGGTCCACGGCAGAAGCACTGCAGGGGCTCTTGTAACAGCTAATAACTGCTGTGATGAACATGTTTTCTGGTACTTCTGAATCCAGAACCATACCGTGTAACTCGTCCTTCAGGATCAACCCGTACGCAGGCATTTGAACACCATAAAGGTACATAACTGACACTCTCAAGATTATTTGAACAACTAAAACCATAGAGGTTTATTTTCTTAACAAAGGATTAAAAAGCCCCACCAAACTGATCCTTGGCAATTTTGGCTTATCAGAAGATAGAAAGCTTGTGCATGTTGGTGGCACAATTTCCCAAAGGCATCCTTGGGGTGACTGGGTGGCTGCATCACTATCTGTCTGCCTATGCATAGGCAACTGCTGAATGCTGTAGGGTTTAGGCTTAACAGATAATGGACATATACAAAATAAGAGCATGTAGGGTTTAAGGAGGCTCAGATTAAAATTTTGTTAACAGATTACAGGCTATGCATGCTTGATACAATAGACTAATAAACGAAAGAAATTTGCTGTGGTTTTCCATTACACATAAAAGCAATAGGTTTCCTTTAGTGGATTTGTAAGAGCATGGCATTGTAGTGCTAGGGTTGAAATGTTTGCAAACTGTGAAATGGGACTGTTTAAACGTCGAGCGCACTTACAAGATACTAATGAAGTTATGTTATGCATTAAACTAATCAGTGTTGTCAGACAGTCATTCCCCCCCATGTCTGGTGATCTCATAATAGGAGCATTGCAAGCGAAGCGATAAACAGGAGGATTAGCTGCAGGAAGTGCAGAGTAGTTATGACTAATGCATATGTATGTAAACGGCACCACTGGGAATAAAGGCAACATCTTTACAGATTTGGTTAGAGAAATGTTTTCCTCCAAACATGTACCTGAAAGCTCTCATTCACTTAGTTTCTGTTGTACAACATAGAGAAATTGCTTCCACTAGGCTTATATGAATCCTTTTATGTTGTTAAAAGCAGGGTGAGGTACAACCACCAGGTATTTGGCCATCTGCGAGTTGAGTTCTCTACTGTGTGAAGGGTATGCAGGCTGTGTCTAGGATTGGTGAGGATAGACGGGCTTTCCCAGAGGGTAGTCTGTTGCATGAGGTTTAGGAAATTGTTGCAGGGGAAAGAACTCCAGCAGAGTCTCTCTGTCCCCAGTGATTCTGGAGGGTCTTACCTGGTGAGCTTAGACTAGATGCATACTTCCCTGATGGCCTGGGTTAGATAGGTCAATATTAAGCTTCGATCTTGTGTTGCTTATTGCACAAACATACACAGTTTCCTATGATAACTTCAATGGCTCGTATGTGACAGTTTAGGAGGAGGAAGCTAATGATCAACAGATATTTAACTGTTCTATCTTTATCTCTAGCTCAGTTTAGAGGAAGTTAATGATCGATGGATATTTAACTGTCTTATCTTTATCTCTAGCTAATGCTGTACTGTACTTCACATCCAAATTGAACAAGAAGAGCAATTATAAATAATAATAACGTGCTGAACAAGTGCAAGTCCTTCATACGTAATGTGGATTCTAGCTGAAATTTATTCAGTTCCCTAAATGCACACCATAACTTCTAGCTGGGTTTTCTTTTAAATTAATAAAAGCAAATAAAACAATCTCAAATATATTCTGTAAAATCTGGCTGACGGTACAAAGCAATGTGGCTGTGGACATACATTCTACCTGGTAGTTTTGGATTTCAGAATAGATGATTATTCTATTATTATAGTGGCCCAGAGCTGAAGGTTGCAGGAAAAGGCTGGTCCTCAGTTTCAGAGCATCTCAGCAATGGGGGAGAGGACAGCAAGAGAGTGCATTGACCAGCTGTGTCTGCCATGCACACAGTCAGGATTTTTTGTGGCTAATGTAATGATACATGCAATTAATTTTTAAAATGCGTCTTCCTACCCCTGGAGTTTCTCAAAGGATTTTCCATCCTTTTAAATAGAGTTTTGCCCAAGACTCAGCTCTAAATTTGTGGATTCAGTCGCAGCAACTGTCAGAAACTTGAAATCTACAGACAATATTGCTGCAGCTCTCCAGGTGGTGGCAGCACAACCCTGCTTTTCGCTAAGGCAAAACAGTGCCCTAAGAAAGCTAAACGAAGCAAATATTTTGTTTCACAATATTTGTTCCGTTTTTAAATAAGCATTTAAACTTCATTTTAAGAGTCATACTTAAATCATTAATAAAATACAAAGAAAGACTTCTAATCATTGCTAGCTATAGTACTTAATTTCTTTTCTTCAGGCTTTTTAAAATATTCTGTCATTCTGTGCATAAAGACTGTTTAGTATTTCGTGCATTATTTGCTCATGTTGAAAAATGAAGTGACAAAGAATAGAAGCAAAGTCTCCTGCTTGCAAGCAACAGTGGATAAATATATTTGTTGGTAGTATGGGACTGCTGTTCCACTAGAAGGAACACTTGACATTTTGATGAGGGTCTCCAGGGAAAATAGGTACTAACTTCAGAACATAATTTTAATTATACTAAGGAGATTAAATTATTCAAAAGCATCCTACTGGTAAGGTACAGCATTTCCTGAAACAGTTTAGTGGAAAATGCCACATTAATCAGTTCAGTATTTCAAGCAAATGGCTTAATGATGGGAAGAAATGAAAAACACTGTAGTATGGCAAAAAGAAAAAAAAAAGGAAGAGAAGAGGCAGAATGTTCATGTAAGGGAATAGGATAATGTTTAAACTTTCTCTTTCAAAATTTGTACAGGGGGAAATGACAGTGGGGAGAAGGCAGTACTGATTTCATTCTTGTTGGTGTGCTGGTACCCACAGGGGCTCTAGTGCTGTGTTCAGCTGGACAAAAAGAAGATGTACCTGAAAAGCACAGAACCCCACAAGCTGTGCCCTTGGTCTTTCACTGACTAGAAGCAGCAGAAACAGAATCCATTGTTCACGTTAGCATTTATGATGGTGGGATTATAACTCTGTTTAATGGAGAAGGCAGATCAAGCATCTCCAGACCCACTTTGGTTTGTCTGCCATTATTGTTAAAGCACAAGACCATGTGGATTCATTTTCTCTTCTCTTCAGAAAGGTAAAGGCCAGACATTTGGGCACAACATTTTTTAAAGAACAAAGAAATGAGCATAAGTATGAGTTATGGCTGTGCTCACTGCACTTCTGCAATTCACACACAAATCTGGCCATTTTCATCTTCTCATGTGCCCTCCATAGGCATTTGTGATATCCTTGTTAGTGACACACATTACCTATGTGTTTTGCACATTCCTGTGCCTAAACATCTTATTATCCTGTCCTTTCTCCTCATGCTCCCTCTTTCCCATCTTTATCCCCAAACAATAAGAAAAGAGTTTGCACAGCTGGTTCAGTTCCAACCAACATGAAGTGAAATAAAGTTGTCAGTCAAACTATTAACCTTATAAAACATCAGAGCGTAGCTGTGATTTTTCTGAAGCAGTGACACACAAAGGTCTCTCTGCACAGAATAGTGATGTCCTTAGTGCTACAAGTGACCCTTGTGTGGGTAAGCACATTCAGCTAAGAGAGGAGAGGAGTCACGCTAAAATTTTTGGCCACATCAATTTTTCTGTTCTGCTTCAAAAAGAAGGGAGGGAGTGCAGTAATGGGGCTTTTTGAGTGATGACATTGATGGAGATGACAAATACAGAAAAACAGAAGGGTGCTGGAAGTCCTCTCTTGACTTACTGCCACTGAGATACAGCCAAATTGTGCTATCAGCATTTTGCTAATGTACGCATTCTGGGGCAGTGCCAAGAGATTCACGAAGCAGTGAGTAACTGGCAACATGGATTTGCCAAGAATAGATCATGTCAGACCAGTCTAATTTCCTTCAATGTCAGTGTAAATAGCTTTGTAGTAAAGGGAGAAAGTTGAGATGTAATATCTTTGCTTTAGTGTGTTTATTTGCACTGTCCCCATGGCATGCTCATAGGCAGACTAGTGCAATGCTGGCCAGGGGAAACTACCAAAACCCATGACACAGGTCTTGAGAAAACCTGCCACAGGGAATAGCAATCACTGGTTCACCTCCTGCTTGGTCACACATATTGAGGGCCATAGTATGGGCTTCAGTCGTGTGTTGCCTACCATTGAATAAAGACTTGGTTGAAAAATGAGAGAGGATGCCTAACATATTTTTGCATAAGTCTAAGCTGGGAAGGATTGAAAATGTTTTAGATAACAGGGGTGGCATTCAAAAGGATCTCAATGAAAACGAGATCTAAATGAGTCTAAATGGACTGAAATAAATAGGCTGTAATTCAATGAGGATAAATGAAAGTCTCTACCCACTGACTGAAAAAATGAACTGCGGTGCTGTGTGGGGCCGGGGCGATGAAACAGGCAGCAGTACCACAGATAAGAATTGGCAGCTTTTAGCAGGTCACAAAACAAACACAAATTAAGCGTGTTATGATGCTGTAGAGCGCTTGAAGCAATCCTTCCTTTCTGCCAAAGCCTCAGCTGGACTTCCACTTCTACAGGATTCACATAAAGATATAGACTGAGAGAAGTATTTCTCAATCTGCAAAAACAAATGCAAAAGCAGAAGCAGTACGGGAGATTTTACATTACTAGGACTCCCACAGTCAGAAATGTGTTGTACAATATTACTGCATGCTCTCAAATAGTTGACATCATTAGGGCTAACCTGAGAGGAAATGAAGGCAAAGGGGTTGGAGATTTTCAGGCAAGATTAGTAGAGGTAAATGTGTATGGTTTGTTCAGGCAATGATTATACACAAAAACCTGTGAAAAGTATGGTCTTTGGGAAATGCTACACGTATGTAAATAGGGGAGTGATGGTCACAATCAGAACTGGAAGCCGAGCTAATAGTAGAAAGACCTCTGCACTTGTGAACATGCAATATTACTCAGCAGTGTCCACCAGGATGTACTGGAAGCCCAATGTACACAAGTCTGTTACTGCCACCATTCAGTGCCTCAGTAGGGAACAATCCCATCTTCATGGTTAGTGAGAAAGATAATACTTATATGCATCTTTCTCTAGCTTTTAAGATGCCCTGAAAATTAAATACAAAACAAACAAAAAAAGCTCCAACCCAAACCTGACTGTATCACTTGTAATCAAGTTATTTATAAATTCTGTAATACCCTGTAGGTTTTTCGCTTGTTAGTCCAAATTGATACATGCATTTTTAAATAGACATCACTTCAAACGGATATCACCCTATTGGATATTCACTAAGCACACAAGAAAAAAAACCCAAAAAGTTACATTTAAATGTTCTCAAAGGATTCCTGTTTGCTCCATCTTATAGACTGGGCAACTACCTAATTTCTCCAGTTTAGTCCCCACTTCTTTCACATAATTTCTGGCATTTCTAGTTCATTGTTTCTGAAAAAGAGTGTAGGGCTCCTTTTTGAAGGGAGGAGACCATGCACGCAAACATCACCAGTCAGAAGGCAAACTGTGCCCACAGGGTGTAGAAGCTGATGGAACGTGTTACTGCTATCAGTATTAGACAATTCCTCTCACACACCAGAGTTAGTGCTGTGCTTGCCGAGCCACCGGTGTGTCATCCAGAACATCATTCCAGATGCCTCTTTGGAGAAGACATGTTTGTTTCTATCAAAAGCAGAATATCCTTGGTGTGTCTGAACCCTAACAAAGATTGAGTCAAATAACTAAGATGGGCCAGGAGGGTCATGCAGTGCACAGTCAGAGGTACATGGCCGCTGGTTCCTTTCCATCTGTTTTCTTCCTCTTTCTTCCTGATTTTGCTCTTGAGTTCTGCAGCAGGGTGTGTTGGAAGCTATTTCTTCCTTTGCCACTTGGTAACACTTGCCAACACCCAGTGCACACAACATGCTTGGTGAAGATTTGATGTTGAGATTAGCCCTTTTATACCTGTGGGATATCATCTTTTCTAGAGTTTAATTTTTGAGGATACCTAGTTTGATCTGGTTTCTGCTCTCTTTATAACTCCAATTACTGTTGGCTTTACCGCTGCAGCAACTTCTTCAGTGGCAGAGAAATATAAGAGAGATGTTTTGAATGGACATTCCAGAACTGGAGAAGTCAGTGTTTTGCTTTTTTTCTTGCTCTTGTCTTTTTTAATACTGCCCTCCAAACCTTTTCTTCAAACATTCTCTCAGTGTCTAGAAAAGAAGCCCTCACTTTAATCCTTAAAAAAAGTGTAAAAAGAACAAAAATCAGCTTCCTGCCAGCTGTGAGCTTTTGCAGGTTTCTCTGGCACAGAGTGTTGTCTGGGTTGAGCCATGCTGGCACTGGGTGCTTCCTCTGTGAAACCGTGGCTCCAACCACAACCAGAGTTGCCACTTCTTCGTGCAGCTTTACAGCCTGGAGACGCAGTGCACCTCAAGGATTATATATCTTATCCTTCAGCTTATTTTCTGGGCACTTGAAAACATAAGGTCTCACTTCCTTTTTATTTCAGCCACTGCTGATATGCTCAAATGTGCTTTGTCATTATGAATCCTCCAGAGCACAAAAAATCTATTTCATGGTAACAGAATTTTTTCTAAAGATTTTCAGCTGAAACTCTGTACATGTCTCCCTAGTCTTGATGTTTAACATTCTGGTTTACTCTAATTATTCCTGTGGCTACCAATAGGCAGCTACACAGCTGCCACCAATGGTGCTTGGCTGTGACTGCTTTTTCTTGGTTATTAAATTCAAAAACTCGCATGAGAAAAAGTAGTCATTCTTTCTCTCGAAAGTGTTGACAGTCAGAGGTTTAGCCACCACACTTACTTTGTTAAGAGTATGTCTACCTCCTGTCACTTCAAATAGTGACCTAAGCTCTCCTGTCAGTTTTCTTTGGAAAACTCCCCAGATTTTTCCAAGATGACATCTCTTTAGGAGAGAGCAGGCTTTCCTCCACGTTCTTTTCATGAATCCCGGCTGGATAAAATCTATGAGGGTACTGAAGACAGAATATTGACAGAACTGAAGGGAAATGAAAGCAAAATAAGATCCAAGACAGGATGCTTTACACAGCTCAGTCTCTCACTTTACTATAATCTTGTAACACAATACTTGGTGTTAAACTACTACAGAATCACACCATGAGACCTGAGGATTTCACCTGGCCTCTGCAAGCAGACATCACCAGAACAGGAGATAAATGTGAAGGCTTTGTTTTTTATGATGGATCTGAGTTATAACTATAGCTTTTGTTGATTCAGCTGCCATTAAGGATTGCAGTAAAGACAGCAGACAAAAGGTAGAAAGACGGAGAGGAAACAGTGGAGGGGAAAGAAAAAGAGAGTGACAGAGAAACAGACGAAGTAGAAAAAATATCATGACTGAAGAATCCAGTCTTCTCAGTGACTGCAGTCTTGTCGAGATGGTGGTTGTAGACTGTATCCATCGAGCTGTGAGGGAAAAAGTCTGCAAAACACCATGTCCGGGGGGTTTATTATGCTGCGGCTAGGTGGGAATGCCCCTTGTACCTCCCCTGGATGAGGTAATACTGGATCACAGGACACTTCGTGCGTCTTTTATAGCTTCCTAGCTGTTGCTGCTGTCTCTGAAGCTAGTGTAGTTGAATCAATCATGGCCCATCGGCCAAGGTGAATCCTTCATCCTACCAGTGAATGTCCCAGTACTTGGGAGGTGAGTTTTCACAGCTGAGTGATCATGTGAGAGATGACATTGTCATGATAGGAAGGATTTATCTCACCTCGAAGGATTTGCCTGTTATCAGCCTTTTCCCTTATCTGGAAAGCCAGTTTGTAGCCTCAGACCCTTCTGCACCTGGGAGGCCGCTCTGTGCCTCACCAGTAAAGCACCCAGCCAGTTGTTTGTACCATTAGCACCAATAGTCCAGTCTCTTACAGCACCCGTGTGGTTACTGCAAGTGGTCCAATGTTTGAGTCATTAATCACCAGCAGTCCAGTCTCTCACAGTATCTGGGGTCCCTCCCAGGCTTTCTGACACTGGGCAAACAGAATATCCAATCTCTCTGGCCGTGGGACTTCAGATGCCCTAGCCTGAGTTCGCCAGCAAACTGGATAAAATGCAAAACCACACAAA
>VZTF01006312.1:94172-177317 GCA_013397755.1 Cnemophilus loriae | reverse complement strand
ATAAAATGCAAAACCACACAAACCCCCGTGAACCAACCAACCCAACACTCTTCACCTGCCAGTAATGTGCCTTTTCTGCAGTGCTACAGGATAGAATAGACTGCCTTCCAATCAGAAACTTCCCTATGGTTTGTTCATTGTACAGTTACTGAGAGTGGGAGGTGATATTGCAAGGCAAGTAACTGTAAAAATCTACCTCATGTCAAGGAGAAAACCTTCAAGGACAAGGGCATCTGGCAGGAAGTGCCACTGAAGAGAACACCAAGGTTCATAAGCAGCTACTGCAGACAAGCTTTTAATTTAAAAGAGGATAAAGAGAAACAGCACAAGAAAGCTAAATCGAGGAGAAAGAAAAGGCAGAGAAGCCTGCATGGTTTTTTCTTTTTTAATACTTCATTTTATTGTTTATGAAGCAAATGCTTAAACAAGCACTTCTGGTGTTGTCAGTAATACTGTAACATTTGCCTTGAGTTGCTTTGTTGCTCAGGGAACATGTCAGATTTTCAGTACATTTAGCCTCATCATTTCTTTCACAAATCACCGCTGCAGAATGGTGCAACCACACCAATTTTACTAGAAATGAAATGCTGAGAAAATGAAATGTCTCCAGTGGTGTTTCCAGGTATTCTGAATTCAGTGCAATCTTTTCATTAATTTGTTTCAGCAAAAAGCTGTCTATAAAAACATGGTATTCCTGTAGGATTAAATAATAAAGATCAGCAGTGAGATACAAAAAATACAGCATTTGTACCTTTGTGGATTCTAGTGCAAGGTTGTGTCAACAGAATATTTTTCAGAATATAAGCGCACAATATCATCAAGGAGGATAACAGGATATAAATGTAAGAGACAAAAACATTGAAGCCCTCAGTAACTTCACAAGCTGGTATTTGAACTAAAATGAAATGCCCTGTGCTATATGAAATGCCTTTGGTCAAGGTATTTCTTGCTATAAATATTTTATGTTGGATAGTAATGACCAGCTTTATTTTGAAGGCATTTGCAGTGACCTCCAAGGCCAACAGTGGAAGGAAGCTGCTTGCACTAATTAAAATGCTGTTGCTGAATTCCAGCTAAGGGACACAGACATCTCATGCAGCTGTCTCTGGCTAATCCAGCAAATAGAAATTATGCTATGTGAATGTACCCTTTTTTACCCAATGAGAATTTAATTCCATGTGTTTCTTTTTCGCGGGTTAAAGAGCTCAAGGGAGAAGAAAGTGAGAGAGGAAGCTTATTTTCCTGCTCCTGTGTGAGAACTGGAAGTCATTCTAATAAACTTTACCAGGGGTCTCGCAGCAGAGTAACAGTCATGGACAAATATATTCCTAAGACACAGTGGTTCTACAGTGAGATTGAGTCATTTGGAGACAGATACTTGACTTTTTTCTTGTCTTACTGAAACAGAGGTTCCTTTAGGTATTTCACTGTTGTTCAAAATTTGATTTGGAAGGCACTGGGAAACAAAAGTGGTGAGTGACAGTGTAAATCCTTCAGGTAGCTAAATATGTGTGTAGCATGGGAAATAGCAGAGTGAAGGTACAGTGTTTTGCAAATCCATTTTAATTTTTCCAGTGTCTTCTATGGAATAAGAATGTTGCCCTTCCTCACAGCATGATTAAGCATCTTGGTAGTAGAAAAATCAGTGCTACTTGTGAGTATGATTTTGTGTGATTTTGATGCTGCATGAAGTCTTGCACAACTTTAGGCTTATTTTAAAATGCTCACATTTTGAAGGGAAGTGGAGGTTACTGTATGAGAGATTCACAGTAATAACTTGTCATAGTCTCCATTCTGTAAAACTCAAAGCTCGAATTCAGCTGAATATACACAACGAAATTTGGCCAGCCATGCAACTAATTAAACCAATTAGATACTGTCTCCCTGATCATTATTCTGTTAATTGGCCTATAGTAATGGCTTTTATGTAACAGATAAAGCAAATTTGAAATAATAAATTTGTTATAAGTCATCTGAATGCTCAGGTGTAGGCTCAATCCATATATGTCCTTTCCATACTGTGGATCATGTGTTTCCATAGAAACATTATAAACATTCAAGAATTAAATTTTGAACAATATGTTAGTAAATTACTTTCTTTATTTACAAAATATTTATATGATAGTATTTGTTCTTATAGAGAACAATAATGTCTGTTGGCAAAATTTAGGCTTTGAAATATTTGTCTTTTCTCACTTTTTTCCTGTTTTTCCAATCTTATTCTAGTGTGAGGCACATTTGCCTTTCTATTATCCTATAATGCTTCTTCAGCTTAATTTTTATCTCTAATACACTATTATCATTTTGCAATTTCTTTGTTGACTGAACAGAAGGAGAAAAAGCAGGGTAGTAGTAATTAAAAGTAAAACACACTCTGCTAAGTCCTACTCTTTCCTGCTAATTTCTTTCTCGGTCACCACCTCTTTTCGTAAAACAACACACAAGTGCTCCCATCCATAGAACAGCAAATTAGTGGAAAACAGTTTCCAAGACATATATTTTCTCCCTTATGCCACTGCCGATGTCAGCAATAAATTTGCCTGGAAATGCAGCTTCCTTTCTCTGTAAATGAACAGGTGTTTTGCTGTTGGGTTCAGCAAGATCCATTGTCTAGCTCTGCATTTTCCATGTCTCCTATTCCAAATTATTACTCTGAACAGTGGACTACTAAGAAAGCAAAACCATGTGCACATAACTGAGGAACCTCCTGCTTTAATAAGGCTCTTTCTGGAGTGTTAAAGTTCAAGCCTCCCAGTGTCAGAGCATTTCAAAAACACTACTTGGTCTAAGCTTAGTCTTAGTCTCTTTCATGGCAAGGCTGGATCTCTTCATCATCAGCTTTACCTCTTCACACACTGATTCTGTAGCCACAGACAAACACATCATCTTGCATACTAAGTGTTCCTTGCATCAGTAATCTGTTCATAAAGTTGGTGAATTACGAAGTGACACATCTGATTCACTTGGCAGTTCCTTTTACAGCTGGGCAAATTTTGGGAAATGTAAGGAAGAACACTATCTGATGACAAAGGCAATAAGGAGAAAAAAGGCACTGTGGAGCAACAGTAAGATCTTAAGCAAATTAGCCATTAATTTATAACCCTACAGCTCAGTAGAAGACCTTCCAAATGGTCAGTGTGCTGACCATCTTCACAGGTTGAATATCTGTAAAAACACTCCCTAATACATAAAAATGGTACCCAAAATTGTTCCATACCATTGAAAATATATTAGAGAAGCTGAAAGAATAAGGACACTTTCTGCCAAAGAGTGAATTTAAATAATGTAGACGACTATTGAAGTAGTCAAATTATGTACAGTTAATTAAATGATGTCAATGAGTGAGAGTCCCAGAAAATTTCAAAATATGACCAAGCTACTAGTGAAACACGTCAGTCTCCAAATGACTTTAACAGACAGCAGTGGCAAAAATGGTAAGCACTGCTACATGACCATGTTGGACAGTGGAGGACCAATCAGGACATGAGGGCTCTGGACTAGGCAGGTCCAGTCTACCATTCTGCCAGCAGCAACAAAAACAAGAAGAGTACAGGTAGTGGTACATCTGGAAATGCATTTATAAAGGCCTTTTGAAAATATGAGTGCAGCACCCGCATGCAACATTTTCTGCTTAAAAATGGACAAGCATAAAGTGTACAATATCAACTGAAAGTGAGCTTTACAAAGTGCTTGTTCAGTGCTTCACAGTCTCCCTCCACTAGCTGACAATTTACTGAAGAGGTGCACCCTGCCTAGCATTATGAAAATTCAACACTTATATTCAGCTCTAGCCCTCATTCTGTCCTTTTTGCTTCTGACTAAGGTCTGTATCAACCACCTTGCAGAGAAACACCTCATCCCCTACTTTTGTCTCTCTGCTCTTTCTGATGTTGCTGAGTACACTCCACACCTGAAGCTCTTGCTGACCCTCCTTGCTGTGCTGCTGTCTTCTCTTGTGTCTATTCATCCTCCCCAACACCAGTTCAAAATTTCTTTTAGGTAATCACCCCACTTTTCTCCTTTGAGTTCTTGGTCCCTGTCTATTCTGTGACCTTTCCTTTGATGACATCCTCTGCCTAATATGCCTGAACTACTATACCTAAACTTCAAAAAAACAAGCAACTATTTTAAACTATGCTGTCACCCATAAGTAATCTCCGTTGATGAAATAAAATATTTCTCTCTTCTTTTCTTCAGATATCTGATGATTAGCTTAAAATTAACTTGTCCAGAACTGAGCTCCTTTCAATCCTTTGCCAACTTCCATGCTTTTCTTAAGCACTGATCACACCAGTACAATTGTTTTCTGTTACGCCAGTTCACAGCTGAACTGCAATTTTTAACACTTCTTTCTCACTTTCTCTGCATACCTACCTTCAACCATGTTTATCTGCTCAGCGCTCTCTAGATTCTAGCCCTGCCTATCTGCTCTTCTTATTCAACAATTTCAGCCGGATCATTACCTGCATGCATCTTGGATATATTATTTTTCTTCTGGCCTTTCCCAAACTTGTGGCATAATACTTCAGCAATCAAAGAACAGATGAACTCAGTTTCCTCAGCTGCAGTGGATCTTTTTGTTATCCTCCTATTCATCATCATATGAAAGTTCTCTTTTAAAGTTCCTTTTTTAACATCTGCCTTATATTCATTGTGTTAGTGATGATTTCTTTGAAAATCCCATTTCCCAGTAATACATACACACCTTTAATATCTTGCCCCCTACTGCTTCTTGCACTCAAACTGCTGCCTTAGATTAAAGAGGAAAACATGGCATATACATGGATGAAGATCTAGTTCAGTCAAATTGAAAAAAAAACAGAATAAAGAACAAAATAACAAAGTCACCTGCAATGGCTGCATGGGGTTATAAGGTTTATTTATTTTATTTACCAAGGGATATAACGTTTACTTACTTTTGAGGTTTCAAATGATTCAGAGTGATGAGTTTGCAACCAAGGTTTTCTTACTTCCTTTTAAAGGCCATGTATTCTCTGACTCCCTGATGTGCTCTCACATGTTTAGCTTCCAAACATTTCACAACATACCCAACTGTGTGACCATCTATCTATAAAGTTAATTTTATTGAAAGTGGGTTTTAAGTTAAAACAGGATGTCACAATTTGTGTCTGACTGCTACAACTGTAATAATAATAAAGTGATGGGGGCTGAGGATGAAATACTGCTTTTTTAGTTGGGTTTTGGGTTGTATCCCTTCTGTTCCTCTACAGTTGAAAATATGTCAAGAATATTATGAGTGTTTTCTGAATAAACACATTCACATAAATAAGGATTCTCATTCTCGTTAATACAATCTCTTCTGGTTTCTAATACACTGAAGCAACAAGCAGAAAAAAAGAAGGGTAAGACAACCCCTTCTTGAAGGGTTTATAACCTTAAGGTAAGAAAAGATGTGGCAGTTCAAACAAACAAAAGGAGCAGTAGGAGGTAAGGGATAGCCAGAGGTCTTTAGTAGTCACACAGCCAGTTTTTGAAAAGGCTGATAATTATACCAGATAAAGGGCTTTTATGGTGTTGTTAGCAGAAACAAAGGAACATGCTAACATAACTATTTTAGTTTATCACTGCCCAATTCAGAATAAGGAAGCTGTGTTTAATGGTCGTCATGCTGTGTGAATCATAGGAGAGAATTTGAAGGAATACCACCATGGATTTGGGTAAAAATGCTCTTTGAAATGTTACCTCAGACCCTTTCTCCTCACATGTTTTTTATCACACTCACATATCCTCCTTCCTCTGAGACTGTCATATTTACCAATTTCTCATAAGCAGAGGCTGTACTCCTCTTCATGGCTGCACAGTCCTTAATACAAGGGAGGCCTAAGTAGGGTGCAGCACATGGTTACTAGGAAAAGTATCATCACACCTCTTGTGCATTTCTGTGCCCTTTGCTTTGCTTGCAAAATTTAATAAGAAATAAAAACATCAACATTCAGAGCACTGAGATCTTTAAACCCCTGTCTGTATATCCCTCGTGCATGATGAATGGGGCAGAAACTGACAGAAATTTGTGTCTGGGCATATACAATGAACAAGATCAAGGTTCTTTAGTAACTCAAATAGGTTTAATACTTGTGTCTTGACCCGGTATGTCATGCATCTAAATCTTTATATTGGCATCATTGCACCTTGTTGTGGTTTAGGAATGGTAGTCCCCAGTTTAGTGCTCCCACTGAGACTCTCCAAACCATGTGCCATTTGCTTGGCCCCTGCTCCTCTCCCTCTCCGCTCTCTGCGGAGGGCTGGAGAAGAGAGTTGGAGGCACAACAAGTAAAGATCGTGGATTGAGATAAGAACAATTTACTGGAAAGGACACTGCACACTGAACAGCACACAGCATGCACCACACAGTGCACACCTGTGCTACACACACCACATGCTGCTCCCAGCACACCTGTGCCACACACGCAGCCTACCCCAGAGCCATGCTCTGACTGTCTGCCCTCCCTGGAACACCTGTCTCAAAGGATAACACTGCATGGCTACCTTCAACCAGGCATTTCACAGTGTTAAACCTCTCGACTTCACAAATCTAAATCATATTCACCTTGTCTATGATTTCCTTTTAATTTAAGAGGCTGGAAACAAATTCTGTGAAGTACACCAGGGCCACTGACACTTACCTTCACTGTGTCTTGGACAACAAGCTTTCAGCAGAGTGCTCCTGGCACTCTACAAAACAAACAGATTTTGTTTCCAGCTGATGGCTGTTACCTTAAGGAGATGACTGGCTGCTGGGAACATGTGCTTGGTTCCTGAGCTGATCATGATAGGCCAGTATCATTTCCTTCCGTTTTACTGTGTTTCTGCTTCCATTTCATCTCAGCAGGCTGTCAAGGTTTTCCTGAGCCAAATGAGCCAGAAAAGGGAAATTGTGACTTCTGACTGTCTGTATTGTATCAAAACCTAAACAGGTTTCCTGGGGTGAAGTAAATGGTCTTTGTAACCTAGGGCTTTCTCCCCAGTCAATAATGCGATGCCTGTAGTGGTGTAAGCGGCTCAGAAACAGGAAATTATTGAAGTTAATGAATGAACGAACTGAATTATATAGTCAGGGAGCCAGAACAGAAGAGTTAATCTAGATAATCACAACAGTAGATCAAACAAGTCATGGTTTGGCTAATTAACATCATGCCAGTCAAGAATGCAGTAAGAACCCTCAGACATTGGAGAGTTAGCTCCATTCCTTCATCAGTTCCTAGATGGTGCACTGGCACTGTATTGAGGATAAAAAACTGAACAGAGCAGGATCCTTCACTAGATATTTGCAAGCCATTTAAGAGGAAGCAATTGATATCTCTTTCCCAATGTTAAACATATACTACTTCATCAAGTCAACATATTGCAGAGAAGTATGGCTACATACATCAAACAATTATTTTTGACAGAAAATGTAAAAACATTTTAAAATAGTAAGAAGATGATAATGTGGTTGGGTGCTACTAGCAAACAACTATTATTTCACTATGAGAGTATGTATAATGTTTTGATTTACATTACTAATGTAGAGGAAAGAACATGTGGTGTGTAGAAAGAAGGGGAGAGTCTGTATTTCAAAGGATAAGAGATGCTAAATGTTTGAAGCGAGTAATCCCATTACAGACCTGCATTTTGTAGATAAGTGCTGCTATTAAGTAAAGGGGGAAAACTTAGAGCTAACTATACTCACAGGGAAGTTATGCAGTAAACACTGCAATGAAGAGAAATCTATGGGGTTTACCAGATGGACTGAGTGTCTTACTGAAAGGGTCTCTCTTCTCCTTCAACTGCCTCACTGTTTTTGAAATTTCTTTTTGTGTATTTTGCTGCTTTTGTACTTACAGAAATGCACTCTTCCTTGTAGCTAGCCCTTATCAAACCTGCTTTTTTTTTGGAAGTCTCTTTAATGGCTGACAGACATAATTTCAACCCTTTCAGATCATGCTTCTCTTCTCAAAGGTTAGGACATATGCTGAAGTTAGTCTGGTTTTCTTAACCTAGTTACATTATGCCTTTTAAGAAAGACTTGTAATGGGCAACATGTTCCTACATAAATGCCATATATTATTAAAAAATAATAGTCAGCAAAAAAATTAATTTTATAGATAATTTATGAAGTATAATCTATCTCTGCTTAGAGATAGGTTAGAAAATTCTGCATTCTTTCTCACATTTATAACAAGTGGCTTGTAATACACACATTAATACTGACGAGTCAGCAATTAACAGCTTCACTGACTATATCTGGCTTTTCTAAATGCCACAAAAACACAGACTGGTGGGCAAACTGAGACTAAAGCCCTCACCAAGAACAAAAACAAGTTTAGAGCTGTGTAAAGCAAAATTTGAGTGGGTGGAGAGGACTGCCTGGGAGCCAGCAGTACCAGCACTGCTCACGTTCTGAGGGAAGTGGCCTCCTGAGTCATGGCCTCTGCCAAGAATATGAAGGCTTAAGACCATTTCATCTTTGTTTAGTTTTGTTGGTTTGTTTGATTTTACTTTTGGCTGGTTGGTTGGTGTTTTGGTTTTTGGTTTTTTTAAATTAGATCTCTCTCTTCCATTTCTTTATTCAGTTCCATATAAGTCCTTATTCCCACCCCCAAGTTCTCAAGGGGGAAATAGAAATTCCAGGTCCAATATTAAGTAATATAATTATTTATTAAGTATAATATTAAGTAATCTAATAATAAATATATAAGTAATTTCTAGTATTTAATAATGATTTATGAAGTCTTTTATATCTCACACTTGAGAAAGACCCAATGAATTCATATCTATAGTATCTTGTAATGTGTCACAATCTGCTGTGATAGGATACGGTTAGGCAAGTGGTCTTCCAGGATTTCAAATTTTAATTGGTCTGCAAGTCTAGATACAATCCCTCTTAGCAATTTCAGTAAATATGTAAGCTAAAATATATAGATAGAGAAGATTTCTCTGGATTTAAACTCTAGATAATGCCAAAGAGAATTTCTCCACTTTGTCTTAGTTTATATTTCTAGCAATATTCTCCTGAAGCCCAAAAATGAGTACATTGAATCTATGCAGAGTGGAGGGCACAAATTTACAGATAATTTCTAAGATCGTTATACATATATATTTATATATATATATACACCTACTAGTTTAACACCAGCTTCGCAAAACAGCAGTTCTTTTCTTAAGGACATAGATATTTCAGAAACAAGCAGATTTTTACAAGTTTCTGGATCTTCACACCATGGAATTTTCTAGGATAGTTATGCAGGGTTCAGGATTATGCCTGATTTATTATTATGCCTGATGAATGTTTTTCCTGGTCACCTGTAGGAAAGTGTAGCATTACAACAATCTAAAATGTGTGCAAGGCAAAATAAGAAGTGATAAAACTGTGTCCAGGACAGATACAGAAAGAGATCTCTCACTCTGAGCTGTTCCTTATATGCAAGCATGGAAATATCAGATAGGAGCAAGAGGATAAACCAAACTGGCAGTTTTTATTTAGACAACTTTGTATGAAGATGTTGCCTATTCAGCAAACTAATTCAATATCCCAGGATGAATTTTCTCAAACTGGGCTCATCTTGCTGCATAGCGGGTCACAAATTGGTTTACTCCAATAAAAAGTGCTATGTTTTTTTACTCAAAGAAAAGTGAATCTGAATGTTGTAGACAGTGTTATCTATTCTTTTTAAATCATAAATACTATTGGTATTGTTATATTTGTTATTATGATGATCTTTTTTTTATGCTTTGTTAAATGCTCACGATGTGCTCCACACTGTAGAAGACGCAGTAGAGAAAACCTGCCCCTTTGTGCATATAATTTCAGCCTCCGATCTGGCAATTTAAAATGCATGGCTGGAATCCACATTAAAGTTAATAGTGCTCCACTTGAGCACAGTGGTCTGCCTGAGCATTATAAACTGCAGGATTGGGGCTGTGAGGATTTACATGTGGATATAGGATTCCCCTTAGTCTCTTAATGGAAGCTTATGGCCGATACAGACAGTGTGGTTTTCATACCTTGGAAGAATACAAGAACTGCCCTGAAACCAGGTGTGCAGCTTCATGGATTTGTAGTTGTTCTATGTATTTTGAAAGGAAATCTTTCTCTGACACAGATTTCCTGTGAACCAGAGGATCCTTCAACCCAGCAGCCCGCCATTGGAATGACTGTCACTGTCAGCTTTGCCGTGGACAGGGGCTCTGGAATTCACCTGTGGCTCTGGGGCAAAACTGGGAGTTGCTGCCGGGAGGTACTGGACACATCCAGCAACCATCAGTGGGGATGGGCAGGCCAGCAGCACCTGCTGCAGGACTTGGAGCCTGCCTCCTGCGTGGGGCCACCTGCACTGCTCCAGGTTTCCTCACAGGAGCTGTTAGGAACTCAAATCTGTTTCTGGTGCCAGCAGAAGAACCAAGCTGAGATGTTTCGAAGGAAGCTATCTAGGTTCAGTTAACAGGCGTTTTTGGTGGAAATTGTGTTCATCAGTACACATTTGATTCATCCTTGGATCCTCAGTCACTTTAATAACAAGTCTGTCTGAGTCCTAATTTACTTGTGTGCTTAAAATTGAAAAATACTTGAATGAAAACAAGAACAAAGCCAGTGGAAATTAATTCCCTGTTGCAATTTTGTTTCACTATTAAAGAAGGAGAAACTGATGCAGCTGATGATGAGGAAGGCTGTGGGAGTGATTTGCACACAAGGCATTTAAGAAGGTCTCTGCTCCCACACAGCACTGTGAATCTGAGCACTGTGTGCAGCATCTACCACCAAACATGTACTGCTATATTTAGAGGAGCCTAGCAAAAATTATTGAGTATAGGATGTTGAACAGAAACAGTAATTTTCATCAGTGTATTATCTTCCCCCTCTTTACACTGATTCTTCAGGAGAAAACAGCCAGCTAAACTCTAGCTGAGATTAGCAAAAATAGCAACAACCCAACTGGAAGTAATTTCACTCTTGACTGCATTGCAGTGTATACAACAGATTTCATTCCAGATTCAGAAGACAGCAATAGGATCATGGCTATGCTGTCTTTGACCTCCGCCAGATGCAGCTAGTCAGCATAATACAGAAATAAATTTTTTTCCTCTCTGGAATAGTGAGTGGCTATTTTAACTTTCTTCTTTCAGATTACGTATGAATTTTCAAGCCAGCTTCAGAAGCTTAGTGGAACTGAGCTAATTAGCTGGGTGACCTTACCTCCAGTGCAAGCCTGCCTCTCTTCTCTTTGCTTCAATTTCCTCCTTGGACCAGAAAATATCCTTTAAAGTTGCAGAGCCACTTCTGTTAGACTTAAAGGTCATGAAAGTTACAGCTAGAGAAGAGCATGCTGCCCTCTTAAATGTTAGGTGAGCATAGCATAGGGTCAGGTGCTGCCCTCAATTATACCAGTACAGATCTGGAGAAATTTTGTTTGCTTCAATGACATTAATCCTTTTAACTGAAAGTCAAGAACACTACCTTCACATTTCCATTTGTACCCCTTCCTCAACTCCACTTCAGTTTAGAAATTATTTCTACCAAAAAGGACTTGGGGATATTCTATATAGCAGAAGGTTTACAAATGTCAGTGGTATAATTGCCTGCATGATGTGAGATGCTAGTCAGGTAGTCTGTTTAGAAAGAGCTTTTTTATCCTCTGTGGGCACAGCAAGCATGGCTAGTCTGAGATAGCTTAAATTTATGAGGTGTAGAGATTTCAGGGAAACAGAGCACCAAGTATTCATTTCTTCCTGAAAATCTACAACTGTCCTGATTCAACATAGTTCTTGATGTCCCATGTTAAGCTCATGATCTTTTCAGGGAAATATCTTCATTAGAATTTTTAAAGATGGAGGATGTGCCTTACCTCTTGCTTATCTTCACCTCTTCCCTCTTGGTGTCCTTCCTGTTCGTCTGTGTTTTTCCCTTCTGGTCTCAGCCCCTTCTCCCGGTATCATTCCTCTCCCTGTTCTCCCAGTTTACTCAGACCCTTTCTTCATTTCGTTCCCTCTCATTTCTCTGCACACTAAAGAAAACCCGTATTTTCAGGTTTTGGGGAGGAGAAACTTAGCTTAGATGCTTGTGTAATTACTTCACCTCTTTTGGAATAATAGCTTGGGAAAATTACTCTAATTTGTGTAAATTTTTTTTCTGGAATGATGCTAGCACAAAATTTGAGTATTTGGATTATGCTTGTCAACTAAAAAGCTATCACACTGGATGCTTCTTTAACAGTTTCTGTTTATATTTGTATAATTACCGTTATTTTTACACTTCACTCAGTTCAGCTGTAGAGTGTTTTCTGAGTCAAGTTTCTGTGGAAACTCTGTTTGAGTGTGAAAATAGCTGCAGGACTCTACCTGAATGCTCAATGCCTGTGCAAGACCACTAGTGGTGTTCTTATAGAGTGAATTCCTTCTTCATGGCAGCTGCCTCCCTTGCAGTCACAATCCGTAACAGAAATTCAGCTGTGTGTCAGTGCCGTAAAAAAAAATGAAGGTACAGCTATAATTAATGTCTCTGGTCTTCAGCAGAGCTGGTCCTGAACGGGAAAAGTAGGAAGTTATCTCCCATCCCTAGTAAACCAGCATTAAACACAAAGTTGCTGGAATATCATTCTGTAGTTTTGGTGATAGTTTGTGACCCATAAGTGCGCAAAAATAAAGATAACTCTTTCTAAGACTTTTCTTTTTCTCAAAAGAAAAGCTCTATTGTCAATCTATAAATACTTTTTGTCTATATTTTCCCATTCCCCATGTTATTTTTACACATATGCAATTTCTGCTTGGGTAAATAACAAAATTTTGTTCATTGGAGCAGGAGACAGGGCTCAATATTTCTCAGAGGACCAAAGTCTACCCCTCCCTAGCTCAAAACAAGTCACCTTAAAGCAGGCACTAAAATATCTAGATAAAGCCCAGAACTTTTTGGTATCTAGATTTTAAGCTGGTTCAGCTGTGTTTTCCCTAAAGTTAATTCTGATGTGTTTTAATATCCCAACTTATCTCCAGTTTTACACATCTAAACCAGGGACATTCAGTTTTATGTTAAAAACTCTCCTGAAGCCTGGTCAGGGGCAAGTTGGACATGAGCCAGCAGTGGCTCTTAGGAGGGCCAGCTGTGTCCTGGGGGGCATCAGGCACAGCATCTCCAGCTGGCCAAGGGAGGGGATTGTCCCGCTCTGCTCTGCACTGGGGCGGCCTCACCTCGAGTGCTGGGGGCAGTTTTGGTCATGGCAATATAGAAAGGATGAAAATCTATTAGAAAGTGTCCAAAGGAGGGCATGAAGATAGTGAACGGTGTTGGGGTGAAGCCTTACAAGGAACATCAGGTCTGTTCAGCCCGGGGAAGAGGAGACCGAGGCGAGACCTCATTGCAGTTACAACTTCCTTGAGAGGGAAGGAGAAGGGGCTCTCTTCTCTGTGATGACCAGCGACAGAACCCAGGGAAACAGCATGAAACTGTGTCAGGGTAGGTGTGGGTGGGTTGGCTGCTAGGAAAAATGTTCTTCTCCCAGGAAGTGGTTGGGTGCTGGAACAGCCTCCCCTGGGAAGTGGCCTCAGCACCAGCCTCACAGAGTTCAAGGAGCATTTGAACAACGTCCTCAAGAACATGCTGTAATTTCTGGGATTGTGCTGTGCAAGCACCAGGAGCTGGACTTAGCGATCCTTATGGGTCCCTTTCAACTTGGCATATTCTGTGATTAAACCTCCCTTTCAGTTTCTGACTTTTTGCTCAGTGATGGGGATACTGAAGGGAGGTGGGAGTGCCTGTGAAGGAGAGCCCCATTAGAGGAATAACTGGACATTATATGGTTCCTCTGACCTTTCCGAAATGGCTGAAAACAACCCACACAAGGAGCAACAGTGATCCCATTACAAAAACTGTAGAATTACACTCAGAAAAATGACCCACCCTGGAATTTAAGGAGCACAGTAGTGTGTTTTACTCCAAATAAATAGATTTGTATTCTGGCAAGGGCTTTGCAAAAATGAATACCACTGACAATTGGGTAGCATTTTCCTTCTGCATCGGGATTCCAGGCACATCCTTGAGAGTGACAGAGCTTTTCACAGTGGCTGGGTGGTAGACACAGCTGAAATCTGCATAACACGTCAGGAGAAACAACAAATTTGATTTAAAGATCATGTTGTTTTTTAAAAACAAAGATATTCTGGAAGTATTTTGAGACTAGTGCTTCCATTTGTGTCCCCATTTAATTCAGTAAGACAATTCCTGAAAATTATGGACACTAATTAGCTTTGTACAGTACTTTAATAATTACAGGGAATATCTCTATCCATTTGAAAAGCACTCTGAAGCTACTGAGAAATTTAGTACCTCAGAACAACAGTTCTCTAGGAACTTCTCTCATGTCTCTTGCGTAAAAGGCAGCTGCTTTGTTGACTCTGTACATATTTATGTATAGCATGTTGCATTTTAAATATGAACCAGTGTGATAGGGCTTTTTTTTAAAGTTCTTGTTTGCTTTGAGCTAACAGAACACACACCAGCTTCCTATTAGAGCTCATAGGTTCATTTAGAGAAAATAATTCTGTAAGTAAGCAAATGAGTTAGAAATAAGTGAGGGGCAAAACCTTTTACAGCTTTGGTCTCATTCACTATTTGGTTTAAGTGTTCAATAATTCTGTCACTAATGAAGTCATTTCTGCATCAGTTTATTTTTCAGTTTATACATCTGAAAGATATGATCTGATTTACCAACAGATGCTTTTTAGCTTCTCTATAAATTAAGGAGTCCTTGAGTGTCGTTCCTGGAAAAAAAAGTAGTTTGTCTTCTTGTTCAGACAATTACCACAACTATGCCACGAAACAACTCAGGTAGAATGTTTCGGAGTGATCAGCCTTGGGAGAAATACTAAGATATCACTTAAATAATGCCAATTTACTGAAATTCCCAACCATTTTACATAAAAGAACAAACTGTTTTAAAATAAACATGATATCTCCACTGATCTGCTTCTACTTAGAAGACAGTCAAAATCCAACAAAGCACCAGAATAAAATCACTGCAATGCAGTGGCATGGTATGCATCCAGAAAATGGTGGTCTGGACCATGCAAGGTAAAAGGATGAACAAACAAAGTGGATGCTAATTGAATACTCAGCTGTCTGGAGAATTATCATATGGGTTCTACCTTAATGTTTCTCAAAGGTGTTTTAGTCTCATCAGATACTTTTCACTCCGATCTCTGAAATCAATACTGCTGCTCCTGATTCCTCTACCAATCATCTCAGGGCCTTGAAGTCTCCCCTAATTGCCCTCGGACATCTCTTTGTTATTTCATTGCTGCCAGGTTAAACAACCAATAACAGATAGTAATCATAAGGCCCTACTAGACTGGAAGGTTTTTCAGTAATGTCCCTTACCCCAGCCCCCGGGAGACAGAAGACTTTCTTGTGAGTTGGGTCCAGCCTCCATTCCCCTGAGAAGGGAGATTCCTATTACAACTACCCTTCTTTTCTTTTTAACAAAGGAGGCCGTGATGCAGAGTACAGGTAGTGTTGTTTCCTGATTCAGGGTACAGGTGGTGTTGTTTTAGGACACCCTGCTACCTCAGGGTTGCAGCAGAATTCTCTGTAGGTGCTGGCAGGGAAGTGAGACAGTACTACTCACATGGGAAATTTGGAGAAAGGGGAGCTCCTTTATTTTTCAAGCTTCTTTGTAGAGTTTTAGAGGGACCTTGCTTTAGCAAAGGGAGTTACCACAATCTCATCTCCTGCTGCTCCTGCGTAGCAGGAGGCCAGCAGGAGTAATGATGCTGGAATGATGCAGTGGCACCAGTGGTAGCATTCAGAGGAGACACAGCCTGAAGCGCAGGGTAAAGCCCCTCCAACAGTCCATTTTAATGGGCTGTCACAGTACTGAATTGTCTTGAATCTGCATCTGCTACTCAAAACAAAGACTCTGGACTTATTTCTATAGTATGTAAATATGGAGTAACTCCATGTCTTTCAGTGGAGTTATTCCTCGCTTACCCTTCTTCCATAGAAAACAGAGTTTGACTCAGATAAATGGGTGAAAAAGCCACAGGTTTGGCAATAGGTTGTCAAATTCCATCATTCCGTATGAGATGTGGCCTTCTTTTTAATTACAAAATGCTGTGGTTGATTAGCTTTAGTTTGATTCCACACTTCAAGTCTCTTCTGTGGGAAACAGAATTTGGGTGGGAATAGGTGAGAGTAAAAGGAGATTTTATTCTGTGTGGAAGTTCCCTCTCCTATGGATATTCTGTTCTTTATTTTTAATTGCATAAGGACAAGCCCACCCGGGAAGTGACATTTGTAGAGTTAGCCCACCCCAGGATGTTAATTTTTTTAAAATGCAGAATAAAAACCATAAAACATCAGGAAGGAAGATAGAATGGACCCCAAAGAGGTTTTTCCATTTAGTCTATGTGAAATGGTTCACCTTTTCCCTAGGCAATCTACAGTTTCCACTGCTCTCAAACAAGCAGGAGATAGTGTCTCTAGTTTTGACATATTATTATCATCAGGCTGAAACAATCTTCACAGTCCTAAACAATATGCCAATGAAAAATATATTATTCTCACTTTCATCACACTGTTATTCTGGCAGGTGGCTGATGTCAGAATTGAGACACATTGTTGTTTGAGTGACATAACTCAGACTTTGTATATTTATTACAAAGAGTTTAATAAGTACCATACGGTCTAGGATGTGGAAGTACAGTGAACTTTTCAGGAGTCTGTGAAAAAACACATCTGAACACTGGTTCACAGCTAGGAATTAGGTTCTTGGGAGATGTTGAAACAGCCAGCCTGGTGCTTAGTCTGAAGGAACCTAGTCACGAACCAGGCCTTTCCTACTCTCCCAAGCCTTGTTTTCCCTTCCGTGGATATCATCAGAATCACCTGAACCCTTCAAGATGAGGGAGAGCATCCCAAGCTGTTTAAATTATGGAAAACTCCTACTGAATTTTCTTATGCACACTCTCATGCAGTCACAGGTCGTTTTCTCAGTATCTATCATTCCAGCCCATGAGCACGAGGAGCTGGAAACCAAACCAAGCCTGCTTGCTTGGGTTACATTTGCAGAGATTCTTACACAAATGCCCTTCCATCCCTACAACACATGGGCAGCCTCAATGGCAAAAATGGGATGAAGCACGTAAGGTCTGGAAGCTGTATGTGTGTAAAGGCCTGCAGCAAGACAGAGAGATGAATTTTTTCCACCAAGAATGTTCCAAATTTAAAAAATACCCAAAGCACAACCTACCTCATCTCAGTCCACTGTGATTTGTTGTGCAAATATATTTGCACGCAGCTCACGTAATTATAGTAATTGTGTTATAGCTCTAAAAATTTGGGGTTAACTGTGTTGCTCTATGTCATTAGTTGCTGACTTCCTAACAGGCTTTTTCTTTCCATGAAAATTTTGAACTTCAGATCTACACTAAGACAAAGTACATTGGAAAATTAATGAAAAGCTTACAGCCACATTGTTAACTTGGCAGTATTGTCTCTTCTGGACAGAAGCTGGTAAAGCTATGTCTCTGTTTAGAAATGCCAGCACAAGCTACAAAGACTGGCATTTTATGTATAAAAACTTCCTTCACTGATGGCACATAGACTTGTAAATATGGGAAGCTATTTGGGCCTCAAATTGGGATTGTAATTACATGTAGTGACTCTTTCCAGGAGAAGGCAGGAGAAGGTCTCATACAATTTTAAATTTTATTTTAGTCTGAAGCTTTCCTAAGGTCTTCCTAGCATCTTCAAGGACAGTAGCTCTTTCCAGAAAAAAAAATTTGCATTTTTGATATTTATCATCCTCTGTATAAAAATATGCTTATGATAAGGGACAAATTCTGTTTTCACGCAGCAACATCAAGCCAGAATAACCCAGAGGAGAGATGTAATTAAACATTGAAAGCTGGCTCAACTGGAGTTATTGCAGATATGGTAAGTGATAACTGTGTCAAGAATTCGGCCTGAAAGATATGTGTTATGCAAGTGCCTCTGTATCTCTTTGTTTTGTTTCTGGGAGGGAGAGATGCCTGGGATAACCCATCTAGTCTAGAGTTATCCCAGTGGCCTTCCCACAGTGTGACTGGGCTCCTTATCCATCATCATAAGTGTCAGGAGACTCCCTTGCTTCAGTAGCTGCAGGACGAGTAGTAAGCATGAAAAGGAAGGGTAGCAGAAGACACTTTGAGTGGATCTCTTTGGACAACAGAACATATAACTGCTTCTGCAAATGTAACCTCAGAAGTATTCTGCAAAATTTCTACTCTTCCCAAGAAACAAAAATAAGAAAAATTGTTGTTTTGTCTATTTAACGCTGTTTTGGTAGCTAGGAAAAATTTGGTGCCTTATCTATATTATGTTGTGTTATTCTTAGAAGAGGTAGCTCACCACTTTATTAATTGTTTAGTAAAAACTTTTAGTCAAATGTGCTTGGTCTGTGGTCAGAGCAACTGTTTGCATATGGCAGTACTGAAGTGACAACGAAATCACTGGGTTAGAGGTGAAAACACCAGCCCATTCCAGGACATGAAAGGTTTGCACTGCTGAATGCATTTAGAGAATGTAGGTGAAAGCATGCCAAAGGAAGCACCACCTTTTTTCCTTTGTAATAAGAAGGTAACACGTCTAAGAAACCACCTGCACATTCGCTTTCCCATTTTCAGTCTACCAGGGACAGCCTCCTTATTGTGCAGCCTGGAGAGAACCACAACAGCTGCTCAGCTGCATGAGCTCCTGCACTTAAGGAAGAACCATTCCACAGTTTCCCCTCTTTGGCTGCCAGTCTTTCTCTTTAGCCAAGGGCAACCTTCTCAGCCAGGGCATCATTAAAGGAGGAGAGTTCCCGACTGGCAGGTGCTGTGCTCCGCTGCGGCACACTGCACACACTCCTGCACTGTCTGCGGAGATGGCAGCTCTGTGCTCATTAAGGAGCTGTGCCGATTAGCTGCATCTGGTCTCTGAGTCAGAGCAGATTATAGAGTGTGTTTCAGAGTCTAGTTTACCGTGTGCATCATTTGCTGTAAGAAGTGGCTTTCTGTTTGATCCCCTCTGTTTTGCCTTGACTGGCCTCAGATGCACAAGTGGACAGAGTAACAGTGAAGCAGCTTCTTTCTCCATTCCTACTGATCTCCTCTCCTTCTTACCTGGCTTCTTTGAGACATTTGTGTTTCCACCTCCCTTACATAGGCTCTGACCTGTCCCAGGCACACAGCATCACTGAAAGGCAGACTACGTTTGTTTATATCACTACCACAACCAAGACAAACAACTTGCTTCTTATTTAAGATGTGCAGAAGTCTGATCTCTGAGTGGCAGAGGACCTTGGCACTTAGCATCTGCAAAATAAATTGGATTAGGGTTGTTTTATTTCCTGCAGGCGCTCAGCAGCATTTTTGCTAAGTAGTAGCTAAATTATAAAGAAATACCATTTGGGGAATGTAATAATGTAATACCAGTGTTGCTAGTGTTATCTCATCAGGCTAAGTCATTCTAGCGATGATGCTAGATAATACTCTGTGATGAAATGATGCTAATGATATTGAGACTTCCTGCAATGGTGGATAAGGCATGTTCAGATCTTGGTCCCTGTGGAGGGAGAGGATGGATAGCAAAGTAAAAAGTATGTAAATGTAAATGTAAATGTGCATACAGATAACATTGTGAACTGATATGTTACCTATTTCTAAATGTTTTATACAAAGAAAAACTTGTGCTAAAATTCCTGGCATGTGACGTAAAACTGGTTTAGACAAATCCTTGGGCATTCAAAGCCCTTAAAGTCCATACTGAAGTGATGTGAGCACTGGCATTTGCAAAGATCTTTTTTCAGTAATGATGTGCCAGAGAAACTATTTACTTTCCTAGAAAACCTATCAGATCTCCTTATGTTCAAGCCAATGTGAAAATCGTGTCATTCATAGCTCAGAAACACAGTTAGAGGTTACGGCTGATACCTTGATTGAACTCTTGATCCGCCATTGTAAATATAGGCTTCCCTCCCAGAAAACTTCATATTCTATTGATTGTATTTTCTGTCTGGGGTTAGATCAAGCAGAGACCACAGCTGCCTTTTTCACTGTTCCCATCCAGCCAGTTTGCACTAAGTCTGTCTCCCACAAGAGGATTTATTCTCAGTTGGAGAGGACTGCAGAAAGCTTCCTGTGACAAAATCCTTTCAGGAAGGCTGAGAAATGGGCGGCTGAAGGCCCTGCTAAGGGTTGGGGTGGCTAAACCACAGAGAAGGTGTCCAGGCACTGGCTCTTCAGCAGTGCACTGGGAATGGGAGCAGCTGAGTGAGAGCCAGCTGGTTTAGCATCAGAGTTGGAAGGATGCATGCTGGCAGGGTGGGGCTAAGGTTAGAAGAGGAAACAGTTTGGGAAACTCTGTCAGGATCCCAGCTTTAGCTTGAGTGAAAGGCATCAGACTGCCAGCTGTGAGGGTCAGTGGTCCTCAGGCTTAGCCATTCAGGAATATAAGATTTTCTCTTAATTGCAGCAAATTCCTTCATCTGGTAGGATAAGAGTGAATGTGACTTTTCTCTCAAATAAGGACCTGTGATCCTCCAAAGACAATTTCAGTTCACTGCAGGCATTTATTTTAACCACTATAGAGGAAGGGCATGAGGTATGGCTTACATTGCTCTATATCTGAAGAGGAAGGATCTTACATGGGCTGCTAGGGGCTTCAGGATTATTTAGAGATGTGAACAGTTACGTAGATTTCATTTATACTGCTAAATCATGTGTCCAGTATTCAACTGACAGACCAGCAGTATATGGACTACATCAGAAAATCTCTTTCTAGCCCTGGGATGACTTTGTCAAGTTACAGGTGAGTCAGTATGGCAAGGTTATTGCAGCTATAGCTGTCACTGCTTGTCTCTAGGACTGGAGAGTCCCACTTCCAGTGTTGTCAGTCAGGAGCCTTTAAATCTACAAAGTGGTCTTAGAGAAAAAATACTTTAAAAAAATATAATTCCACACAAAATCAATTTCCCTGCTGTGAATTGAATAATTCTTTTTTAATACACTAAGTCATTAAAAAATTAATTTTTTTCTTTAACATCAAAGTAAGGCAACTGCACTTTATCTGGAGAATGAGAATGCCTGAAGCCGCAGTTTCTTTTTCACCAGCTCTCAGCAAGTGTCCGTTTAGTCTTAATTGCTACTCACAGTGTAGTCCAATTAAGAATGGCATTAGCAGGCCAAGAACTATTTGTTAATCAGTAAAAGGTATGACAGACAGTTCTTGTTTTGCCTGAGGTTTCGATTCACATCTTTGTGTGAAAATCTAACCAGCTGGAACACTCTCCAAGCAATACAAGAGTACTACCAAGCTATCAGTTATAAACAAAATAAATATACTTATGTAAATGAGAAGTGCAAAACTTTATAGAACATTTATTTATATTTGGGAAGGCATATGTTGCTGAACTGACAGAGCAAGTGACAGTATTGACATTTGACTTCAGAAATGCTTCCAAGCTTCCTGGAACTGGAGGTAACTTGTAGGAAGACAACTTATGGTCCGGCACTTCAGGGTGCTTGTCCGGACAAAACTGGTAGTCCTTTTCTGCTGGAAGAATGTTTTCTCCAGGACAGGAATACGAGGTGAACAGTGGGATTCCTATGAAAACTTTCTCCTATACTTGAAGGGAGCAGTTCAGAAGTCACACATCAATCTAGCTATTTCCTACCATTACCAACACTTGCAGTGCAGCTTCTGTAAAGTACATTCATGCAGTATTTTTCCTCAGAAAAACACTACCCTCTGCATGGCTGTTTTGTGATTATAGTTTCAAATCAATAAATGCTTTAGTTGTGCCTCTTTACATAAATGGAATGCTTGGTGCTCTTTTTGAGTCTGACATTAAGGTCTTTATATGCCATTTGGTCTGAAGTCACCATATCTGTAATAGCAGGAAAGGGAGACAACAAAGTGGGCAGGTAGAAAAGGGCAGAGACCTGAATGCAGTTTATTTCAGGATGTGGAGGAATGTACATGTGACATAGAAGCCTGCAGTAGGATCACTTTTGGGGGCCTGCACAAGTGTTAACCATGCCTTTTTCCACAGCAAACTCAATACACGCTCCCTTGACGGGAGGTATCAGGGCTGAGCAAGAAGAGGTTCTGTCTATAAGGCAGAAATCTCTGTACAGGGACCTAGCTTAGGAAAATCAACTCGGACAAAAAACAATGCAGAAATGTCTCTCATCATATGGTTGAAAGGCAGCCTTACCCACTGAATTTTATGAAACTTGACAGATTTCAGTAATTCTGAGTCTCAGGCAAAACTCGTGTCTTCTTGTTACATTGCTAATGAAGACAGACTCTTTATTCCTACAAGGAAAGGGTTTCATTTAATCCACTCTCTATTCTTTAGAGAGAACAAGATGGAGTTTTTTTGTCATGGGCATATACTCTCTCAGCCAAGAGTTTTGCAGTTTCATATGTGTGCTCTTGTTATTTCACCTGTTTTCTTTCTCTCTGAGAGCTTTGCTTGTGAGAAGGTGTGTGGGGATCCACAGGATCAGCTGCAGATGCTCGTGAGGGAAGCTGATCCGATGGATGGACTTGTCCCCTTCACTGGGTGATGCATTCAGCTTATTTTTCAAAGAACTTTTATTTACTGTCTAAAAGATAGATCTGAAATTCAGTGTTACAGAAGAAAATACATTGTGTTCTTGTTCTGCAGTACATGTGTCACTACTGGACCTGTAAGTTAACGATCTTATGCAGGTCATTATTTTTGTCTTTAAGTGACAAATCACTTTCAGATAGGCTCTAAGTAGAGAGCTTGACTGTTGTCAATCTAAGGTGAAGCCCATGGGTCCTTCCTAAATCTGAAGTTAAATTTCTTACATTTCTGCTGGCTTTGGTGCAAGAATTCTTTGCCCTGGCCCAGGGTGCTACAATGCCACCTATATCTGTCCAAGGTTTTTTCCACCCGTGTTGGTGTGCAGATCTTTAAAAAGTGATTAGCTAACAACTTCATGAATCACAACTATTATCAGCTTTTCAAAGCTGAAGTTAATACAATATTCACATGATAATTAACAATAGGATTGAAATGATGAAACAGGTATGGAATAATCCCCACGCAATGCATGCTGCAGTCCCATCAAGGAGCCTCACTTTGTAAGCTGCTTTGTGAGATTAATAAACATAACCCAGAATCCAATTCAGGAGTGCTGTAAATCACTGGAAGCACCAGGTGAAATTGTGCCACAAGTGAAGTTAACAGAGGTTTTGGTGTCGACTTCACCATGGCCAGGACTTCATACCTGGTCTCAGGAGGAACTTTTTACTGATTTACCTGGTGTGAGAAACTGGAGCTGAGCAGAACCAGGACATCCCCAATGCCTGGTCTGCCTGCAGGTTTCCTCATCCTGTCTAGAGAAAACTGCTGTGCTTCTGCCCATTTCCAAACCCGTGACAGTCTGTTGCCACATCATTTTGTCTATCTGTGGGCCCTTTTATGCTTAGTTGATGATACTGAAAATGTCACAAAGTGTGAGGATGGGATTACCGGCTCAGAATAGAGTGACTGGATGGTTGTGAAGGATAAGCATCATTTTTATGCTTTTTATAACTGAAAAGTTTATTGTACAGCTGATAAAAATTAATGTCTAATGACTTTCCAGTGCGACGTTTTTCAGTTAAAATGTTTGCAATATGATGAGATTTGTTTTCTCTTGGGTTATGATCTCACTGTTCCTGTCTAAGTAACAATTTGCCATGTCTGGAGGCATTTCCATCCAGAGGTTTTTCTTTTGTGCACTTCCACTTGAAAGCCCGTTCACATTTTATTGCAAAGGATCCAAAAGAACATGGCATTCGCCCTTGAGTTCTAAGGACAGCACATGAATCAAACAGTCGTAGGGCTACCACACAGAAAACAGGAGTTCTCTTACTACACTATCAGCTCTTCTGATCCAGCTGGAAACATAGTTGTGCTTTTTTCCTTAATTTCATTCCATTTCCTCTGAGCCGCTAGACATCCAGAATGTGCCTCTAATGAACCACAGGTGTGGAATGGCACTGACCTTAAAAACACTGGGCTTGTTGTAGATGCCTGATTGCAATATTTTGTATGTCTCTCTCTGATTCTGTCACATTTACTACCTAATTTCCTTCCCCACTACAGCATATATCAGCATCATAGCCAGCGGTCCAGAACCATTAAAACATTTTTAGAAACTCTTCAAAATATGAGTGTAAGTTCTAGGCATACAGCATGAAAAAGGCTAATGGATTTAAAACATTTATCCAGAGAAATCTAAAATAGTTGGACACCTGGTTAACAGGATGTTCTTCCCAGAATGTGCATATTATTTCAATCAGAAATAACACATTGAAATCCCAGACCTTTGCCACTAGGTGGTACACACGTTATGTTTCTTAGTTGTATATGCTCTTGTTTGCAGATAAGGTTTGGTCTGAATGCACTCATGACAGTTTACGTAAATCCTAAAGTCTCCAGGTTTTCCCTGGTAAAGAATTTTGATATGCTTGTTAAACCTCTGATGTAACTGTTGGATACTTAGTTATCAGATAATCACTCCAGTGATCTAACAAGTTACTTTTTTCCTTGATTTAGCCGGTGCAGTGGTTATACGATCCTTTCAAACTAGAACATACCTGTTCTGCTGTCGCAGGAGGTGGTACCACCTACCACCTCCATCACCACCCCTAGCACCACGTTTCTGCCTGCTGCCTGCCTAGCCACGTGCAGGGAGCAGGTCCAAACTGGCACACTGCACAACCATATGATTGCAGGTCCCAACGCCAGGGACGTGGTGAAGACCAACTTCTGGGAAAGAGGGAGGTGACATTCCTTCTGGTGACAACAAGGATTTCTGCTGAATTCAAGTGACTGTGCAATATGAACTGTGAGGTTTGAAGACAGTCCAAATCTCAGAGGATCCCACCTTCGTTAACAATGTTCATTAAGGCCTCAATTCAACAAAATTCTTAAGAATATAACACTTTTTAAGTATCTGAATTGTACCACTGACTTTAATCAAGCTGTTAATATGCTTAAAATGAGGTGAGTGCTAACAGAATTGAGGGATGAAACCATACAACCTATTGCAGCTACCCTAGAAGTGAATTGCAAAGTGTTCATTGATTTAACCAGGCAGAGCTCTCCTGGTAGTCCGCACTGAAATCACAGCATCCTGGAGTGTCTCTCTGGCCATGGCCCCCCAGATCAAAATGAGAGCACATGCTCCTCTCCCTCCTCTGTTACCTTCTCATCCTGGCACCTGGGCGGGTGCTGCATGGGTGCCTGATGGGGCTTCCCCCAGCCGCTTCAGGGACTCAGGAGCTGAGATGAAGCATGTTGGCCCTGAACTTAAGAGTTAGCTTCTGTATCTGGTCCCAAATCCTTCATACCAGCAAGAGTTCTTTAAAATCATCACGAGTTTTCAGCTATGAAAACATCTAGGGTCCAGTCCAGAGCAGTGCTCAGGGTTTAGAGGTTTTCATTCCCTTGCTGAATGTCTAGCGGAGATTGACTATTTAATCTATTCTCTAAATAAGTATGAAATCTTGTAAGTAACATGTCAGAAATAATTATTAAAACAAAACCTCTTTCTATCCCTGCAGAGCACCCTGAGAGATCGAATCACTTACCTGCATTCACACTTGGTTCACCACGCTTATTGTGTGGAACCACCATTGCAAGCATCAGCAATGACAGCTGCTTCCCAAGTGGGAAGAGTTGCTGAAAAACATATTTTATGCTACTGTGCTGTGGGATTTAGGTTTTGAGATAGGCCTGCCTTTGACTTCAGCTGATTTGATATACAGCAGAGCTCAGGTCATGGCTCAGGAATCTTTAGGCCAATATTCAATATCAGATATTATCATATTCAGCTATATTTTCAAGTAAGAAAAATAATTATGTCCTGCAGTACAGAAGTTAGCCAGACATTTGTCCTGCCTGGCCTGCTACATGATATGTACAAACCTCCTTTTCTCCATAGGCTTCTCTGACAACATGGAAAAGGACCTCAAGTCAACCAAGGTCTTCTCTCCTTGGGAAAATTTTAACTAAAAATAAATAAGGCAGAGATTCAAGATTGTTGTTCTTATGCTTCAAGTCTGGGTCAATATTTTTTCACCTGATGGCCAAATATAACTGGTACCTTGTATTTTAGGAAGTCTTTTGTTAATATTTTTTTCCTGCAGAAATTTATTTCTCTCTCATCCCCAGGGACCCCCATCTCTATCTCCAGCTTTTCCTTCTGTCTGCCTACAGTGGAGTTTGGTCTACAAGAACTGTTAATTCTATCCTTTTTCTGAAGTGGGAGGCTGTGTACCCTATCTGGGTTTTATGAACATAGCAAAACAAAAGGGCACCCAAGGAAGCAGACAGGGGAGATGCTGGTCCACTTGTACCTGGCTGTGAGCTGTCATGTGCTGTTCAGGGAAATCTAGCAAGGAGCTGAGCTTCGGCTTTAAATCTCTTTAGATAACATGCTGAACCCCTTCTGTAGCTGCAACGAAAGTGTTGACAGCAAGACTTCATTCTTACCTCTCACTCATCTGAATTTGTTACTACCTGTTCTGTGCCAAATAAAATTAATTAGGAAGCAATAATATTATAAATCTTGCATCTCTGTTGATGTAAAATGAGATGCTCATGAAAAAGAAAAGTGTGCTGTATCTGAGAACTGTATATATACAGCTAAAATTGTCTTATATATTTCTGCAAAAATTCATAGGTGTTACAGAATGCAAAGATCTGCCTGATCTCCTCCATTGCTAATAGTTCCCTAAGTATTATAGTTAAAAGTTGTTAAATGTGTTCTAGAATATAATTTATAAATAGAAATAGAATATGATGATGCTTACATCACTGTCATTCAACAATATATTTCATGCCAAAGCTTCACAATCTGTTAAGCCAAAGACATTTACTGAGAATTGACTTCAATCTTTAGGAGGTTGAATCTAGCTTCAGTGGGATTAATGGCTTAAAGTTAATTGTTTTTGCTAATGTTTTATTTGAAATGTTCTGCTCAGCAAAGGTAATGTGACATTTTGCTCACTAGGGATGTCGAGGCAAATTCACTGCTGACATAAGCAGGTGTAACCTCATAGACTTAATTAGAAGCTGCACCTACTTACGTCAGTGAGTATCTTGTCGTTTTGCAGAGAAGGGGAAAATGTAAATGTTGCTACTTAGCACAGAGGACAAAAGAAAGAGGAGATACCAGTGTCTGAAAGGAGCTGCCCAGTTACTCTAGAAAAGTAACCAGTAAAAGCAGCCAAAGCTGACTCTGCCCTCTCTAGGAAGGACTGTGAGTTAAATCTTGCTGAATAAATGGTATGGAAATAGTCTGAGGTTTTAATAACCACTTGAAAGAAACAAACATATAATTGTTTCTGAAACAAAGAATAACCATTGCCCTTTTGTGAGGAAGAAACTTGCTCATTGGAAAGAAAATAGAGATAATGAAAAGATGCTGAGGGCCTGGAGCAGGAGGGAGGGGTTCACATTTATAAGTGCATATCAGCTCTGAAAGGCTGGAAGAGACAATGGGGAAGTGGAACACAATTAAGGAGGTGCCTGGCCACTTGCCTCTATAAGACAAAGACAGTGTCCCCTGGAGGTGCCAGGTGGTCCCTACTGAGCCACTGCAGTAGGAGTTCCCTTGTGCAGAACAGAGCTACAGGCCTGACTGCTTCCAGTGGAAAATTTGCATGTGTAGGACTCAGACACTTGAGGATGGACTTGATTTGTAATTTTTCATGCTACATTTTATTTCCTTCATGGGACTTTGAGCCTTCTCATTTCAACATCATAACTTCATTCAGAAAGAAAATCTGAAGGGTGGATCCATGGTCACTCTAAGTTCTCGTTATATGCACACGGAAAGAGAGAGATAATCTGTTGGACAGAAACAGATGGATAATATAAATTTCATTTGATGATGGAGACCATACCTTCCCAGCAAAATCTACAGACCTTACCCACGCTGTGGATGTGGTTGAAGCCTCACCTCGAGTCCTGTGTGGGATTTTGGGCACCTCAATGTAAAAAGGACATAAAACTATTAGAGACTGTCCAAAAAAAAGCCAAAAAAATGGTGAAGAAGTGAAGCTGTATGAGGAGTGGTCGAGGTCACTCCAGCCTGGAGAAGAGGAGACTGAGAGGAGACGTCATCGCAGTCGACAACTTCCTTGTGAGGGGAAGAGGAGGGGCAGGCACTGATCTCTTCACTCTTGTTACTGGTGACAGGACCCAAAGAAATGGCATGAAACTGAGTCAGGGGAGGTTCAGGTTGGATATCATGAAAAAGTTCTTCACCCAGAGGGTGTTTAGGCACTGGAACAGGCTCCACAAGGAAGTGGTCCCAGCACAGTGCTCCTCTGCCCTTGGTTTTCCTGAGCCAGTTTATTTTGGACATCACAGAGAGCATCAGCAAATCCCATGGGTCTCCAGCAAGAAGATTAGGATAGATGATAAGGATTGTCCTGGAAGAACTAGCACACTGCACTGCATGAAGTGTGTGGCTATGTGCTTTCTTGATCCTGACTCAACTCCTGGCCCAAACACAGGCTGGCAAAGCTGGTCTTGGAAGTAGTGCTGTTGGAAGCATTGATGTCGACTGGTCTGAAGTTTATAATTTGTCATGGGATGTCTGAAATGTTTCCTAAAATTTTGGCTGCTCATAGCAGGTGAAAAGCTCAGGTGGAAAAGGAGAAAAAACTCTTATGAATGCAGAAACTTAAATAAATCCCACAGAGTCTTTTAAATAAAAAAAAAAAATTGTCGCTATTTTGGAGAGATTAATCAAAGAATTATTGCCCTTACCCCTGGTCCTTGAAAGGACATTCACAATGTTTGAAAAAATGTGTATTCTCATCCTCAGCCCACCACCTCCCCCTTCCCCATGATCTGTGGGAAGAAAAGGAAAGGGTGGAGAATCACCATGGGATGGAGGTGAGGCCCACCCTGCTATGTGCAGAGCATGCTCCTGGGTGAGGCAATACTAGAAGCTTTCTATTCCATGTTGGAATTCCTGATACATGGGGTACTGCACACAATTCAGGAACTAGATATTGACTTCAGTCCAGGAATGCTCTTGCCAATGCAATTGGCTCTGGATGTAATTTCAAGGCTTGCTAACTGGCTTTGTTTTCAGTCCACAAGCATTCCTACTGTTAATTAAGGGACTGTGCTCAAAAATTACTTATAAAAATGTATTTTCTTGAAAAGATTAGGCAATTCATTAAGATGAAATCCGTGTAAGCCGAGAATCCTCTTCAGTAGCTTATATACCTGGGAAGAAGAGGGGAAGTGGCAGATTATATAAAAATAATTAGATTTTGAAGCATGTTCTCAATGAGAAGTAATTTTTTTTTGCAATTAGAAACAACCTAATGCAATGTCTTGCCCTTTAGTCTTGGTCATGCTGACATTCATGCATCATCATAGCAACCCTTTCAAATGCCTTACTGCGTCAAGAGTTTGGCATTTAGAATGCACATACGATTTTTATTGGGTGACACCTGTGCTTACATTTTCAAAATTCTCTGAGCTTTGCTCCAACACAAATGCTTTTCCATCAAATATGCAACAAGATAAGACGGTCTGATGTAGTTTTCTCCAGTCATAAATGCCATTTTCTGGTTTATATAAAACATAGATATTTCATATGTTGTTAGGGTATTGAAAATTTTATGAATAGAGGAAATCTGTGAATGAATTATTCTTCTGAACTATCCAGGAAGTGTATATTACTGGTCAGATTCTTGTCTCAGATGTGGTGCACAGGAATAATTCAATTTAGCTGTTAGATGCCTAGTAATGTACTCAATTCAGAGGAGACTCATTTTGAGTACAAAAACAGCAAGTTATTTTAACTAAATAATAATTTAAGTTTAACCATTGTATTTGAATGCTAGTGAACTGCATGTATAGGATAAAGATGAAGTGGTGAATATCCTTTACACTGGTTTGTGATACGTATCAATGCATTGTACGATGATTATTATGTTAATATTCCAGGAAGACATTTCAGGAATTACCAGAATAGAAAGAGAGACTGTTACAGTCATGTAACCTTATAATTGTATAAAGCCATGCAAGGAACTGAGTGATGTCCTCCTAGGAGCTCAATGCCTCTTAGGCTTTGTTATTTGCTCAAGAAGTAGAAGTTTTCCTTTATTTGCAATTTACCCGAGTTTTGTCAATTCTTCTAGATGTATTTTGGTAAGAGTCAAGATAAGTTCAGCCATCCAAAAAAACAATTTACAAACTAAGCCTAGAGATGTATATGACTGAAAAAAGAGATGTATAGCAGTGAAGATCAGAGGTGCAGGAGAAGCTGACAAGAGGGAAAAGAGGGTATTTCTTGTGCAGTAAAAAATGCCTGTTTGTTATCTTACAGATACATCAAAAAGGTGTGCATTTTTTTAGAAAACAACTTTATGATTTTAGAAGCGGGTTTGAGTATCCTACTCATCAAGGAAGCTTCTAAAATGGGTTTTATAATCTCCTGTACCACCTCTCCCTGCTGTAAGTCTTGGCAAGGGAGAGAGAAAGGAGATGAAAAGTGAAGGACTGTTTATCATCGCAGACTAGTAATTTATGTAGAAAGTTTTTTCTACCCCTTTTATGCACAAATATCCACCCATTCAATACAAGTGGAACTTTCACTGTCCTCACAGAGTGCCTCTGATACTCCCAACACTGTTTTTAGTTTGCCGAGACCCCTGACATCCCATGAGGTCAGCTCTGCAGCTCCCCTTCTCCTCGCCCGCGGGTGCCGGGTCAGGCGGCCGTTCTCTCCTGCCAGCTGTTGTCAGGGCTCCTGCGGGAGCCTCCCCTCAGTGGCACAGCACTGCAAATGCTGGGGGTTTTTTATCTGAATATGGCCTGAATATTTATATAATCTGTACTTTCTAAGAGGTCCCTTTGGGCATGCTGCCTAAATGGAGGCTTTAATAACCACATGCAGAGTGGTGTGAGAGAGACTGCCACAGTGATATTTATCTGTGAGCTGTCATTTCAGAAGGTAAAAGTATTATCCTGCAATATAGGCTTTGCAACAGTGCATCATTTATTAATTAATTAGTGATATGTTATTTATTAGAATTTGGTTCTGTTCTCGTTTGTTCACAATGTTTAATCTAGACTAGGGGTTTTGGTTTACTAATTTCACAGCATCTGTAAAGTTCTGAGTTTTTAAATTTGGAAATTAATGTGTTAGAAATTGTGACCTCTATGCAGAGAGAAAGCTGAGGTGCACAACCACATTGCATTGAAGCCTGAAACTGGAATATATAGCCACACCAAATCCCAAAATAGAGAACAAAAACCCATAGTGTCCCTATTACACTAAATTACAGCAGACAGGACCATGGTCAGTGATGACAATAGATCGGATCCTAGAAGCAACAGTACAGAGGCATCAACACTCTAATTTACTAATTAGTTGTGCCCTGCCGTGTTGATGGTTTTATGTTTCTTCTAGAGGTAGGTCAGATGTTGCTGTCTTAAGGTTTTCTCCTGCACTACTTGTGCAGGACAGGCCCTTGGTCCTGTGACACAGCACAGCATGGTCTGAGGGCCTGGAGTGACTGTGAAAATGTTCTTTTTACAATAACCGGATGTAACCAAATCACTGTACATAACATGTGTGTTCATGTGTGCACCGATGCCAAAAAGATTTTTGCTTTTTATACATTTTTAATATATTTGTAGCTCTGTAAACTCCTATTATATAATTCTATGTGGCCTTAATTAACTTTAGTGTGTTTCCTTCTCTTTCTATTAGATTTTAGAAAAATGAGCTGACCTTCTAAACACATTCCTCAAATATTGTATAGTCTCATCGTCAGGAAGAGGACCTATAAGAAGAACATTTTGTTTTCCAACCAGAATCTGAGAAGTCATAACAAAAAGTGGGGCAAAGAAGCCCTTGGACCAACTCCAAGGGTTTGACCCAGGGGTGGGTTACTGGGGCAACTGAATCTCCTATTGGATGTAGCTTAGATATCCTAATTAATCAACCTTATAAAATTGTGGAAATCAGGTGCCAGGTGTGCCCATCACCACCACGACACCTGGAAGATTCCAAATAAAGGTCTGCTTTTTACTTTACTATTCTAACACTTTTACAAGGGGTTTTTTTCCTCTTTTGATTATAAGCAAGAGCACAACAGAGTAAACATTCTTCTTGACCACCAGCAGCTTGCCCTCACAGCCCCACAGGTATATTTTAAAGGAATTTCATCTTCAAAGCCAATTTTGGGATGTTTTGCTAAGAGTAAGCTGAAGTTCTGCTTTCCAGGATCCAAGAGCTGCCTCTGCACACCAGGGGTTGCTCTGCAAGTCTCCAGTGAAAAGTCTCTGTGGCTGTTAGCACAGCTGCAAACCCAGCTGTAGGCCAGCCTGTGAAGCCACATCCACAGCCCACATCCACAGCCCACATCCAATTCCCCCTTTAGGAGACACTTTACATTCAAGGCCATAACAGGACAGGGAATAAAGAAGAGTGGAAAATTGGATTGGAATTGCCCCAAATGGTTTGTTTCTGGTGTTCCAGAGACATTTTAATCGTTACTTTACAGTCAGATCCCTTTGCTTCAGCAATCCCATTTTTGGTGGTCACTTGGCATTCCTATTCTCTTCAAGGTACGGGATTCCAAAAAAGAGACAAATGTCTGCTTCACTCTTATTAACAAGCTACCAGCCATCTGTTGGAGTGATTAACTTCTGGAGCACCATAATTTGCACACATTTTTAATTGTTTTGAGGCTTGGATGTAATTTGTTTCTAGATATTTTTTTTTTTGCTATTCCAACTCCAAGCAGTGAACAATGGTGGTGGTGTACTGGGAATATCAATACTGTAGATACTGTTTCTCAATTTATAAAAGCAATAAAATACTTAAAAGTACATCTTCAGCCACCCTCAACATTTAAGTGATATAGGATGGCCAGCTGTGTCCTGGGGGGCATCAGGGACAGCATCGCCAACCGGGCAAGGGAGGGGATTGTCCCGCTCTGCTCTGCACTGGGGCGGCCTCACCTCGAGTGCTGGGGCCAGTTTTGGGTGCCACAATATAAAAAAGACATAAAGCTATTGGGAAGTGCCCAAAGAAGGGCATGAGGATGGTGAAGGGCCTTGGCATGAGGCCGTATGAGGAGCAGCTGAGGTCACTCGGTCTGTTCAGCCTGGAGGAGACCGAGGGGAGACCTCACTGAGCTCTTCAATATCCTCCCAAGGGGAAGCAGAGGGGCAGGTATCAATCTCTTCACTCTCATGATCAGTGGCCGGACTTGAGGAAATGGCCTGAATGACCAGCAGAGGTTTAGGTTGGATACCAAGAAAAAAACTTTTTGCCCAGAGGGTGGCTGGACACTGGCACAGGCTCCCCGGGGAAGTGGTCACAGCACCAAGACTGACAGAGTTCAAGAAGCATTTGGACAGTGCTTTCAGGCATGGCTGTGACTCTTGGGGTGTCTTGCACAGGGAAAGGAGTTGGATTTTGATGATTCTTGTGAATCCCTTCCAACTCAGCATATTCTGTGGTTCTATGGTTCTATGATTCCATGAATTGTTGTTCTCTGGTGCTTAACATCTTTTTTTTGAGCAAAGAATTAATTTAGAATGACTGCCTAGATTATTTAACTTAATATTCATTATAAATTATTTGTTTTCTAAAGTTTTACTAGTATTTCATATGTTTAAAAGAATATTTCAGAGCATAATCAGAAAAAAGAAAACAGTATATGGTTTAAAAAACCACCAGCTTAATCTCAGTTAGATGCCACTATTCATAAAGTTCCAACACTGTTCATGGGAGTTGTATTAACCCACAATGGAAACTGTTTGCTGGATATGTATCCTGTGATTCATCATGTAAAAGTACATACTTCTGCACTGCGTGAGAGAAAATAGCAGGTACAGAAAGATGTAAGAAGTCATAAAAACCATTAAGATGGAAACTCTACATGGACTTTTTGTATTAACACAAAGTTTTTGGGTCAAAAATGGGCAGAGTAATTAAGATTTTAATTTTTTTTCCCAGTCATTTGGATTTCCACTTACTAAAGAAGGCTGCAGTCTGCACTTTGGCTGTACTGCTGAAATTTTAGAATCACTGGGCAGAATATCTCAGGCTCATTCATGAATGGGGAGAATCAGGTTACAAGAGGCTGTTTCAGTTGGGTCTAGATTATGCAGACTAAAGAACAGAAAATTGATCTAATTTTGTATGCACCAGGCTTGGCAAGATCTGTGTACCGCTTTATGATATTGGCTCATCTCTAACTGTGGAGAACTGACTCTTGTTTAGAGTAGACGGCTTTCCAAGTTTTTTTTCTCTTTGTTTCTAGATGATTATTAGAGACTTAAATGGGAAGCCCATGCATTTTCAAAATTACATCTTTTCTAGTGCTTCTCTAGTATACAGTAGAACAGACTATTTCAGTTGGAAGCGACATAAAACATTCATCCAGTCCAACTGCCAGGACAAGTCGCTTCAGGGCTGACGAAAAGTTACAGCATATTATTAAGGACATTGTCCAAATGCCTCTTAAATACTGACAAGCTGAGAGCATCAACCACCTCTCTAGGAAACCTTTGCAATGTTTGACTGCTCTCTTGGTACAGAAATGCTTTCTAAACCTCCCATGGCACAGCTTTGAACCATTGCTATATATCCTATCACCGGATACCCGGAGAGGAGATCAGTGTCTCCCTCTCCACCTCTTCTCCTCAAGAAGCTGCAGAGAGCAATGAGATCACCCTTCACCCTCCTTCTCTCCAAACTAGACAAGACCAAGGTACTTAGACCCTTCCCACAGGACATTTCTTCCACCCCTCTCACCAGTTTTGCTTCCCTCCTCTGGACATTTTCACCTCATTAGACTGAACTGCAGGTGAACACAGGACTATAGACTGGAGCCACATCAATTCAGTGCAAAGGGAGGCGGGAGGTAGGACATGCATTGTAGGGCTCAGTCCCTCATTTTAGGGGATGCAGATTATTAAAGTGAGAAATATTGATTCACATGTCATGGTAAATGTTGAAAGTTCAATTCTGACAGCAGCTGCCAATGGCTGTGGGTTTTGCCCTTTTCTCTTCCTCTTCTCACTTTTACTCTGGGTGTGGAAAAAGCAGCTGCCAGAACAAGCACTTAAAGTCTCTGAGCACCATCACATGTACAAGAAATGCTAAACAGGTGATATGTGACTCAAGAAGATGCTGATGGACAGAAGTCTTGGTGACATGTCAAATGCGATGGCCAGCAGCCATTGAGGGCTGGAATGAGCTGGAGTACTGTGCTGGAAAGGTTAAGATGTGCAGTCCTTGGTTGGAGAGGGAGTTTGTATGAACCTAATTCTATCATATTTCTGAGGAAAAGCTGAAGCAATTTCTGTACCTCTGGTGTATCACCTCTTCAGAGAGCCCCTTGGAGGTGACTCATTCCTGCCTTTGCATCAGAGGTTATTGTTTGGAGTAACGACATATCCGTACAAAGGAAAGCAAAGTTATGGCCAGGGTTGCTTTACCCCAGCCTGCTTAATAAGAATCTAATTGAGACTGAGCACTTTCTATAGCATCAGTTTGCCCAACCTTTTATCCAAGGACTACACTGGGTACTTTTAGTTCTTCCTGCATTTACAAGGCCTCCAGTGTGGCTCTGAGAAAATACTTGAACTTGGAAAGGAAAGAACATGAGTTCATAGAGTCATTGATACGTCCTGACATGGAAGGGATCCACAAGTATCATCGATGTTCAACACGTGGCCATGAACAGTACAGCCCCAAAAATCAAAGCATATGCCTGAGAGCATTGTTCAAAAGCTTGAAATCTGGCAGATTGGTGCTGTGACCACTTCCCTGGGGAGCCTCTTTCAGTGCCCAACCACTCTCTAGGTGAAAAACCTTTTCCTGATGTACAACCTAAACCTCACCTGACACAGATTCAGGCCATTCCCTCAGTCCTGTCACTGGTCTCCAGCCTCTCATTCCCCAGCCAGTCCCATCACATGATGTGTTTATCCAGCTGTGGGCTGGACATTTTGTCCAGAGGGACACTGTGAGAGACAGTATCAAAACTTTACTGAAATCCAGAAGGATTACATCAGCTGTCTTCCCTTGATCAGCTAGGTGGGTTACTTTGCCATAAGAGAAAATTAGATTTGATGAGGAGGACTTCCTCTCATGAAGCTGTGCTGGCTGTGACCAATGACTTTGTTGTTCTTCAGTTGTTTTTTCAACAACTCCCGGAATAATTGTCTCCATAATTTTACCAGTCACTGAAGTGAGGCTGACAGGCCTGTAGTTTCCAAGGGATCTGCTTAGAAAAGGCATTGAGATATCTGAGTATCAAACTCATGTTTCCAGTCACTGCATGGAGCAGGTGCAGTCTGTCCAGAAAACTGTCAATGCAACTTCAGGAAACTGATTACTGTCCATGCACATCTAGTGCCATAGGACTGAAGCTGTAGGGATAGCCGTATGAAATGAACATAGCAGGATGAAGTGACCCATGACCCAGGGTCTGGAACAGAGAGGGCAGTGAGTTTCTGGGGCAGCCCAGCAAATCCCAAGCTGAAAGACTGATGTTGTGTAATAGAAGGATGCTTCTATAGCAGTGTGCCCTGCATTGTGTCCCTGCATCTATCCCTCTAGTGGTATGATAAGGAGGTAATTTTTGTATCTATTCCAGGCAGAGAAAGAGGCGTAGAAGACCTGCCTGTGCACACTGATCTCGCCATTGGGAAGATGTCTGAGTGTCATATCCCAGAGAGTTCTGTCTTGCCATATCTATTTATGACCAATCGATGCTGAGAGGTTTTATCCATCCATCCATCCAAGCTCTGGTCTGTCACAGCCCATCCCAGACTGTATCCCAGCTCTCAGTAGCCCTAGATGGATGCTGATGTCACATTCTGGAGATGTTGCATGGCTGAGCTAGAAATGGTACTTGGCAGGAAACTGCACTTGGGAAGAACTTAGTGGCTCAGAAGAAAGAGGAGTTGTGGCACTAAGTTTCAAGCCTGAGGAATGATTGCAAGATCAGGCCCTCAGCAGGCAAAGTGAGGCCATGAGGAGGCTGGAAAAACCAGGTTCGGTGCAGTATAATTATTATAGTTAATAATCAACTTAGCTGCACAGGAACTGCAAGCATTATTTCCTTCTTTTGCTTTAGAGGCTGTGTTTCTGCACTGCTCTGACCCTTGCTGTCCAGCCAGAGGGACTTTGAGACCCACATCTTCACAGACTCCCCTTGGGAGACATCATTCTGCAGGGATCAGCACGGGAGGCCTTTTCTCACAGGCCTTTGCCATATTCCACATTCCATTAAGCTCCTTTGGTTCATATTTTAAGACCTGCTGACATCACATTTTACCTCCTGTCAGCCTACAGCAAGGTTGTAACTACGAACTCGTTCAGGAAGGTCAGGAACTCAGTGGCCCTCCTCCCCTTCGGCACAGTCAGCACGTGCTATGCGAAACTACTGTTTTAATTCTTATTCTCACACTGAGATGGGCCCCATATTTATATAATTTCCCTCCAGAATAATGTGCTTGTTCTGCCTGCTCCTCCGAGCAAAGATTTGTGCGGACAGGAGGGAAGGGTTGGAGCTCTGTTTCATGTGACTTCCATGGAAGTAGTCCTAAATGACAGCTCTTCAGCTGTGCAAGAGCAGGGAAGAGACAACTTGTGAGAGAAACATCCTGCTTTAAAGATGTCAGCTCTCTGAAGAAATCTTCTTTAATGGTTTGATTTTAATAGATGTGTTTACCAAATCTTGGTTTCAGTTACGGAATCCAAGGATGTTTTCTAATGCCTTCTCTCTAGCTTTAAAAAGAAAAGTTTAGGGGTAGCCATGGAATTAACCGTGACTTACACAGGTTTGCACAGCAACAGAAACCTGCTATGAAAGAAATTAAATTTCTACCTGAAGGACAGTGTTTGTATAGATGGCTCATTCAAATGTGCATATAAATTGTTGTGACATGTTTTGCAGGAAGGATCAGAGGAACATCTGTATTGAAATAGCTCTGGGTACCACAAATCTATTCACTTGTAATTGGATTACCTCATGTGTCTGGGACCAAAAAAAAGGCTGACAAAAACGACCCTTAAATGATGGAACAGACTTACACTGAATTTGATCTCTCCACATTCCGTAGTGCTGAATTCACCATGCTGCACAAAAGAAACTCCCAGCTCTTACAGGAAGGGAAGCAAGAGCAATGTGTATTAACAGAAGTTGCTTTTCCAGCAAGGCCATGCCCTCCTTTGTCCAGGCCATTCCACGGTGCAAGAGCAAGGAGGACTATTCTCATTTATGCTAAACAAGACCTAAATCTCCTAAAAGCTGCTCTGCTTTGCACTGAAATGGTTTCAGTGCCAAAGTTTGGTGTGGTCGATGTCTCTCACCCACCACCATGACAGCTGTGGGGACTTTCAGTGTGTTGCAGGGGTTATCCCCTGTGGTTCAGGGCAGCACCCAGTGGATGCCTGGAGGCTGGAAACCCTCAGCTCATGACTGTGAGTTCTCACTCTGGTCAAGTACACTTCCGGCTACTATTTTTAGTTACCAGTGTCTATCCCTACCTTGCCGCCTAACAGCTACTTTGATACTTTAATCTACTTTTTTGTATTTCATTTACTCTGCCTCCACAGACCTGGGATCTGGCACAGCTGGATGAGGACCTGCCTTGTTCACTCAGACTCAAGGTTCATCTCATCTTGGACTCCATTGTCAATTATGGCTGATATTAGGCTTGAGAGAGAGGCAATAGGAACCTTTTAACTATGGGATCCATAAAAGACAGGAGATTGGGCTCGCTGGCAGTCAGGCTTGGAAGGCATGGTTTAAAAACATATTTGTAAGCAGTAGTTGTAGCCACTCTGGATAGTCTAATGCCCATATGCTACCAAATCTCACTTTGAACTGCATTTCTTGGTTCTATGTTTTCTCTCTGTCACTAACACTGAAGTGTGCAAACATTGGCCTTACTGTTTTCTGCATTTCTCCATTCCTGCATTTACCAGGACTGGTATGAGCTGAAAATGTACTGGGTTTTTCACAACAGATCCAGAACCAGAAACTGTGTACGTGTGTGTCTTTGTAAGAAATTTCAGCTCTCATTTAAAAAAAAAAAAAATGCAATTCACATTATTGTGTACTATCAATGACTCACCACACTGTTCAGAGCAAAAGAAATGGAAGAACAGTCCTTGTTCCCTTCTGCTGCCGAGTCTGCACCTTTACCCGCGGAGAGAAGCCTAGTTACTACTGAAACCAGCTCTTAGTTGAGGCAAACCACTGTGAAATCTTTCCTAGACATGCAGAAAAACCCACCCAGACACCTTGTTGCTTGTTTGCATTTGCACAAACAGAAGGAAGGCTTGTGCTCCTTGCCTTCCCAGCCTTGCTTCCGAGCAGGGAGGAGAGAGGGAAAAGGAAGACAGAGGGAGCATAGGAAGCGATTACAAATGTTCAGCTGAAGCATATAATTTACTCATCTTCCAATTCAGTGCTGCAGGCCTGTCGTGCAGTTTCCTCCCTCTTTCCATTAATTGAGGGCTAAAACCAGAACAGCTGTTTCAATGAGCAAATCACCGACTCGCTCTCATGTGACAAGTGCCTGCCTTTCACTGCTACTCATTTTTCCCTGCTGGAGCTCCTGCTGCAGCACATACTCTTGGGACATCTTGTTGGTGCTGCATCTGCTCAAGTGCCTGAGGACCATGCCACACCTATTATTATTTCATAACTTGCAGTGAAAATTGTGAATTATTGCTCTGCAAGGGCATGCATGGCATGCCACACAGAAGACCAAATTGCTGAAAGATTGCCTGCTTCGAGTGGCACTGTGAGCCTGGGTATTCCTATCCAAGGGGAGGGAAAGGTACCATCCTTTGCAGCCACAGCTTGGGACAAGGCCAGACATTTTTGCTTGATCTGTGTGTCTCAAGGCACTCTAAGCCTCAGGTTCTACTGGTAAAGTTAATTAATCCGGGCTTTGACTGACCAACTGGCCTCAACCGTGGCATGAGTTTTGGGTAAGGTCTCCTACACTGAGATCCTTCCTCCTTCTGCTCTTTCTCTCTTGTACAAAGCCAAAAGAGTTGTGCCTTTTTGTATCACAGCCAAGAAAAACAACTACAAACCGGTGTGGTTCAGAGGTCAAAGTGGCTGTTGTGCAACATTTCCCATGGCTGCATCTTCAGCCTCGCTGGGCTGTTCTCAGCTGCCCGATAGCTCATTCCTGAAAGCACGATGAGCACACAGGGAAAACAGTGTCATAATTTTAGTCACAGGGTGCTTTTAGATACCATGGTAAACGTTTTAAGATTGGGAAAACGGAGCATTTCAGTACAGAGAGAGTGAGTGTGACAAATGGTTTCATGGGCTGCCAAGTGCTGAATCACAGCTGTGGGTGTATCTGTTAAAAGCTGCTGGACATGTCCTGTGAGCAGCCTGTGAGTGCCCAGTGCATGTGAACAAACGCACGTGTAGATGCAGACACGCCAACATGCACACAGACAAGCCTAGACACAGCCAGTCCGTGTCTGCTTGGTGTGCCTTTCAGAGCTGGCAGCATGGCAAGAGAGAAGGGACGGCTGTGCCTTTATAGCAAAGTCCAGAGATACAGAGTTTCTCTGTAGGAGCATCAGAGAACCTCATCTCCCAAAGAAAGTAAGCTCCTCACTGCACAGTGTGAAAAGGAATTTGGGAAAAGACAGTTCTGCACTCGGCAATCTTCTCAGTGCACTTACCAGGTGTTTTCATCAGGGGAACCAGCTCCTGTGTGCTTGTCCAAATGTCATTTCTTCCTCAGTCATGTAGAGTGTGGTGCAACACCAGCCACTCTTCAGCCCCAAGAAGGTGGCATTTCAGTGCTCTTTCCCTGTCTTGCTTTGGTTTGATAGGTACCACGGAAAGGTAAGCTGCTATAGTAATGGCAACGATGGTAGATATTAACTTTGCATGGCAGGACTTTTAAAGTGAGCCACAATCTGAGGCGGTTAGCAATTGACTATTAGAAGCGAAATCACAAGAACACATTGGGCTGAGAAAAGGCTACAAATGGCTCAGCAAAATCACAGAGACACTTCTCCCCCAAGTACAAATGGAGAAAACAAACAGGACAGGTGCTGGTCACATTACCTGATGTGTGACCAGAAGGTGCTCAGTGACTTTGCTGATGTCTGAGGCAGAGGAGGCTGTGCAGACCAGGGTCCTGCTTGGTGCAGTCACAAGACTGGATTAAATGTCTTTCTTTTTTTAAATTAGGGACTTTACTGTATTTAAAACAATCATCATAGATAAGTGAAAAATCAATAAGTGAGCTCACGCTGCACTCTGCCTTGCACTAGCTGAGCTGTGGATAATTACAAGATTATCCTAGGGGAGCTGCTCCTTTACTCAGATGGATTTGAAAGCCAAAGCTTTGTGACAGGGTGTGATGACTTTTTTAGGGACACAGTCAACCCTGTCTTGCTATCACCCTTGCAGTTTGGCCATATGAGGGTTGTTAGCTGGAAGAAGGAAGCACAGCAAGAACACTGTCAAGTGTTACTTGCAGCTAAGTTTCTGCTAGATCAGGTTTTTGAAGTATGTTTTATAAGGATGGCTATAAATAAAACAATATTTTATTCATACTGAAAGAACACATGGCAAGATAATTAAAATCTCCAAAGAGGGAGCCTGAGATCATGATAAAAGGGAAGAAAAATCAGTAGATATCCAAGAATGACGTGTCAAACATCTCAATCAAAAAAAGTAGTTGAAAGAGAATTTCATAAGTTTCATCAGTTACCGTCAGCTGTAACAGCAAAACACCTCCCTCTTCTTCTGTCCTCCAAAAAAGTTCATTCCATTCTGCTCTCAGACGCTTTCTGCTGAGGTCGATCATTCGCCTGCTCCCGAGATTCCAGCGGTTTGCTCCCGTGGCGCTGCCGGTTCCGAGCCGAGCCGCGCGGCAGAGCGGCGGGCCCGTGCGGGCGGCGGGCGAGGAGCGGCGGTCCCCGGCGGGATGGGCGGCACGGCTCCACGGGAGGGCACTCTCGTTCCACGCCAACCCAGCCGCGGGGACGTCTGCCTTTCTTTTCAAAAGGCACTTTGGCTGTGACAGGTAATTTGGCACATTTCTCGCTGAGATGTGCCAAATGATTTGGCAGCTATTTCGCATACGTCTGAAGATTGGAGCACCTGCTGCTGGCCTACGGGGAGGCCGGGGATGAGGGGGATTTCATTAGTTGCTAATTACTGGCCCCGTAACAAAACTCTCACATTGGGTGTGCCAGCCGGGCCCTGCAAAGAGAGACCCATCTGCCCAAAGATATGCAGAGGGACTCACTTAAAAAAAAATTTCCTCCCAGGTGCCAGCATCTTTTCAGCCGTCTTGGGCAATTCCATCACCTTGTAATGATGAGGAGTGTGATTGATCTGGTTTGTCAATCACATCACACGACTGCATTTGCACAACTGGCAGATACAGGCTGATCTGATGTTCCGCGGGTAGAGGAACTTGTGAAAACCCCACCTCCTGCTCCAGCAATATAATTTTCCTTTTTATGGACTCCTAAAGGGTCTGCTGAAGTTTAAGCTGGAGACAGAGAAGAATCACTAGCGAAAACTTTATTAAAATATGTGAAAAGAGAATACAAAGGAATTTATGACAGGACTTAATTGTGAGCATACCAGACTTCTGCAATCAAACCAGTGGATTGCCCAGAATTCATCTTAGCAAGATTTTCATACTAGGAAAAGAACTAGAGAACTTTCAGAGACTGAAATAAGTAATAATAACATGAAACATATGTAAAATACTAATGAAAATTACGCATTGAAATGTCTTTCTACATGCTGCTTTTCCTGATCAAGTAATTTTTGGTTTGAAAAATTAATTAAAAATAGGACTTAGTGCAGACAACAGTCTAGTCTATGTGTGAATAAGCATTCTGGCAACTGTAATCACATAAATTGGCAGAAAACTCTGCTGATGTCAGTCAAAACACAGTACAGAATATGAATGCAATAGCAGTTGACAAAGTAAGGCAGATTTTGCTCCTTTCTTCCTGTCTGCAAATCTACAGGACAGACAGATGGCCAAAGCTGGATTATGTTTTTAACTGACCGAATTTTAGCATTTCCCACTTTGAGTCGTAGTTCTGGTCCTGCATTAGGATCCTATTAACTTCACAAATGTTTTGGAGGAACATTTGATTTTCTCATAATTGCTCTCAGTGCCACCTCCAGTAAAGTCTAATGTCTATCTTTAATTATAAATATTTACTGAAAACCAAACCAAGGCTGAGAATCGGCTGTACAGAACACCAGGGAAAAGGCGAGCAGGAAGAACAAGACCTATGCTCATGTATAAGGTTACAGGATGGAGAGAGTCCCTGGGTGCAGCAGTCTCTGCAGGGTCCAGACCCTGCAGGACCAAGCTGGGGTGTTATTTATGCTCGTAGTTCAAACAGGATCACTTCCAGTAGCATACCTCATATTTTCATGCCACATCTGTTCTTTACAAATTGTGTACTGACCCAAAATGTCTTCTGAGAATGTCTACAGCAGAAATTTAGAAAAATTAAGATTTTCGTCAAAGCAAGCAAGCAAGCAAGATCACATGAAGCATCTTTGCTCATTTCAAACATTTTCCTGTGCACTGGCAGTGATGAAGTCCTGTTTCAGCAAAGCCTCAGGCTCATATTTGCATCTTGGCCCAGCACAACGAGCACCTTGAATACTGGTGGCAGAAGGGCTACACAGGACATGTCTGTCTGCTCTGAGCATCCCTTGGGATCCCAGAGCTGGCCCCAGGGGTGCTCTGACAGCTCTAGGCACTGGGCATCTTTTGGGGATTGGCTGGATGAGGGATGAGGTGGACAGGCATGGTAAGGATTGGCAGTGCACTGCTGGCCCTGACAGTGCCTATTTATTTTTCTCTGGTTGTTCCACCTCCCTGTTTTCCTTTTTTACCCAGAGAGCACTGAAAATCTGGACCTTTAAATCTTCCAAAGTGTGCAGTGGCAAGCCAGGTGCAATTTCAGGCTGCAACAATTTTAAATGATGTTACTCATTAGAAACCCTGTAACTCTTTCTAATAGTGTAAAAAGTTAAAAATTAGGGATTCGATGCTGTCTATGTGGAAAGACACATTTGTTTCACTAATTTTACAAGATTTAGAGTTTATGTAATCTCAGGACAAGCAAACGCCTTGAGCCAGCCACAGATGACATTAAGGGTGGCCCCAGGCACAAGAGTTAGATCTCCAGTCTGTCCAGAGAAACTCTTGGTGCAAAAGTGATTCTTGGAGGAGTACATCAAAAGAAGTTCATTTTTAGTCCAATAATAGGCTGCTAAGAAGACGCCAGCTACGTATATCCAGACATACTTAGGATCACCGACTTATTTAATGCAGCAGATTAAAAGAAGTAGTCTGTAGGCAGAAAAAAATTTCCCCTTGCTCTAGTTTATTCATATCACAGTTGGGGTTTTGAGGAGACAGAACTAATTTCCAGAGCCCAGAGCAACAAAACTTGAATTTCTTGTCCAGTTTTGTCTTGGACACAACCTGACAATTACTCTTCATGCTCTTCTTCTCCTTTAGGTTAGGTAGGTAAGGCAAGCTAAGTATCCTGTATTTGTAGCAGACAGCTCGTGGCGAGATAAGACAGAAGTGGGTCTTCCTGGTAGTTTGAGATTACTCCACTTGGGAAACAGTGAATTAATGAAAATTAGATCTTTTTAATTATAGCATCTGGACAAGGCTTAAGATTCTGACCTTGAGACAGTCACAAGGACTGCATCACCTGCACCATTTTACTCATTCCCTTTGCATTCTCTCTCAAGCAGAATTATACATTTTCTTACTATTTTTCTTCTTGATAAAATCTCTAGACTGATAAGAAAATAGCTAGAGAATACTGCCTGCTGAAGCTGCATAACTATTTTATTGTTTTTCAGAATAAATTGTGAAAAGTGGCATTGAATTGATCCATTCTTGAGAACATCTTTAAACTGTAATGAGGACAAAGTGGTACAAAATGTATTCATTCTCACGAATTCGTCATGATTGTGACCAGAAAAGCAAATGGCAAAATGCATTCCTTTTTACAATAAAAATGTGATAATGACAGAAGACATTATAACTTCAATTGATTGTTGAGACAAACTTATAAATCACAAGGTCTTATTTGAATAACAGACTGTGTTTTTGTAGAAAACAAGTATGACATGAAAACTACTGTAGAGGTAGTAGAAAGATACTGATCTGGTCATGTTGTTGTAGTGTAGTAGATCCCTCTTTAGAGATAAGGTGAATTAATAGATGTTAAAGAAATATGAATCTGGTCCAATGTTTAGTCATTTTAACACTTTACAATCTTGTTAAAGCTGAAACAATAATAAGTATGAAGGGGAAAGAAAATCTGTAATGATGGATGATAAAGAAACCACCCAGCCCAGGGAATTCGTCCAGGGAAATGCTCCGTTTGTCTATGAGTTTAGGAATTGTTTACCTAGCTCCCCTGTGGAAGAAATGGTTGTGATCACTAACAGCTTCCTTCCACTCTCATGGCATCCCCCATCAGAGCAGCTCCTGGCAACAGCCTTCAAGCTATTTCACCTCCGCTTTAGCACAGCACAGCTCCAGGCGCAGCTCTGCCTGACGGTGCAGCCCCGTGTCAGACAGCTCTGCTTGTCCCTGTGCGCCCTGGGGCACCTGTGCAGGGAGTGCAGCATCGCAGAAGGATGCTGCCGGGAGCTGCCTGGCTTCCTCACGGCACAGCCACCGAGGACGCCTCTCACCGTGTATAGGGACTTAAACCATAATCATGTCGCCCTGACTCCTGTGTGCATGCACGCTACTTCCAGCCTCAGAGCTGGCTTGCAGTCGTGGCCATGACCCAACGCTACGTGCCAAAGAATCTCTGCCCGGGACAGTAATTCACAGCTCTGAATTTCTGTTGTCATTTTATTGCAGGAGTGAGGAAAACATCACTGTGATGAGGAAGGGGCCACATGGAGACACAAGAAACTGACACTTGCCTGTTGGTATTGGGAGCGAGGTCCTAGAATCATAATGAATATAGGGACAAATCCCTAAATTTTCTATTTCCATGACAATTTATTATCCAGCACAGTCTCACAGCCCCCACTGGGGGGTGGGAGGGGCCGGGGGGAGGAGGGCTTAGCAGCAATTAGTCCACAAAGAGAAAAGGACTTAAAATTGTTGTCAGTGTCTTGTCCTAAGAGTTTGAAAGATAAAAAGCACTTCTCACTCCAAACCATACAAGTGGAATTCATATATGTGTGTATGTATACATGCAGTTACAACTAAAACTGGAAGGTGATAACCACTTTATGGCAAAGGTAACGATTCTCTTATCATTGGTAAGTGGAAAGACAACCTGTCTGATGGTAAAAACCAAGTTATTCCTGCTTTTAATGCTGTTTTGAGTAAAATCCTTAATGTTCAGCCACTTAAAATGAAGCAGGTAGCTCAGCTGCTAAAGATGGCTTAATGATAAAAGAGAGCTGGAAACTAGCTTACAGTTACCCCTGCAGGGCTCCCATGGTGCCAGTCTGGTAATGATCATTTTTCAGAGAGCTGGCCACCTCTAGCAATTGGCTGTGCTGCAGGAATGCCAGTTGTAATTAAACAAGTTAAAAACACTTTTCACAGCTTATTCAGGGTGACGAATACTTCCTGTTCTGCAAACCTGTGAAAACTAAAGCAGCTCTTCTCCCTGAAATATTGTTCCAAAGTACTGGTTTCATTTAATTGAAAAAAGAAGAATTGCACAATTGGAAGAATTTTGCACAATTTTCTTCAGATCTTTTCCATGCATTCTCACTAAAAAGGTTGCCCTTGTTGTCCAAATTCTATAGCAGGGACTCACTTGGCTGAGTGACTGCAGCATGCTGACAGAGGCCATACCTGCTCTTGACTTGGCACCCAACAGAGCCAGTTGGTCCACAAAAACAACTTTTCCTAGTTAGCCATCTCTATTGACAGGCAGAGGACAGCTCCGTTGTGAAAACGGTGCTAGACAAGGAAGGGCCAAATAATGGGAATAAAACAGTAAAGTAATGGTAAAAAGGGAGGAAGTTCACCCATCACAGGCAGGCTGTGAGTAAAGCCTAATTTCCCTAGTGTGAATTTTGTCAGAGGAAGTACAAGCAGCTGTCCCCCAGCCTGCTCAGCAGCAGGGTGGGCACACACGCAGTGAAAGAACCCTCACTCTGCCTTCAGTCACAAATGAGAAGTATGTGTGGGTCCTGTGGAGCTGGGACTTGCAATTGGCCACATCAGACTGCTGGCCAGGTGCCTCCAAGACATGTACTTGATTTGCCCTGCCAGGATGACCAGGCAGAGAAAATCAGATTTGACTGACCATGAAACCCTAACCTTGCTGCTCCATGTGAAAATTGATTTCATGACTCTCAAAACAGCTTTCTGAGGACAGTGTTTATTGTGTAGCTCTTAAACCCACTTTTATGGCACTGATGTGTAAATAGCTGGGAGACAGGCATAACATTCCTGATAGACCTGTTGGACTCATGCATTGTATGACAACACCATGACCATAAAGGCTGCTCTGTTTCTGTTTCACTATACATAAGTGAATTGTTATTTTGTCCTCATTCTCTCTTCATTCACCACCCTGCAGTAAATTTTCTCAGTCAATGAAGTTCTTGTGTTTTCTGTACTGTGAGTTAATGAGATGGATTTGAGGATGTGACTGCTTGTGATAGGATCAGGCTGGCCATGATGGCTGGTACTGGCCTCTCCCATCTAGTGTTCTGAGGTTAGGGAAAAAATTCAGCATACTTTATTACAGCCCATTAAGAAATTTAATTTTGGAATAACACAAAGGAAAACCAGGATTTGTTTTTCAGCTTTTTTTGTTTGGTTTAAGTTTTGTATTTTGTTTTGGTTTGGTTTGTGTGTGTGAGAGAGAAAGTCAGAATTGATATAAAGGCTGTAAGCTGTGAACATGGGTTAACTTCAGAAACAAGGTTTCATACTTGGTAACTTGAGTTCCTCCCTCACCATTGCCCTCAGAAGTCACGGAGAACATTAACTGATGCCATACGGCATTACATTTGAGGAGACTCATTAAAGCTAACAGGAAGTTGCTGGTGATGTATAAAGGTGAATACTGATGCAGTCTGCTCACACAGTGTTTCTACAATCCCCTGCTGATGTTCCCAGTGACTGCAGATTAAACTGTAAAGCAAGGTCTCAGGCCCTTCCCACCTAGGGTGCAGAACTGTGCTTGTCAGCGTGTTTACAAAGTTCTCTTGGTTTTCTGACATGGTTTGGCTCATCACAATCAGTTTTTAATCACCTGTGATACTTAATTTAAAGTATCAGTGTAGCTATGAGAGAATTAATTTTCCATCCATGATAGTTGTTAGTGCAATTCATGCCTTGCTTTTAGTTGGTGGATCAAATTACTTAGTGCATTATTTCATGTGTCGCCCCATGACAGAGAAGTCCGGAAAGGTACGCCTGGCTTCTCCAACAAAAAGGATGACTCAGAGATAATTTGCTTAACAAAATTTTCTTCTGTCCTGAAACTGTAAAGAAGCAAAGGGCCCAGTAACTAAAGTGGGTATGTGAATGTGAAACGGGTAAAAAGCAATTGATTGTGCCTATTTTACTTCCAGGATGTCTGGCCATCTTGGCTCTGATAAATCAAGTGACACTGTCTTTATTATTTAACCCTGGTGTTAACATTAAAAGGGAAAATGCTGGAAAGTAACTAGGAGTTGGCAATTAGCCATCATGCAGGACAGAGAACAAAGGACAAGATCTGCTGTCTTCTCACTCTGGTCTTTCTGTTTCATGCCAGTCTGGGCTCACTCCCCACAGCCAGCAGAACCAGGCAAGCACAAAGGTGAGCTTCAATCTGCTCCCAAGCACAACCTCCCACCAATGTCCTTGCTTCTGCTGCCATCTCCTATGCAGGCTGAAAAGATCTGCCCTGCCACTTACACCTGAGGAGGAGGCAGCCTCACTGCTTCCTTTAGAGCTGCTGTGGGAGATGGAAGTCACAGGGTGAGACAGGGACGTGAGGTTGAAAGGAAAAGGAGTGTGGCACAGGCAGAGCAGGACTGGATGCTGGTTTTGTTGTGGGAGATCCCTGGATATTTCTGTATGTTGGTCCCTGAGCTAGAGAACATGACTCCAGGAATTCCCACACAAGAAAAAAGGCAAGAAGCTGCCAGACAGCTGTCCTGTCATGTGGGAACTGAAGAGGGAGTACATAGAGGTGGGAGGAAAGAAGTACATGGTGCCCACGTCTGTTTTCAGGCTATGACTTGGGATATAGAACACAAACAGCTGAAAGATCAGCAGGGTGCTGTCAGGAAGCCATGAGCTTCAAATCGAATGTGCTTAAAAATTGGTGTTGGTCTACACAGTCTTTTGTAACCAGCAGCTCTACTGGTTGCAGGAGCCAGTGCAAAAAGACAAAGACAAGTCAAAAAGGCCTGTCCTTGCTGCCAGACCTCTGCACCCCACTCTCAGAGAGCTGACTGCTGCAGCTGCATCAGTGAACGCTGCTGGCTCACCTTGTTTAGCCCCACCTCCATGCACGACTGCGCCCGTGGTGAAGGAGTGATATTCTCAGGACATCCTGAGATAGAGATGACTCTCATGGAGCAGAAATCAGGATGTGGATAAGTTTGTCTCTCTTTACACCTTTGCACCCCTGCCATATTTCTGGCCTGATCTTCCCATGGTGGCCAGACACAACAGCCTGATACCACAGCAAGGACCAGGAGAAGGCATGTTGATCCTCTCCACCAGTCATGGCTCTTCCTCCCCGCTGTGTCAGCACTGGGTGACTGGGTGGCATTTACAGCAATTACAGATCCTGTACTCCCCATGAAGCAGCTTGCTGGGTTGGTTAACCCAGGCAGTTCACAACGTGCTGCTGTCAAGATCCCAAAGCTCTTGTGGCCAAAAGCTGGCAGGACACACCAGCATGACGCTGGTCCTGCAATGACAACCCCTGTCCTTGATAACTGAAAGCTTGCATCACATGGAGAATCATCCTGACCCTGCTCTTATGCTGTTCAGAAGCAGAAACCCTACCCTACGAGACTCTAGTCCTTCAAGACAGCCCTTTAGATAAATACCTTATACCTAAGCAGTTAATTAATTTTAGAATGACCTATTAAACAGTATAAAATATTTTCACATCACTGCTAAATATCATCTCCTGTAAAAACAAAGGTGTTTCAGCAAATAAAAACCCTGCAAAAATAGCACTTGGAAAAGTATATTTTTAAACGTCCAATTATGTTTATTTTCGAAGCCCTGAAATTTAACTCAGATGTTGAATAAATACCCTTCAAACATTGTAGTTACCATTCACATCACAAAGAATAATATGTTCTCTTCTGTTCTTTAGCAACATCAAAAATAACCAAGTCCATCCCTTCAGATGCTGATGGCAGTTTGTTTCCCTGCAGGACAATGGTAGGTGAAAAGAGAAGAGGAGAAATACATGCCATATCACGGCTCCTGATAAGCTTGTGCCATGCTGTCTGTTTCAACGTTGCAACACACTGAGCTCAAAGCAAAATGGTTTAATAACAAAGGGACACTTGTGATGAATTGTTGCCATAATGCGTTACCATAAGGTTTGCCAGGATTGGTGTGCTGTCAGCGGCAGTCATCCTATAAAATACATCCCAGTTCTAGTGCATCTAGGAACTGTGTGTGAGTGGTTAAATGGTAGCTATATGAATATGTAAAAATGCTGTTGATGATGTAGAGCATTCAGCTAGCAGTACATAAAGCGATCCTTTCAATCCTTCTACTTCCTAGTAAATAGTATGAAAACCCATATGCATAAGCAACATTAAAAATGTCTGTGGTACCATGAAGAAATGCAGCTTCACCACAGGGAAGTTTGCAAGAAGGAATAAAAAAGGAGCTGTGAAACAGAGTCAGCAGGAAGGAGCTGTGTAGATCAGTTATCCAACTCTCCAGTGAGTCCAGTGAGGTCAATGCTGGCTGTTGTTCATAACCCCCACAGCTCAAGCTGCTGTCTCTTGGCCACCTCTCTGGAACATGAAATGAAATTAAATGCTCCAGAGGTGTAGGAGGCACCTCTACACTGTGTAGCCATGGAGCTTCCAGCCAGCTTTGCAGAAGGCACCACTGGTAACGCAGCTGGGGCAGTGAAGGACTTCATGTGCCTTATAAAATCCATGCAGGAGATGAGGGAATATCCATGGGACTAATTTGTGTCAGGGGGCATCCACATACAACTGCAATGTTTGCAGTAGCTGAGCTGGCTATTCTAAAGCTGGTTCAGGCCTGTCTGTAGAAACTGAAGAACAGAAATAGCCTCCAGGAAGTTGTACTTTAAGGCATCTATACATCAGTGTTTTCCAGCTCATAAGCATATAGCAGAGTGAATAGGAGGTCTGCTGTCTTGGCTAAAAGGTCCTCCATGTCACTATCCCCCATTTTAGTTATGTGCATTACAACTCAGCACTGTTTCATGTCGTAAACTGAAGGGACCAACTTTAACATGACGACCAAACAGAGGTACAAGCCAATAGCAGTTATATACAAAAGAGGTAATTTCTGTCTTTTGAATGAACCTGGGGAGCAGCTCAGTACCTATACTGTCTAGAGACAAATAGTGTCTGTCTTCTTCTTGAGGCATTAGTCCTTCTGACAGAAGAGCACCCTCACTACCACACTGTACCCTCTCCATGGCACTCTCAGCAGAAAATTCAGTACAGGGATGCAGAATCCAACTTTGACTCACAAAGAAAAAGACTGTGCAGAGGGTAAGAGCTGAATAGGAATAGGAGGGGAACAGGGAAATAGAGAGTTGTGTTTGGTAAAGCTAGGCACTGTGCTGGTGAGGATGGTGAGGTTGTGCCACCATTTTTCAGCCTCCAACGTGGGTTTGAAGTGTGGCCTCTTGAAGCCCAGCCATGAGAAGAAACTCGTTTCTGTGATACTGAAGCTGTTCAGTATGTTCATCAGTGGCCTGCATGGTGACACAGAAAACCCCTCTCCCAGCAAATCTGCAGGTGACACTAAATGAGGAAGATCAGCCTAGGCAGGAAAGAGCAGCACTTCAGTCTAAAATCACCTTAAAAGTAAGGCATCTGAGAGTGTCAGTCCAGACACCAGAGGTTCAAGCCACCAGTAGCCCATGAGGCTTAGCCATGAGAAGCAGAGGGTTTGTCCTCTGGGCAGGAGAGTCAGAAGCACAGCATAACTGGGGAGTGCCAGGCTATGTCACCACCCTGCTGAAGTGGACCAAAGGACTCGGAGAGGACTGCAGGTAGAGGCACTTGCTGTGAGCAAGGCCAGATGCCCATTGAAGTGCATCAGATGGAGTAAGGCTTTTGATCAAGGAATGCTTTCATTCCCCTCTCCTCAGTGATACTGCTCTCCCAGGATAGAACCTAGCTAAGGAGGGATTTGGAAATGGGGTCTAGGAGAAGACTACCAGGATAGATACGACTGCCAAGCAGAGGCTTGAGGAGCTGATGTTCAGCCACAAGAGACTGGGGCAAAGGAGTGATCACCTCCAGCAACTCAAGGGGGATGTAGAAGCATGACAGAGCCAAACTCTTCCTGAAAGTTGATACAGAAAGCAACAGTGGCTGCAAGCTGTGCCTTCAGAAGGTCGGAGTAGGCATCAGGAAAATTTCTTTGCTGAGTGTGGAGTTCAGAACAGAAGCAGGCTATTCAGAGAGGTTGGAAATTCTCCCTGAAGGTTTTCAGGACTGGGAGGAGTCAGAGACAATGGGCGGGTAAAATGTTGCNTCTTAAAATTTAGCTATGGAAAACAGCTGTACTCAAAATGACTCTGCACAGCTCCACGATTTCACAGCAGGGATGCTGTACTCTAAAAGAAGCATGTGCACTAAAAGGAGTGCCATGTCAAGCAAGGTGGGGATCTGTCACAGGTCCTTCCACTGCACAGAAGTGAATTGCCCAGCTCCCTGAGTGCCTCTTTTCCTCCTGCTCATGGGGAAGGGTAAAAAGGTGCCTGAGGCAAGGAGGAACAAGCATCTTTAATGTTGTTAGGGCTTGACTCTGCTGTAAGCCTTTTAATGACACGCTAGCATAGGGTTCCCTCCTTCCACTGAAAAACAAGAAAGACTTGTTGATCATTCAGCAGTGCTCCACATTTCTGCCACTGTGCTGCAACCTGGGCAAAGGTTTGATCACTGCAGGGCACAAGGTGGAGCAAACAAACCTTTGCTTGTTCCTCCCTGTGTCCCGCAGTGATCAAACCTCTGCCAAGGATGTGGCAAAGAAGCTGGGCCTGCTAGGACCCACACCAGATCCACAGCACATCATGTTCCAGGTATGCTTCCAACCCCTCCAAGGACCCTCTCCCAAGGTCTGCAAAAAACCACTGAGAGATGTCCCAGCAACCAAGGGAGGACACTGCCTGCACCTCACTTCTGAAACATTTCCATGTATCTCACTGCAGAGTTTAAGGTGTAAAGAACAAGCCTTGAGCACCAGCTTGCATTGTTTTGGTGTTTTTGCTGGGCAGATGCACCATCCCACTGAAGCAAAGGACTGAAGCAAGCACTGTGCCCTACCTGAGCCATGAACAAGGAGCTCAGTTTCCATTTGACAAATACATCCATTCACTGAGGGTTTTTTATTTTTCTGACTGGAGGAGAAAATCACCCATTACAGTGTATTCTTCATGTCCCCAGGCCCACATATAATTTCCAGCAGCTCTCATCAGCATTCCACATCATAAAATCAATCTCTATTTAAGTGAGAGAGGGATATTTATTTCTTAATTTTTAATAATGTATTTTGTGATTTGTCACAGCCCTCAGTGTTGTATTATTTATTTATTGTGTCTATATGGTGCCCTGATACAGGGTAATAGAGTAGCTACAGAAATTAGAGACCTAAGCAAAACCAAGTTCAATAATTTCGCTATATCTAGGACTAGATCTAAAATTAACAAAAGAGCAAAACACCAATGCAAGAGCAATACCGTAATGTTTTTGCTCGCAAGTCTTAATGGACCCAGTGGAAGCAAGCTACAATACTCAGAAAGATCAATCATCACTGCAAGAAAAATTAGAACTGGATCTTAACATATATCACAAGGTGTTTCAGAAATAAGTAATTTGCTGTGGAGTTCTTAAAAGTTAATAATAAATTTGCACACAGGCTCAAATGAAACAAATATCAAGGTTTTCTTTTTGTCCCTTTCTTACATTCTACCTGCAAAGGTGGTTCCCCTTCAAAATACACTCAAAAGTCTTCAGCTCAGGGAAGAAGATCAATTTACTTCAAAAATGTCTGCATTCATTAGGTGATATCTCAGCACCATCCATTTGGTAGCAAAGTTCCCACCAACTTCAGTAGGCTAAAGTTTATCTTAAGTGGCTGAGTTAATTTATCACAGAAACCTGAAAGCATGAAAAGCAGGGGTTCTGTGCCTTGCCTGCAGTTTGTGGTTCTACCTGCCAAGGCATGACAGCTACAGCATGCCTGCTGCTGCAGAGTTTAGCTGCAAGGAACCCCACGGTCAGCCCAGGTCCACAGCTCCTGCTTTCCATGGGAACAGTGCAGTGATCACACTCCCACATGGCAGGGGATGGAAGAAAGCCAGATATAATGTGTATTTACTCACAACGACCATACAAATCCCCATCCTTCATGGGGCATGGGATCTGGTGTAGAGAGGAGGCGGAGCTGCCAGGAATAGCAGTGTAATGACTTTTCCCTTCAGGAAAACTTTACTGAACTAAACAAAACTGGTTCTGGTGGAGCTGGTTCAAATTTCTTATGCTTTGATCGTTCAGTTTACAAACTTCAATACTTCTGACATCTCTCTGCAAAACTCCATGTCTCATTCACTTCTCTCAAGACTGCATTGAAGAGATTTTTGGCTGATGGGTCTTCTTTCCATGTTGCTTCTTCCCCAGCCCTACAAGCACTCCCGTCCTGCAGAAATACACCCTTTTCCAGGGCTATTTTCCTGTTGCTCTGATGCCTATCACTGCCTCTGAGTGGTGTCCCAGTTGCCAGGCCAGTCTTTGATGAATGTCATACCACGGCACTGTGCCCTTCACCCCACTGCCAGGTGCCTGCCTTCTGAACTGCTCCAAGTCTTCACAGATGACAGTAAGACAATTTATATCCTGACCATCAGGATACGTGGGGTGTTGGCTGAGCCAGCAGCAGAAGTGAGCATGTTGAGTTTTCCCCTGCTTGCCACAGCCTTTCAAGATGTGCTTCCTCAGACTCTAGAATGAGAGTAGGATGAGTTACTTGGTTCCATTTCTGCTTTCTGTAGCTGATGAAATGGTAAGGGTCTAGGCAGGAATTACGAATCCAGCAGTGTGAGAGACTCAGCAATCTCAAAGCCTAGTTCCAGAGAGAAAAATGCCATTTTATTGCCCCCAAGACTGGCTGTCTGAATCATACCCAAGAGGAAATTCCAAGAAAGCAATCTTTGGATCGTGGGCTTCGGTGGATGGTACATCCTTGACGCACTATGCAATTGTCACTGGTCTTGGCATTGGGGTCGGTTTTGCCTCATACAAAATGAAAACTCTCCAGTTTTAATTGAGAATGGCATACAGACAAGGCAAAGCAGTCCAAGACAGCATCTTAATTTGGTAACTCAGTGACTGACCTCAGTCAGCCAAGGCTGGTTAGAGCCAACCACAGCTGGCTTCAAAAGCTTTTCAGCTCATCAGTGTCAGATCTGAGTCTTTGGTGGGGAGAACTGGAGCCTGGCTCCCTTCAGAGGCAACCCTGACTGTGTCCAGACTAGCCAAGCTCCACGTGAGCAAGGCGAAATGAATCCCCCACTGACGCAGAGCAGCACTGCCATTTATGCTCTGACACATGAATTTGGGATGGAAGATGAGAGCCTGTTTTGTCGTGAGGGCTTAGCAGCTGACCCAGACGGTGGCGAGTGCTCCAGCAGCCCCCTCCCTGCCAGAGCTCGTGCTGCCTCCCCAGCCAGTGTGGCTTGCCTTCTGAAGCTGTTCTCTCACCAAATGCTGCCGCTGAATGAGCGGCTGTAGCACACATAAAGCTGCTTCCTTCTTGCAGGGGGGTATGCTGGTGCTTCCTCTGCTGACCCACCTTGCACCATGACACAAGGCCATAAGAAGTGTCCTGCTGGATCCAAGAGACAATTCATCCCTTTCTTCACTGTGTCTTTTGTGATGCTGCACTGGGAGGGCTTGTGAGCCCGGCCACGACCTGCTGGCCAACCCCTGCCCCTGTATGCAGATTTCCACACACTTCTGCAGAAGAGAGCTGCGGTGGGAGGGACTCCACAGGGTACCTCCCCGCACAGCTCTTTTAGCAGCACTTTTAGTATCTTCCATTCTGTGATTTGCCCTACCCCACATGGGGCCCAACGGCACTGTCCACTTCTGCCATCTCTTGTAGAAACAAATTTCTACACCCACCTTGTAGAGGAATGTTTTCTTTCATCTGCTTTAAACTGATCTCTGTCTAGTGCTCCCTGTTTCTAGTTTCATGGGATTTGAGATTTAGTGAATCACAGTATTGAAGTCACCTTATTGCTGCCTACATGATTTTGTAAAGACATTGCTTCTTTCTGTGGCTGTGAAGTAAACACCCCGAAAAAATATTGGCGATTTCCATTCCCTTTGCTGCTTAGGAGAGCTGGAATTCACTGCTCATTTAAGAGAGCAGTACATGTTTTAGACCTGGCTTTTGGTGGCAAGTGGTGTTTTCAGATTATTAGTTTCTGAGTTTCTCACAGGTCCTTTCCACAATTAACAGCTCTGCCTGAGGGAAAGGAATTAGCTACTTCCCTGTCTTACATGCTTGCGAAAATACTGCCAGGTACACACCTGCAATTTTAGCTCAAAAGCCTTTGAAAAATCATAGGTCAGTTTTGAAAACTAGCCATGATTGCTTTAAGCTACTTTTCTTCTAGGGATGTCTTGCTGTGGTTTTGAATTTATCATCCAGACATTATTCTCATTAGTGCTCATCTGTCAGTTAGCCCCAAAACGTGCGGCACATCTTGCTGGAAAGTACAGAATATTTAATGACGATCTTCAGAAAGCCTGGCCATAGATACAATGGCTTCATTAACTAGTCCATCCTAGCACACTCCAAAGAAGAGTGCGAAACTTTAGCAATCTGCCCCAGAAATCTGCATGCCAGTTTCTCCCTCTGGAAACTAGACCAAATAAAACAGGCTGACCCCAAAGGTACTGTCTATATGTTAAATGGCCCAAATTTGTAAGGTTCCATGAGATAAAAGGTGTTATGAGGATTCTGGGAATGGATCCGAAACACATCTGTCTGATGTAGCGCTGAGTAATTCTGTGCAGCTCTACCACAGGAATGATCCTTCTAGTCTTTTAAATCTGCTGGCTGCCTATGTTGCTCTATTTCATCTTATTTGTCAGGAAAGAACTATCTCAAGACCTTGAATCAGGAATAAATTAACTTTTTTAAACAATAAAACATAGTACACCCAGTAGATCAACTGACCTTTAGCCCTGAATATAAAACTGAGAAGTACATTGCTGTTTGTTTTGTGGCACACCAGGCAACCCTCTACTCCTTTGCACCCTCGTGTGGCGCTCCTGGTGTTACTCTCGGCTACACTATCACAATGCCATAGTGATTCAGATTCTAAATAACCTGTAGATTTCTTCTCCCAGAGCATGTTAACAGGTTAAGCTCACAGCTGCTAATTTTATAGTATTTCAAAAGATGATTATATATTTATGCATTATTTATTGCACAAATCTAGCAGATATATTATTTACAGCAGTATTAACAGTATTTATTATTTATTATGTTCCTATATTAAAATATATTATTTCAAGCAAGACTTTTTGCAGTGTTGTTTGTTGACTTCAGTTACTGGAGTTAGTATCCTGCAGAGTAGACAGTACTGTCCTGTGGGCTGAGACTGCTGTAATCTAATTACCTTGGCCAAGAAATGCCATTCACTTTTGCCTGAGCAATATTTTGTAACTTAGGGATGGACTGTGGTTAGCTCTGGCTGGGTATAAATGACCATGAAGAGAGATGCAAGATATCGGCTCTCTTCCTCTACATTGTGTGCTAGTGCAGAGTCCCATAGACCAAATTTCTTTTCCTCTGCCTGCAAGCCTGGGCAGACCCACAGGCTGCTGCAGGTGCTACAGACATCCAGTGAGTTGTGGATACAGCTGTTCCCTTCGTTTTCCTCCCTTTGAGGGAAACCAGAATCATTGTAAATAGAAAATTGCCTCAGCTGATCCACACACTGGCTGGTTAGGGAGGTGATTTCTTGAAATGACATTGCTATTGTAGCAAAAGCTCTAGCTTAGAGTTATTAGACCTTCACAAAAAGGCCTTGCTGAAATAAATTATTTTTGCTGGGGAATAGAACTATACAACAAAGACATGTCCACTCCTCTGTGGCTTAATCTCAGCAACTGACCTCTTGTCTTGGAGGAACAGAGCCTGAGTGGTCTGCCTCTGAGAAGAGCTACTCTTGGGCAAATCAGAAATAAACGCTGAAGACTGTGAAGGGCTGGAAGGCACCTTGTAGCAGAAATAGGAACCTAGCTTGAATACAGCTTTCAAAACTAGGAGATCACAGCCCCATCCCTCCTCAGGAGTGTTGTAAAGCTTCTCCCTTAAAACATGGGGTGGAGGTTTCTTCTGAAGAGCGTTCAGCTTTGAGTAGTCTTCAAGACCCACCTTCCATTCCCACGCTATCAATTGCACTGCCAGTCCACCTCTACATACTTAGAGCCATGGCCAGCGGTCTGATTTGCTTACGTGTAGTTGGGCTTATTCAAGATGTATCTGTCCTGCAGTAGGCCTCTCTCCTTCCAGCTCCAGCATCCTGGACCTCATTTCTCAGGCTGGTGTGCTTTACTTGCACCTTCTTCCATGACTTGTCATTGCAAGAGGCTCTGGAGTTTACTCTGAGACATTTTTCACTCGGTGGTGGCTGTTTGCCGTGCAGCCCTGACTTCTATTAGGTGCTGAAGACATCTAAATCTTAAAGGCAGTAGGTTAGGAGACTCTTATCCTAACTAATCTTTAATGAGAACACTGTCCCAGGTGGCTTTGAGATACTGTTCGAGGCTTCAAGGACTCTCGTTTTCTAGGCTGTTTGGTCATTGCTATGTCAAACCTTTCTGAACCTCCCAGTTCCCTTTATGCCTATGGGGTGTGATAGTCGTGTCCTGATTTTTCCAGTTACTCTGTCTTTTTGTCTTTGGTCCCCCATATTCTCTTCAGCTGACTCTCTGAACCAAGGCCTCTTCATTGTGCCAGCTTGACTCCCCTCTTCTGATCTTCCCAGCTTGCCTCATTATTCTCTCTCCTTTTGTTTTTCTGTCTGCAGCAAAAACACTAAAACTGTCTCACTTCACCTCTGTTGACAAAACTGTTGTGCATACTCGTTGATCTTCACACTTATCCTGACTCATTCCTGCTAACAGTGGTGGAAAAACAGCTGTTTGTCTCAATTAAATTTTGATTGGCAATTAACATCTACCTGTCACTATTATTCAGTTTTCTCCAGTGTCCCCTTCAGCTACTTTCTATGCTATTTTTTCACCTGGTTTCCATGAGAACCACCTCAATATATCTCTATCCTGCCAGACCTATATTTGGTTCCTGTCAGGAAAGAACAAATAGTTTACTCTCAGGCAACATTTGAAGCTTCAGCTGTTTCAGCAACACTTAGAATATGGTGAGAGTCACCTCATCAAAATGTATCCAGGACACTCCACATGTCCATACCCTGCTATACCATAATAAATGGAAGTCTATCCCATAGCACACTTTTGGTCTACACCCAGCTTCAGGTGACAAAAGATTTACACGTGTGCCTCAAATCTCCAACTGCAGAAGGGAACAAGAACAAAGAGGATGCTCTGGTGTCCTTTCCCTTGAGAAAACAGCTAGCTTCCTTTCAAATCTCACCAAATAGCCTGCGTGATGGGCAGCTGGACTTTAGATATGGCCGCTTCCTTCTGTTTTGCTGACTGGCCTTGTGGGAGCTCGTTTTGGAAGTTCACTGAGCCATTCACTTGCAGTTTCACTGAGAGAATAAGATGGGAGAGATGGGGCTGGTCTCCTCCGATGGGACATGTAGCTCCCTGGCATAGAGAAGCAAAGGACCAAGCTTTCCAGAGGTGCTAGCTGGCACAGCCAGGTGACGGGCAGCCCCTTAGGAGCAGGGGCAGAACATAAACCCTCACGAGTGGCAATAAAGCACAACACAGGAATCTCTCAGTGCCCTCAAGGCAAAGAAAGTGCAACAGATTAAAGATTATGTAATTTGTGTGAAAGGCATTGCCGAATAATGCCATGGTATATACAGCCTCCGAGAACATTATACTAAAGGACTATTTACTTCACAAAACTGTCCCTCACCACCCAGCAAGAGTATTTTAAAAAAACATTAGCTGGGCTTGGCATATGTAAGAGCTCCTAAACAATAATACTTCATTTTTTCAATGAGTGCATCAAATCTTGTCCACCTACAGCCTTATGGCAACAACAGTTATTATGTCTTTAAAACATGGTGGTTCAGATGGTTGAGTATCCCTCTGTATGGACGTGCTTGTTTCAGTTCAGCACCTGCTTCAGCTTAGGGAGGTAGTCCTTACACTGTGGAGAGTAACAAACAGCTGGCAGTCAGTATGTAATACTGCTCTATGGAGGTTTGTGAGAACATACCCTAATTTTATTTTATATCTAGACTGAATGGGAGTGCATGACAGGAGGGCCAGTGGTGTTTCCACCAGTTAAATTGTCTCAGTGTAACCTTGTCAAAGTCCAAAGTCCAAGATACATCCATGAAGACTTTAACATGCTTAGTCAGAGGCTCATGTAGCACAGTTTGTAATTACTTATTCCACTTATTCCACGTACGAGAGCAGTGTGAAAAAGGAAGAGTCAAACTCCAGTTCTTCAGGAAGATAGTGGATGCAGCATCTTCAGCTGTGCTGCAATAGCTACCCTGAATGCTAGATAAGACAAATGTGAAGTACTCCGTAAGAAAGAACATAAATTATTGCAATTTTTTTAGCAAGTATTTCAGTAAATTCCCAACTCATTCACCATTTTTCACCCCACCTGGATCAAGGGAAAAGGCCCCAGAGATTAAATCTCCAAACACTTTATGAAAATAAGCAAAATTATCGCCTGTGCCATCTTCAGTCATCCTTCTTTCACTCATAAAGCACTTGCATGTGAGTTTGCTGGGAAGTAGCAGAGGTGGAAGAATGAACAAAATAGGCAAAGGTACTGAGAGGAGAGGAGAAGCTGACTGATAGCCAGGGCAGAGAGTCATGGCAGTTCCCAGGTGCAGAGAGTTAAACAAATCTTTTGCATTTGCAGAGCAGGGGAGGTTTAGGAGTGGACGGGAAATGAGGATGATTTTTTGAGCTCTAGGCTAGTGTCTCTTTCAGACTGAATCACGGCCTCTTGGAGTCTGACTTGTTTTGACTCAAAGTTTCTTACTGCTTGGTTGAACTGGGTGAAGGAAAGGTAAGTCCTAAAACTTGTCCACTCTCTCCATTATCTTGCCTAAGAAGAAATACTATTTCTCTCTTGAAAAGTGTTCATGTTCCATCTTTAGACTCACTGTTAGCAATGCTGTTGAATTTTCGGCATCTTCTGCTGTCTTATACTCTTGGTGTTTTTTCAAATGTTGTCAGCTAGCTGACCTGGGTTGAATTCCATCTGTAAACTGGAGATAAGAAGATCTGTCTCCCACACACAGCCCATTAAACTTTCCAGAAAAACTCCAGATACAAGTATCTGGGGAAGCAGGCTTTTTAAATAACTTGGTGCTGTGGACAAGGAACCATGACTCATAACTCAAGCAGAGGGTATGACTCTTGCACAGACTTCGGGGTTTTTATTTCCGGATTGTTACATTGCTGGATTTTCTTTGAAATTTCATTTATTTTTTGCTTAGTAACTTCCTGACTTACTTTGTGAGATGTATTTGCCCCTGACATTACCAGAGAGATGGAAATGCCCAACCAGAAATGAGAGGGAAAATCGGGGTTGTGACAAAGACACTGCCACTTCGTGGAGTTCCTACCTGACATTTAGAAGATCTTGTCAAATATATTCTAATCCCAAACAAAGTTTATTGGTGTTTATGCTTGCTGTGATTCTGAAGCTAGCATAGATGTATACTCTGACATCTGTCACTGACCTGACTGGTAGCTGCCTTTGGTCCAGATGGTCAGCAGAGCAGGGAAAAATCTCTGCCCTGGGAGGACGTTGCCATCACCTTCAGCAGAACTTCATCACAGAGAAGTGGTCATCAAAAATACATTGAAAAGCCTGAGAACCTTGTTAAAAATCCTATAATACCATTATGTTTGTCAAGTACAGTCAGGTCTGCTTAATCACAACTTGTTTGCCAACATTCAATTTTATCAGCTTAATGAAAAAAAAGCAAAAAGTCACTTCTTGTTCACATGTTCCGTTAAAATAGTTTCTGCTTTAATCTGTGTGATGCTGAGACAATGCCAATAAAACAAGAATGATTTAATCAGCTCTGACTGTTCTGATCTGACAAGCACCTTCATTTGGAGAATGATTACTTGGCTATCCATAGAATATTCATGGACTCTACAGGATATTCAGCTCTCCCTCTACACTTGCCGAAGATTTCTGCTGGAATTATAGATCTTGTTGCCTGACATGTGTAGAAGAATAATATTAGCCATTCCAAATACATTTCAGAATAACAAATCAAAATTAAATTATGATCTATATTCAAACGTGTTTTTCCAAACTTTTGCAGATTGTTTGTTGTTTCTTCAACAATGGGAGGAAGATTCCCTCTCTCCAAGGGATGGCTGCTAAGGAGCCGTATGTGGGACACAGCTCTAAATATTCTTCTTGTGTAGGCCGCTCACTCAATAATCAAAGGCGTTCATGGTTGACAAATTTAAATTTTGGACTTCTCTCTAAAACCAAAAAACTGCTTGATTGCCAGCGGTGCCAGTCAGTATTTTTCTGCTACTCTGTTGCTTGCTTGCATTTTATGACCTTACCTATCCCAGGCTGTCTGGACTATGTACGTTTTCAAATATCCTTTGAGTCTGCTCACACAGGAAATGCTAATGGAGGGGAAAGATAATCACTCCAGTTTACAGAAGTATTTGCAAATGGGGAACACCACTTCTCCCTGCATTTGGGAACTGGGTGCCAAAATTTGATCACTTTGTATCTGACTGTCATAGTATAATTATAATTTTATTGCTTTTGACTTCTCCTGATTCTTTGTAATCATTGGGAGATTCATAGAATTCTAGAGTGGTTTAGGTTGGAAGGGATCTTATAGATCATCTAATTCCAGTTCTCTTACTATGAGCAGGGATACCTTCCACTAGATGAGGTTTCTCAAAGATCCATCCAACATGGCCTTTAATACTTCCAGGGATGGTGTGTCCACACCTCTGGTCAGCATGTTCCAATGTGCCACCACCTTCACAGTAAAAAAATCCTTCCTAACATCTAATCTAAATTTGTCTTCTTTTAGTGTAAAGCCTTAGCCCTTGTCCTGTCACCATCTGCCCACTTAAAAAGTCATTCTTCCTATTTTTCATAAACCCCCTTCAAGTACTGGAAGGNGTGCACATGGCTGGATCGTGTCCAGCCTCTCACCCCCAGCACCCCCAAGTCCTTCTGGGCAGGGCTGCTCTCAGTGACATCATCTCCCAGTCTGTGCTCTTGTCTGGGATTGTCCTGGCCTTGCACTTGGCCTTGTTGAACTTTGTGAGTTTCTCATGGGCCCACTTCCCAAGCTTGTCCAGGCGCCCTGGGATGGCATCCCATCTCTCTGTAGTGTCACCTGCACTGCTCAGCTTCCTGTCACCTGAGAATGTACTGAGGGTGCCCTCAGTCCCACTGCCTCTGTCACTGATAAAGACACTGAAGAGCCCAAGTCTCCAGACAGCCCTGAGGGACACCGCTCATCGCTGGCCTCCATCTGGAATAGAGCCATTGACTGCAACTCTCTGGCTGCGTCCATCTGGCCAATTCCTTATCCACTGAACAGCCCACCCTTCCCATCCAAGTCTCTCCAGTTTTGAGATAGGGATGTCTTGTGGGACGATGTTGAAGGCCTTACAGAAGTCCAGGTATATGACATCTCTTGGTCTTGCCTGGTCGGCCTTGTACTCTACTAGCTGCTGCAATGTCTGCTGTGGCACTGACAGTTTTTAGATGGAACTGAGTCAACTTTTTTTGTTGACAGATTTTTATAGCATCAAAGCTGGTTGACTCAGTAGCCTCTGTCTAACATGCTTGCACTCAAACAACAGTATGAGGTATGTGGGTGGTGTTGTCGCTGGAACACACAGCTCAGCTGGCAAGGCCTGGAAGGGGAGAGGAGTGGGCTGGGCTGGGCAGTCCTCACCTCAGCTGTGGCTCTGCAGCAGCTCTAGGCAGGAGAAGCCATGACACAATCACATCCAGCTGAGCTTCAGGTGTAAGAGTGATTTTGACAGTTTATTTTTTTGTTTTTCTTCTTTTTTGTCTTTTTTTTTTCCCATTGAGAACTAGGTCCTAGCGCTAGGCTTACTATTAAAAGATCAGGCTATTACAGTACAAATAAACAAAATATTTGTATACAGAATCTTATTGGGAAAACATACTTTTTCTCAGTAGTATCACTCCAAAGAACTCTAATTCAGGAAGCTAAGGTTTTGCCCAAAACTTGTTATGTCAGTTCTCTTTTAACCGGGGGATACCATTATAGATAGAAGGGTAAATGATCAGAAAATTACTGTCTACTGTTTTGAAATACTCATTTGAAATGAAAGGAAGTTTGTCATTTGAATATGTACATATGAGAAAGCAGCCTCCTATTCACAAATCATGCGTCATGCTCGATTTTCTCAACAGTTACAGAAGGTAAATTTACTAGGTCTTGGTTTTCACTGTTTTTCTTCCGCTGAAGACAATGGAAAAGCTTTTACTTTTCCATTAATTTCATGGAAACATGATTTGGCCCCTAGTGACTCTACTTCTCTTTTTTCCCCCACATTTTCCTTTTGGACAACAGACAAATTACACATTCTGAAAAACAGCACCTTGACTAAGGCTGGAGAAAGATTTAAGAATTAATGGAGAGAACTATTACCTTTCTGAACATACCACTGTAAACAGCTCTGAAAATTGTAGTTCCTATCATTTTAAAGCATCAAAGCCATTTTTTTTTTAAAGGTGTTACTTTTCAGTTTCTGTCCTTGTCAATAATTTAGCAGTTTAAGAAGCTGTTGTAAAAGTAGTTTACTTCATTGTATCTGTTTTGCCACATTGAAACAGTTCCCAGATTTGTTTGGATGGTTTTTTCCCTAACTTTGAACAATGAAAAAGGTAACATGTCCTCCGAATATGCAAATATACCATGGATTCTGTCTTAGGAATTTATAGCTGAAAATACCAAAACACATCACTTAGGGGTTATGTAACAGAGGAAAAGGAAAGATCAGAGAATATTCCCCAGAAACCCACTCCCTGAATTTCTTTCCTGTTCCTCTGTGTCAGCCTGGAGAGGCTGGAAGATGAAAGAAAAATATCCTGTTCAGTCAATGTTTTCTTAAGCCGACTCTGCATTTGCTGCTAAAGATCGTGTCAAATGAGGTTATTTGACCAGAAGAGGAATCTGATGGTAAAAGCCCCCTTTTTCCATAGTGTATACATATGTCCAAACAGCCAACTGTGGCTGATATTGCACTGTCCCTTGAGGCTGGCTGCCAAGCTGCAGCACTAACCAAATCCCTGCTTGGTCTCTATAGGCTTTTGCCCAGCACTTTCTGTGTAAAATTATACTTCTCTGGGAAAATTGCATCATCTATGCTGCTATCAGCCACTCTAAGGACTTAAAGAGCACAGTTGCATATCTCAAACACAGTTAAGGCCACAGAAGGACTTTGCCATCAGATAAGCACAAAATTGAGTGATAGCCCATGTTTTTAAGGAAGAGGGTCCTTTTTTTTTTCTGCTGCTGAAGCTCTCTCTTTCTATCCCCTCTCTACTCTCTCTCTTTCTTGTATTCTTTGCTTTCCCCTCCACCCATCTTGCACTCCATAACCTTCCATCTGTCCCCAGAGGTGCCGTCCACCATTTAGTTTAGAAGCTAGTGCCTTTGCATTTGCGTGCTGGGTCATAACCTAAGTCTGACGCAGGTCTTCCCAGAAAGCTGACCATGGAGCGTTGGAGCATTTCTTGTCTCTGCGCCAACAATCCACACACACACAAACATACCCACCAAAACTCAGGAATTAGGCTCCCATTTTCATTGAACTCTCAGCTGTTTTCACGGCATGAAATTGTCAGTTTCGCTACATGCTTTCAACTGCTCAGCATGAGGTTGCAAGTTTTCTTGTGTCATGCCACCGCTGTTAATGCATCAGTTGAAAATGTGAAAACCAGCATGTTCAATCCAGACAATCTAATCCTGTGTTGCAGTGACACAGGAAAAGCCTCGTTCCAACAGATTGGCTACCTGAGGCTGAAGCAGCAATTATGTCTCTTTCCTCTGCTTATTTTCTTCCCATCCTCATTCCCATCCTCATGTTCAGATTGAAAAATCCTCTTGGCTTGTTCTTATACTTCCAACTTTTCTCTGCCAATATGTGTTGACTGCTGGCTCCACTGAGCATCAGCCAACCATGCAGGCTGTCTGGTGAGGGCACAACCTTCCTCTGCAGCACTACTGCCCAGGTAATCCACCACTGACTCCTGTGTGGCTTGGACAGAGCAGCTCTGCAGTAAAAGACTTCACTGGAGGGTTTGGGGCATACCCATAGCTGTGGGGAAACAAGTGCTTGGATGGCAATGCCGAGGTTTAGGATAATGGGTGATATTACCCCACCTCTGCAGCTCTACATGCATGGCACGTAGAACCTGTCCTGCATCACAATCGTGTGGTCACCTCCTGTGAGGCGCTAAGCAGAAATGCAGCAGCAATTGTGCACTACAGCCAGCAATAAAACACAGTCAACAATAAAACTACACAGAGAGGCTCCCACTGGATGGCAAAAGACAGAAAATGTGTCATTATTATGCTACACTTTGGACATCAAAATAAAAGCAGCTTCTGACAATGACGGTTATTTCGTGGCCTGACTGGTAAAATAAATCATTAATAATACACGGAAAGAAATTAGCATACTACTTCAAAAGTCTGTCTTTCATATGTTTTTTCAGCATAGACAAATATGTAGAACAACAGTTTTCATGCCATGCCAGATCGAGGGAAAACTATTTTGAGGCATAGGTCAATACTGTTACTGAAGGCCACTCTAGTATGTACCACGCTTCACCTGAGGACACATAAAAGCTTCTGGGATAAGCACAACAAAAACTTTAAAATTTCTAATAAAACTTTAAAAGCCATTTAAATATTAAGTTAATGGATACCATTTTCCTTTCAGTTGTGTTTGATTCAAGGTTTGCATCAATGGCATTTCACAGATGTGATGAGAAATAATTTGGACAGGGGTTAATTATCTTACAATGGTATGGAAGCAAAATTATTTAAATCACAGAATCATAGAAAAACAATCTATATTGTAAATAAGTTGGGTCAGTGCCAATTTAAAGCTAATGGGAGGTTATTTCATCCACCCAGGAGGTGTTTCACCTAAATGATTGCTGCCCTTTGCCACATCAGAAAAGCTCGTGATGTACATCCGTTTTGCTTCTTAATCTCAAATATATGCTTTAATTGCTGGCTTCATAGTTCATAAATAATTCCTGATATGAACCTATTTCATATAACATTTAAAAAATGTTCCACCTTGTGCAAACTTAATGCAAGTCGTTTCACATACTACGCAGAGAAAATAGAAGATCAATGACTATAAGACCCCAAGGGAATCTGTGGCCATAAAAAGTTCCTAAATTTGTTCTTGGATGGGGTAATCCAAAACAACTAAATCGTGAGGGAACACTGTTGTGTTGACTGTGAAATGACAAGCATGCATTAGAAATTTCCACTACTTGCAAATAAAACTTTGAAATAGCTATCTAAAAGCTATCTACATGGCCAAAGAAATACAACCCCAAATTTCGCCAATCTGGTATCTGTAATTTAGCAGTAAAATCACAGAAATTTCTCTCTTGCAATAATGCCTTGAGAGTATAGAAAATAAGCATATTGTCACAGGGTGAATCCAGTAATTAGAAATATAATAATAAGTTACTTGGACAACAGGAAAGAAATCCAGTTTCTCAGCAAACATTTAATTTCAGACAAAAAGCTGATTTATCATTTATGTTTAATAACATTTTTTCCTCCATGTTTAAAATGTGAGAGAATTGTTCTGTATTTTTGTTCTTTGAATTTCCCATACATGCCCAGCAAAAAAAAAAAAACTAGAAAATTTAAATTAACACACCTGAAATAGTATTATTTAGAAATAACTATAGATGTAAATATCCCTGTAGTATGTAAATATAGGATATGCATATACATACTGTCTGACTCCAGGTGGACCAAAATCAGAGGTTAACATCGCACAATTAATGCAGCACAGCAATGATATGGCCCCAAGAAACAGGCAAGAAATACAGAAGAAATGAGGGCAAAACCACGTTGTGCTCACCTTTTTGCCTGCTGTAAATTCTGTGGTGCTGATTAGTTGTGAGAGCCTACAGTGACCATTACAGAATGGAATTTGCAACAACACACTTGGCAAAGGGACACATCTGGAATAACATCTGTGCAAAATGCTTCTTGCTCAGGTGTGCAGAGCTACATCAGAGCAGGAAATGCTGAGGAGCTATATGGGGTGCGTGGGAACATCTAGAACCTGGAGCAAACTGGACCAGAGCTCTTTTTCTTCTCTTTCCTCTCATCTTCATGTCTGTTGTGCAGGACTTCTCTTCAGTATTTCTGCATCTTATTCCAGCAATAGCCAAGAAAGATTCAGGAAGGATCCTGTTGAAATTAACTTCTAAATCATACACACTTTGGTAGGAGTCAAGTTAGACCTAAATGCAAAGAAGCAGGGAAGCACATTGCAATGATTTCTCCTGTTTCTACAAAGCTTGGGGAACTCAGCACTTAGGGCTGAGCTGATCACACTCAGTACCCCCTTCCACTTTGGAGCTGGGAGGAATCTCTCCTGAGTTGGTCCTCTCTCCCTGGACAATTACAGCTTGATCAAAACTTCAGTGTAAGGCCTATGAAAAGGTGTTCAGAGTCTGTTTTAAGTGTAGTATGTTCTACTCTTCGTGTGTAGAAATGTGAAATGGAAATTACATTGGTTTGGTGAAAGCCACTGATGGACTGCACTGAATGTGTTGTAGGTTCCTGTAAAGGAACCAAAGCTAATGGAAAAAGCCCAAGTCTGTTACAGAAGGTGACCTTTTCTACATAGACCTTACAATACTATTGTGGGAGTGGTACTTGTTCACTTTTAGGACTTTTCTTTCATTCTTGGAACTTCTTCCAAGCATCTTTTGTATTCATGCACCAAATATTGGTAAAAAAAGAAGCATGGTAGTCTACTTAGTGTGCTAGAAGAATTTTAAGAAATATTTATAGTTTTACACAATTGACCTGTGTGAATATAAGAACACGGCCCTGGCTATGGTCTTTTGGATAAATAAGTGTCAATGTTTCTATGTTTTTCAAAAAGATTTACTCTGGCTCTTTGATAAATTTTATGCTAGTTAAGAGAAATATTACTCCAGAAGAAAAATCTTCCAAATATTTAAAGCACAAGCATGGTTGATCTTTAAAGGGCTGTTCCTGACTGTAAATTAGAATACTTAATAGTGGTGTTTTAGCTCAGTATTCTGAGCAAAATTCCAGGAGCTGAACAGCTCTGAAGCTTCGTCTTTTGGATGTAGCCAGAATGTGTTCATGGTTCTTGATTAGTGCTACCCCAAAAACCCTCAGGCCCCCAGAACAACTGTGCTGCACGTATTTAAGTTTGGCCACATCTTACCCAGCATAGCACATTTAGAGTAAAACGTGTATTTTATTTGTGTAACTGACTCTCCACTTAGTCAGCAGACTAGTCTGACACAGTTGTCAACAATGTGATTTCAAAATCTGGTGTAAGAGAGGCAGCAGGAACACATGTGAGAGTCAGGGAAGGCAACAGGGACTACCTCCTTCACTTATGGCTTGCATTTAGGACACCAGAACACTTTTAAGATGTCCTAATCGCCTGCTTTTTGGCTTGCCACATTTGTTGGGAGAAGGAATAACTTTATTTTATTCAGCTGTGTAAAAGTCATGCTAACTCAAGTCAATTCATGTAAAATTCAAGCAGAATATTTTATTTCCAATTTCCAAAACAGTGAGCATGAGTTTAAAAAAGGTGATGCTGCGGAAATGAAATAAGACTACCCCTGGTTTGCATACTCCCAAGGTCAAAGTTCAGATATCTCCCTATCTACCTTAATCTAACTATTTGGGATACAGTGGATGATCCTCTTGTTGACAGTTCTTAGAGCACCTTAGAGTACTGGACAAATGTGATTCACCATCTGCGTTTTACTGTTGGCTATCTTTATCTTTTAATTCAATATTTGTTTGTATGTTAGCAGTGTGACACAAACAGCTAGATAGACTGAGCTTGTTCCACTCATTACTGATTTTGGATTGAAGCTAGATATGGTGGTGGCCCATGGTTCAGTGCAATAATAAGTTTGGGGTGATTGAGTTACAGCAGAAGAGAAAGGGCACATCTGGGTCATATTTGGGTCAATCAGATTCTGCAGGTAACACAAACTTGACTGTTCTTAACTAGGCAGACTTTTTCTCTTCAGCTCATCCGCACACTAACACTGGGGACAAGGTGAAGTGAAGAGCCGGTGTAGTTTGGGAAGCTGACTCAGGGGCCCTGTACTGCCTGGACACCAGACTGTGACAATCTGTCCCGCTAGGTGACAGCAACTAAGTAGCGATGGTGCTGAAAGTCTCTGTGTGAGGTCTGCAAGAGCCCAACTCCTGGAGTGAAGTCCTACCAGCACCATCATTTGCATTGCCTCTGTTTCCAGCAGTTCTCGCTTCACCTCTCTATAAGAAGGTAGGAGCTGATGCTCACTGGCAACATCTGACCAGAAATATGGGACTCATGAACCTTGGTGAAACTGTTTTATAGAAACCGGTCAGTCACTCTAAAACCTCCTCACGGCCTGTGTGTGGGATTTGCTGCTTCATAACTAATAGTGCACCATGAAGCAAGTTGGATTGAGTGATACGAATGCTGTAAGGAGGTCTAAAATCCATAAAATGACAATCTCATCTTGGTGAGACATTGGGCTATATTTTGCATTTTATTTAATACAGTGCAAGTCTTTAATTCATGGAGAGTCATATGTCACACCTCTTCCTGTGCCTGTCGCAGATAAGGCAAAATGTGAGAGGAAAACTTCTCTGTTTAAGGCACACTTTAACCAAAGGAAAGAAGTATTGGGCCAAAAGCCAGGATTTCTAAGAGTATCTCTTCCAAAGACTGTTGCTAATATTTCCACAAGGCACCATGGTCATTACTGAGCTAGGCTTTTCATTCTTCTGCCAGGGAAGAGAACTCCAGTCTCCGAAGTGACATGTCTAAGTCAGTTCCCTCTGCGTGCCAAACTGAAATTCCTGATTACACAATCTGCAACTCCAGATCTAATCACTAGACTGAGAATAGCCAAGGCATCCTGACACCCAGCATTACTCTTGGCACTCCTACAGATGATTACCTCTAGGATGCAGCATGTGTTCCGCGTGTCTCTCGGGACTGCTGTGTGTGCAGCATAAACACCTAGGTGCTCCTCTATGTGGTATGTAGGGTGTTCCTGGAAGCTCTGAGACAATTACTCTCATTGGATGGGCCTTGGAAATTAGGCTATTGCTATTTTTCTCCAGAGGAACAGAACCTGACTTGAAGTAAAACCTGGTCATGTCTGCATTTTAGACTAAGAACTTCATTCAGCCATGCTGTTACATGAGAATTTTGCACTCAAACCTCTGCATCCTGGCACATCTGCACAACCAGTCAGCACTCACTGGATGCTCACCAGCCTCCTCTACAGCTTCTGAGGATAAATTATGCTAAGCCAGGAGCAGTGCCAAGCCCTTCTGCTGGTACTGGGGTCACAGAAGTTCATGTCTCACTGTTCTTCATCTGGCACCAACATCTCTTTAAAGTTGAAGATAAAATTTACAGCAGTTGTAACTGTGGTGCAAAGTTTCACAAATACATGAGTTAGCTTCTCGAGTCATTGCATCAGACACAAAAATATGGAGCTGCAGGAAGGTTAGCAAACCTCTCTTCAGATCAGCAAAAGTAGCAGGCAGCTGCTTGTTTGGTCCTGAGCACCATTAATGCACTGACAGCGGGTCCTGAAATTACCTATCTCCAAATCCTCAGTGACAGAGCAGTCTAGTGTAAGTAGAGAGTGTCAGCTGAGACACAGATTTGACAATAAATTTCTTTGCTTTCACAGACCTAAAATAAATATAACTTTACAGTGTAGACCTTAATCTAACTTTAATGAAGATTTTGTCCATTAATTCCCTTCAGGTACAGTCCTTGTCATTAATATCTTCCACTGGCAAACAAAGAATGTATTAGCAGAGAACCTTGCCAGCTGAAGAAAAGTATTTGGCTTGTCTTGGTGTTGCCAAGTAGTTTTATTTGTAATTTTCAAGGACATTTGAACAAAAAAAAGAGTCGATCTCCACAAGCTAAATTTAGTTTTGTAGTCAATGCCCCTGCTTGCAGTCTAATGCTGCAATAATTTGTTTCAGTGTCTGTAATTCAAAATTGCAGGGAGTATGCACAGAACATTCCTAGCTTTCATTGATGAGTTCTGAACACTGATCAGTTAAGGGTTCACAGAACTGGCTTTCCCTATTCTTTGTTTTGCCTAATGTCAGATTTTGTCCGAAAACCTTGTTTAGCTTAGCACACACACAGGTGTTCCTAACAGCTATACTGGCATGGAAAAGATTTATAGGCAGTGTTTCAGAGTCCTGTGTCTCTACCTGAGAGTTCAGTGTTGCTTCAGGGTTAATTTTGTTGTGTCCAGCAAAGACAGGAGAGTTCGGAGAGGACGTGTGAGTGAGAGAGAGTTGAGTGTTCAAAGCTGGGTACAAGGAAGCCGAAGGTGGGTGGTGGTGGAGGTGAACAGAGAAAGAGGCAGACATTGCCAGTAGAGGCTTTTCAGCACACTTTGACCAATTACCAGCTGTCAGACACATGCTGGAGATGCCATATTGTCTCTTAGTTTGAACAGGTTCTGTTACTCCTGGAGAGACAGCTTTTGTAACTGTCCTGACTGTGAGATGTCCCAGATGGGTGGGATGACAGGTGTGACTTAGGTTGAGCTGCAGTAACCAGGCTTTAACTGGTCCTGGAACAATGTGCAAGAGCAGATGTACGGATTCATTCTTCTCTCCTTGGGTAACTCAACCATCATGCCTCTAGGAAAGGGCCCTTCTGTGGTAGATCACATCTGGGATACCCATCTCCTAAGGTTTAACCAGGTGACTGCAGAAGTGGTGAAAGAGGCCTCCGACTGCCTGACTGATGAAGAACTGCATATGGTCCTTCTGAGGAACTGGCTGAGCACCTCTGATGAACGGCAAACAAAGAAACCAAAGGTGACCGGACACTGGACCTGCAAGAAAGGAGCTTGGTTTGTGTGTTTAATCAATTATTTCCCCATGTCACTCCACTGGCAGTAAGCTGAGTGAGAGAAATCCTGTCAGGGTCCTCAGATAGACTGCCGAGGCAAACGGTGCACACGTGAAAAGCTTCATCAGCTGAGACAAATGTTAATCTCCATACTCACAGGCAAACTGCGCAGAGGACAGGAATCTTGTCTGGTCCTGGCACGAAGCACACACTGCCACACTGAGGGTTCTGCATGTGGCTGTAGGCCCAGGATATGCACCCACCTACATGCATACACATATCAAAGAGTTAATGGTAGATAACACAAAGCTTAATGAGCCTTCCACATCTTCTCTTGAAAGCACTTGCCTTTGTTTAAAGAAATTCCCATTTCTTTATAGAAAAATTTCCAAAGCTTTCTTGTGCCAAGCTCTAGGTTTCCATGCAAGTTCAAGGTAATGGTATCTGCCAGCTGTGTAGTTGCAATATCTACAGAGGAACATTGAAGATCTGTGTTAGTTTGGGACTCACAAAAAGTCATTCATTATGCATAATGGTGATGTTGGCAGTGCATGCCAAATGGTTAAATCTAATGTAGCATACAGTTTCATTAAGCCACAACAAAATTAATCTATTCCTTCCCACCAGGAGGTTTAAACAAAAGCAATGGGGAAGAAGATGCATGGAAAAACCAGCAATTCATTAATGAAATGAAGACATGTAAAATAATTAGGCTTATGAAAATAGATTAGAGGCCTAAATTAACCCTTTTATTTTCTGTCCAATATGCACTAGTCAGAACCCTAGAATTAGGTCTTATGTAAATGAAACTTTAAGTGCCTTCCAATTTCCTTCCAGGAAGGAGATGAACAAGCAAATCAAAACAAAGCCACTAGTTCTTTTGAATAACTTTATTCTGGTTTGCAGAAACTGCCCATGGTGAAAATTTGCATACAAAGCCCGACTTTGGATCTCCAGTGGGAAATTGCAAATGAATGAGTTAACTCAAAGAATAAGAGAGAAGGAGTTGCCACTAAACTGGTGTACAATAATTTGTGTAATTAATAATATTGAAACTAAGGGACCAACCTAAAGTAATGGAGGTATAGAGCTTTCTCTTGCTTTGTTGGATATGATTGTTAGAAGGCACAATTTTCTTTCCCATGTAAGTCCTGTATCCCCAGTAACACAGGTGTGTGTTTTAAACCACTCTGTGCCTTAACAGATGCTGCTTACTTGAAGGTGTAAAGGAAAGACAAATGTTTGAAAATACACTATATTTATTCAGGATAAGAAACAACCCAGATGCACAGACCTTTGAATAAACCAAGTAATCAAGAAATTTCCTGGGCTTCTGTACTTTAATTTTTTAATTCGGCTGAACACAACAGGAACTTTACCTCTATTTTCTGTTTACAGCTCCCAGCTCTGTCCTGGAGAAAAGAAACCCTAAGCACCCAGCAGTGCTCAGGGCATGAGGTGACTTTAGGGCACAGGGGAGTTTTTGGGGAAGCTCTGCAATGACTGCAACGCTGTGGAGCATGGGGCTCCCACCCCGAGGGCTCACTCCAACTCCACCCATGTGGACTTGGAGTCCAGTCTGCCGATAGCATTCCCTGGATGCGAGCAATGCAGAATTGATGTCGTGTGGCAGCCTTTTGTCCCACTGAGTACCTAAAGATGGAGCACTGGCATGTTTTGCAACTCCTATGAGAATCCATGGGACCTATCAAGTATGTAATGCAACATCAAAGGCCTCAACGCTGTCCTAGGTTAAAAATAGGTTTATTCTATTACCACCTCCACAGCCGTTGAAACAGCTGGGGCACTGTTATCTCCTGCTATCCGGGGGCCTATTGTCTCTGCTAATGGGCCATTGAGAACCCACCACATGACTCATGAGTTATCTCATCCCATTGTAAGGGGCTCCACCCAGGGGGGAGGAGCCAAGCATTCCCACCCGAATATAAGCTGGACTCTGGGACTGTACAGGAGCTCCGGCCCACTGGATCTCCAGAGGACAAGAGCTTTCACTGGACTAGCAGGACCTTTTCTTTCTACCCGATCAGCGCTTCAGAGAACCATTTCATCTGGACTGCTACCACCACCCTGAACAGGGTGTCAGGTTGTATTCTGACTCTGTCAGTGTTTACCGTTTTTGCTTATATTAATAAAGAACTGTTATTTTTTTTCCTCTCATATCATTGCCTAAAAGCTCCTTAATTTCAGAATTATATTAATTCGGAGGGAAGGGGGGTGCATCTTCTCTTCCAAGGGAGGCTCCTGCCTTCCTCAGCAGACTCCTGTCTTTTCAAACCAAGACAAACGCATACGCTGAGAACCTGGCACTTCTCTTTCCAAAACGACTCTACCAGCATCTAGAATGGGAAACAAGGTTGGCAGACAGCAGGAACACTGCAAGAGGTAGTCTTGCAGGCAACATGAATCTATGACCCCAAGGGAAATGTATCATGCCAAACTTGGCAGCAAGTCTGTATCTCAAAATGGAATCAGTATTCGTAAGGCCTCAAGCAAGCAGCTGCAACAGTAGAGCAGGTGGCTGCACCCAGCATCCCACCACAGCACAAACAATGCAGTAGTGCACGGCACACCTGCAGTCGGGTAGGTTGGGCTGGTAAGTACCTAAAATGAAGCACTGCCAGTAAGGTCTTTTATTAAGTATTACTGTTAGTGGTAGCTGAAGAAGGAAGATGTGGGGAGCTATTTAAGCAGCTTTGGTCTGAGTCAGCTGGAGCTCATTATCTTGTTCTGGAGACCCTCGTGCTCTGTTCTGATCATGACTATCTCTGATGCTCAACCTGTCGCTCCAAGGGATTTCTGCACAGGAAAATGGCACAAAGACAGGGAAAAGCAATGGACTTGGTCCAGACTGGGGTAAGCTGAAATCTTTTCTTTGAATTGTTTGTTCTACTCCAGGATTTCCCTTCTCTTTTCTACAACCACAAACATTTTAAGGCACTGATTCTCCTCAATCTAGTGTCCTTGTATCTTCACTGATTTCAAAGGAAACATATAACTTTAAGTGCCTGGATTCTGATGTCCGATGTAGGAGGCAAGGACATACTGATTTTGTTATGGCAATTTTATTGCTTACCTCCTCTGAGTGCAGTACAACAGGTATTGTCATCATTTAATGCATCTCACTTTGTTAAATTGGTGCACCTCTCTCTCTGTCCTGTCCATCCTCTTATCAAGCTGCCTAAATGAGGAATACCCATACAGTTGATGAATTGGCTTTGGTGATATTGCTTCAGAGTTAGCTGACAAGTTAGAATGAATGGACTCCAATGTAATTCCTTAGGTACTCACTTTGTTCATTGTAATTGATTAAACAGGTATTTTAAAGATAAATGTAAAAACAATATTTTTATTCTCTATTTATTGAGTGATGGTGGCATGTTACGAAACTGGATCTGTGACCTCTGCATAACTAATTAATCTAATGGGCACTCCAAAGCTGGTGACTGGAAAATTTAAGAATCTAGAGGTAAATATTGCTAGGTCATAGATGGCAGACAGAAGTCCTCTTCGTGTGGAAAACTATCTATTTGACTATTCTTCATTTTTAAGGTGCAACTCAACCTCTTAATTGCAAAGATTTGCCAAGATGTGTGTGATATATTATAGATAACAGGTGTGATATACTGTAGGTAACAGTGACTCTTTGGTAAAGATACCCTATTTTAGAAGAAAATAATAGTCTTACAGAGATGACCCAAGGGCTCCTGACGTAGTAGAAGCCTACAGGCCAACACTGGTGGAAAATGTCAGAGTTAAAGAGCGACATAGATGACAGTGCAGCTGAAGTGCCTCTACACCAATGGGTGCAGCATGGACAACAAACAGGAGGAGCTGGAAGCCACTGTGCTGCTAAAGGGCTATGAACTCGTTGCCACATCTGAAAGATGGTGGGATGAAACCCATAAGTGGAGGGTGGCTGTCGATGGCTACAGGCTGTTCAGAAGGGACAGGCAAGGCCCTCTGTGGGTTGCCCTCTACATCAGGAAATGAATGGAATGTGAAGAGCTCTCTCTGAAGAACAGCCACAAACAGGTTGAGAATTTTTGGGTGAGAATCAGAGAATGAGGTAACAGAAGGAACCTTTTGGATTGTGCCTGTCACAGGCTCCTTGATCAAGGGGAGCCTATCGACTACAAGATCTTCTTACTCCAGCTATGGGAGGCATCGTGCTCACAGGCCCTTGTTCTGCTTGGAAATTTCAACCTCCAACATCTCTGGTGAGCTGTAGGCAATCCAGGGGCTGCTGGAATGCATGGAGGATAACTTCTTAGGCCAGATAATAGACAGCCCTGACGGAGGGGATCTGTTACTGGACCCCGTGGTCACCAGTGCAAGTGAGCTGATAAGTGACATCAAGGTAGGAGGCAGCCAGGGCTGCATGAGCATGCACTGGTGCAGTGTCTGCATGAGTGGACAAGTGAAGAGCTATGGATGATGCTTATCTGGATTTCTGTAATGTCTTTGACATGGTCCCCCCCAGCATCCTTAACTCCGAACTGGATGGATACAGATTTCATGGTTGGATTGTTTGGTGGACAAGGAATTGGATCGATGCACAGAGCTAGAGAGTTGTGAAAAATAGTTCAGCATTCAAATGAAGATTAGTGACAAGATGTGTCCCTCAGGAATCTATACTGGGACAGGGACTGTTTAATGTTTTCATCAGTGACACAGACAGTGGGGTTGAGTGCACCCTCGGCAGATTTGCAGATGACCACAAGCTGATTGCTGCTGTTGACACACCTGAAGGATGGGATGCCAACCAGAGGGACCTGGACAAGTTCGAGAAGTGGCCCATGGGAATCTCAAGTTTTAACAAAGTCAAGTACAAGGTCCTGCACCTGGATACGAGCAACCCCAGTACCAATACAGCTGGGGAGTGAAGGGATTGAGAGCAGCCCTGCCAAGAAGGACTTGGGAGTGCTCTTGGATGAACAGCCGGACATGACCCGGCAACATACACTCACAGCCCAGAGAGCCAACCATATCCTGGGCTAAATCCGAAGACCGAGTAGGTTGAGGTAGGGGATTCTGCCCCTCTGCTCTGCTCTGGTGAGATCCCACCTGTAGTGTCGCATTCAGCTCTGTGGTCCTCAGCACAGGAAGGACATCAGCTTGCTGGAGCAAGTCCAAAGGAGGCCACAAAAATTATCAAAGGGCTGAAACACCTCTCCTATGTAGAAGAACTGAGATATCTGGGGCTGTTTAGCCTGAAGAGAGAAGATTCCAGGGAGACCTTATTGCCCCAGTACTTAAAGAGGCCTTATAAGAAAGATGGGTACAGAATTTTAGCAGGGTGAATTGCAACAGGAAAAGAAATAATGGTTTAAAACCAAAAGAGAGTAGATTCAGACTACATATAAGGAATAAATTTTTTACACTGAGGGTGGTGAAACATCGGAACAGGCTGCCCAGAGAGGTGGTAGATGCCCCACTCCTGGGGCTCATTCAGAGTCATATTGGAAGGGACTCTGAACCACCTCAACTACTTGAAGATATCTCATAATAGAATATGTCCATTTCGGGGGGACTGTCCATCTTTTAAAGATCCCTTCCAAACTAAAGTGTTCTATGGTTCTATGATTTTAAGGTCAATTCAGATAATTGTGGGTGTCCACTACCTCCTCTACAGCCATGACCCTGTCCTTTTCTGCTGCTTTTGCTGCTTCATGTCTCGTATCCTGGGACTAGTGTCAGTTCATCTCAGCTCCACATCACAACTGTTCCATTCTCCTCTCAGTGCTGATCCTGGCATGGCAGTGGTTTGATTATTGAGTTCTACAGGAGCAGGACTGCAAGCATTACCAGTCACAGCTCTGTCCTCCCTTGTTCTTGCATCAACAAAGTCCTGGTCCCTGGTGCTGGTGACTTCCAGAGTACAGCCAGTTTCTCACTAAACTCCAGTGTTTGGCCATGTCTCTAGAGAAAGAAGAAAAGTGAAATATGTAAAGCGGCATTTCTCTGGAAACTTCTGAATTTCCGCTTTCACATTTCATTAGCAGAAAAAGCAACCCAGACTGGCTGTCAAATTCACTTAAGTTTTCAAGGTCAGAACTTAGGGAAGACAGTTGTATTTGTACATTGAGCAAATCATATCTAGGACCCAATGGGATGAGACAAATTTGGCAGCCAGCGATGTTGTTCTCAGAGTGCCACTTCGGAAGAAATCCTTGTGAGATGAGGTCCCCAGCCAAATAAAGGTATTTCTCTGACAGCTTACAGACACTGACAAGCTGAGAAGATTGTTGACCTCCTTCTCCATGACTGGCCTTTCCTGGAGCCAAAACAGTGTGATGTCGTTTACAGCACACTATGGACTGTCCTAAGAGATATTTTGTCATGCTGACCCAATGCTGGAGTATCCACCAGGGAAATCTGGTGTGACCTTTTCATTGCAAGGCTAGGACACAAGTGGGAATTTGGTGGAGAACATCCAATCTGATATGCCTTAGAGTCTTCGGAGGCCGCTGTAGACTCTCTGCTTCCTCTGTAAAGCAAAAAAGCCAGAGGCTGAGACTGTGCTCCTAAATCTACTTAAAATTATAAATCACCAGCTGGCAGATGATTACACTGTGCAGCGTTTCTTCCATCAAACTAATGGAACTTTTGAAATTAATTAATAGGACTCTGAAAAATTCTCAAAGTCTTGTTTTATTTTCAGATTAACGCAGTTTTCAATGAGATGGTAGATACAGGCCTAAATACTGCCATGAGTTATACACACATACCCCTACTGCACACAGATGATTGCCCCACTAAATGATGCCCGAGTATGACATGCAGGGATCTGCATATTCCCTGTTAGTAAGACGGAAAAAATTCTGCAAATATGGATATTTTTTATCTCTTCATATGAAATATTAATGTGAGTCATTTGATTCCGCTTCAAACTGTTTTCTATTTATTGTTTTATATAGTTATTCTAGGCAACTGCATCCTCAACAGTTACTTACAAGCTGCACTTGCCAAAACCTGTCAATTATTGCTTCAGTCACAACTTGCACAGTCACTGAGACAGCAGCAGAGAAAGAAATTTTAAACTCATTTGGATGTCAGAATTTCACAGTAGAAACCTATCTCTGAGGATATCAGTGTCACCTTTTCAAGGCATACTGCGAGGTGGTTTGAAAGAAACTGCTCCTGGATGAGCAGCTCATCGGACAAGAAAGGGTAATGGTACTCGTCAGGGGACTCTGGCTGGTGGCAGGGAGAGGACATTGCATAAAAATAAGGCTGGCACTAAGGAAAGTGAGATAGGAAAATATATCTCAAGTGAGTATCTTGGCATGTGGGTGGCTAGATCAGTAAACCCAAAAAAGAGCCTGATGTTACTTTACTTCCAGCCTATGGTATAAAGATATCTATGTTGTTGGCCAACACCCAGAAAACCATCTATGAAGTGGAGCTCCTGCTCTTTGAACACTTCGAGAAGTGGTGGATCTGCCAAACCATTGTTCCAGACAGCAACATGCAGCCAGAACTGAGGGGTGCAGGCTGATGTGCACACAAAAGGTGCATGGGACCCTCTCCGGTCCAGCTATAAAACCCTGGGCCAGGCACAGGCCACTGCTGCACCATCAGCAGTTCAGCACGTGAGTGGGTGGGTGAACTCTCCTGGAAATGGTACAAATTCCGATGACAGGATGCCAATGGTGTAAATGAGACTATAAAGGTATCTACAGGTGATGACTCTTTTCTACATAGATATTTTTAACTTGTTTAAGTAACCTTTAGTCCTGAAATTATAGGAAATTTCTTTCACACCATCACGATTAGTTTTTCTCTGCGCTCCTCTGTCATTTCAAATTCATGCTGTTTTTGGACTGCAATATCAATTCAGAAAATAAAGACTAATACAGAAAAGAGTCTGGTTATACCCATTTTTCTTAAAACTATCGGTTCTTCAAAGTAAGGCACAGGGACAGTCTTCCTCAGGTTAGATCTATAGCTAATGGGAAATTGAGAGTTGGCTGGGCACAGCAAGGAGCTCCCACAACTCCAGGACCAGAGGCAGAGCATCTCTCCTGCAGGCTACAAAGTCTCCCAGCCAGCAGCAGCCCTGCTTTGGTTGCCCATTGGACATACTTCCCCTCTTTACTTCCATCCTGAAAACACCATACAGACCAAAACCCCTAATCCTCTCTTTTTTGCTTTGTTTTCTTGCTGGAAAGTGCATGTGAAAGCTACCACTAATGGTCTTTCTTTTGGTTTAGGTAAGGGACTGTGCTGGGCCAGAAGAATAGTTAAGTGAAAGGAATGTATGAACAGCCTTAGGAGATATTCACAGATCACATCACATAGATATATGCCTCTATGCTTGCTAAGATGCTTAAACATTTAAAAGTGTAAACAATACTCAAAGTTTTAAAACAGCTATTCTAGGAGGGAAAAAAAGCCTTTCTAGAAAGACCTCCAACTAGCAACCAGGACCCAAATGATATACGTGAAGAAACTGGGAGCCAGGCACTACTTGGGTAGCAGCGTGAAGTAATAGAACTCAACCAGGTAAAATGATTCTTCGTCCTCAAGAGTAGAGTGCTGTGGATATGGGCCAGGGAAGTGTTATACATTTACCACTATGCATAAATAAAATTCACAAACCTAACAGTTGTAAAGTTGTAAGCCTATGATTGCTTTTACTTTACATTTTAGCACATCTTTTATTGCTTTCCCATTTTTACTGGCTGAAATGCTCCCACAAAGAGAAGAAAAAGTTGGTCAGAGCAAGACAAGTGGTGTCAATATTTTTCTCCAGTGTAATATACAGAATATGTCAATCTCTTCTACACCGTTTCTTACATAGTCAACGTCTCATTACTTTTTTCAAGTTAGAAAAGAAGCCAGAAGCAGGCACATAGCGCAGATCACCATCTGATTCCATGGCCAGTACTGTAAGGAAGGTTTTGGCTTTTATGACAATGGATTATGCTCTAATGATTGTAGCCTGATAGGGAAGGATGGGATCATTCCGTCTAAAAAGGGCAAGAGAATCTTTGGCAGCAGGCTGGTCAGTTTGGTGAGACAGGCTTTAAAACGAAGGACTCAGAGGATGAGGTCCAAAGTGGCAATGCTTGTGCCATTGCTTCCTGCTGGGCAGTGGGTCATTTCAACCAGTGCGGTGACAGACGTTCCTTGACTGCTTCTCAAGATGAGAATCATAGGGCTAGCCACATCAAGGGTGTGCATGGTTATGACGAATCCTCTTAAACCCTTTCTGGGCAAGCTGGGTGCTTGGTTACCTCTCTGAAGTGCCTGTACACAAATGCACACAGCACGGGGAATAAACAGCAAGAACTAGAAATCTCTGTGCCATAACAGGGCCATGATCTTATTGAAATTACGAGACATGGTGGGATAGCTCACATGATTAGAATGTTGTCGTGGATGGCTATGTACTTTTTAGAAAGGACGGGCCAGTGAGGTGTGGTTCTGGAGCTGCTCTTGGTGAG
>VZTF01006312.1:21866-94135 GCA_013397755.1 Cnemophilus loriae | reverse complement strand
AACTGGAATGTATCAAGCTCTACTCAAGCATAGATGAATGAGTTGAGAGGTTATGGGTAAGAATTACGGGACAGGCTAATACTGGTGACATTTTTGTGAGTGTTTACTACAAGCCACCTGATCAGGAGGAAGTTGATGGGACTTTCTGTGGGCAGCTGGAAGTAACCTCACAATCACTGGCCCTGGTTCTCTTGGAGAACTTCAACCACCTTGATATTTTCTGGAGAGACAACACAACGCAGCAGACACAGCCCAAGAAGTTTGTGTAGATCACGGAAGATCACTTTTTGATGCAAGTGGTGGAGGAACCAACAAGGAAAGGCGTGTTGCTGGACCCTGTACTAACAAACCAGAAGGGACTGGTTGAAGACATGAATGTTAGGAGCAGACCTGACTGCAGTGACCATGAGACAGTGGAACTTGGGAACCTGCATGGAGGAAGCAAAGTAGTAAGCAGGACCAGAACCCTGAATTCCCAGAGAACTAAATTCAACCTCTTCCAAGACCTGCTTAGAGGAACTCAATCATTTAGGATGCTAGAAGATAAGGGAAGCAGAAGTGGGCAGGCCCTGTGCAGGAGAGAGTTCCCACTCCTGCACTACTATTGCTGTACAGGGACTGATCTTGCAAGAAATAAGAAATTGCCTAGGTTCTTTGACACCACTGACATACCCGACAGGCAGCAAGAGAAGATGGACTGACATAGCCATCTTGTTAAAATAGCTTTCCTTCTATTTAGTGGCAGATAATTCCCCATGATTTCAGTGGATATAGTTCTTTGCTAGAACTCATCTGAGAGAAGAGTGGTTTTTTAAAATGGTTTTGAAGACTGCTGTTTCATTTAGCTAGCCCACTTCAATAACTCTTATAGCTACTGTTCAAATTACTGCAATTTTCTGATAAATTCAATAAGTGGTCCTGAGACTGAGAGCTGCAAATGACAAAGGAGTGCTCCTGAGGTCATTGTGACTTGTAGTCAAACACAAAGCTTCACTTATGAACCAATCTGTTGGTGCATCACCCAACAGGGCTCTCTGCCCCACTCTTCCTCCTGGAGCTTGCTGACCACTCACAGCGGGAGATCTTCAGGACATGAAACAGAATGAGCTAGTAGGCAGAGGCTTTTTCTTATTAGACTCGAGCACACTGACCACCAAAATTCAGGATGAGCAAAAGCAGCTGTACAAAGTAACGTCAGTCATAACTACCTTTCTTTCATCAAATCTTTCACTGAAGCCTTGGGGAGGACAGAGAGGGTGTAGACCCATCAACACCCCGAGTCGAGGCTCATCCCATGGTAGTGTGGCTGTCTCAGGCTCCCCAGTGGCTGCACAGAGAGCATTACCATGGTGCAGAGCAGGCCTAGAGTTGCTCTTGCAATACAGCTGCAAGTCTGTATAGATATGCTCCACAGACTGGGTCTCTATTCACAGCTTTCTCCACAATTATTGAGGAGCAAGATAAAATTAAATCATCTGTGTCATTAAAATTGACATGTTGTTGGATGGATGTAGTTCCAAAGATAGTGTCCAACAGCAATAAAAAAAATGACACTGCCACCCCATATTCTGGACTATCTTTTCTTTCCTAAAGGGCAGTGCTGCAGGCTGCTGCACAGAGATTTACTCTGGGTAGCACCTTAGTGTTTTTACTGCTGAAACATTTCTAAGCCGATGGGAAATCCTGTTTGTCACTAGTAGACATCGCAGCAAAAGTCAAGCAGTAGACAGGCTGCAAAAGGACTGAGTTGGTCACAAATGATTCAAAATCTGTGGGTTTTTTCCATATAACGATCACCACAGCCAACTAAGAATAAAGACAAGAATAGGATCATCTGAGAGTTAAATCATAGCACTTTACTAGAGATGATCTGTTGGGAGCATGAAGGACAAAGGTGTCAGAGAACTGGGTTTATCTAATGTTAATACAAAATGGCAGCTCCCCACAGATTTTAAAATTACCCTGGAAAGGGTTCATTTTTCCTCTCATTCTATCGCCACTACCTTTTTTTATCCATTTTTTTTTATTTGGACATCCCTTCTCCAGGCTCTGCAAAGAGATCCAGAACTGATCCCCACTGCTTTCCTTGCAGTGCAGCCTAATCAGATCTGCGACCCTGATTTAGACCTGAGGCCATCCCTACAGGATGTTAATGTCATTCTCTGGATCACACCTTTTGTAAGATCTCCTTTTCAGTTAAGAAGGGCGCCCTGGAACAGCACACATTACATTCCCGTGTTCTGTCTAACAACAGTAGGGTGCACACGCAGCAGCACTTCCACCACCATTCTCCTGCTCTCCGGAGCCCATTTTGGTACACAGTGCACACACCAAGCAAAGTTGTTCTCAGATTCACTGATGGCCTGCAGCCTTTCCAAGTGAGAAGGGAAAATCTGCAATTCTCTGTGAAAATCAGGGAAATTCTCAGCTGCATGTGGCTGATATGAAATCTGCTACCCTTAACATTTTGGTTCAGCTTATAGCTTTTCCACTTTTAAAAATCTGCAATGCGAAATGAAGCTCAGCCCTCTGAGAACACACCACATACTCCAAAGCAGAGCTAGTTAGTACATCACTTGGCTACACTAGAAAAATACATGTTCCTTGCCAATAGTGCGGCATTACATAGGGCTTTACAGAGGACAGATCTGAGTCTTTTCTTCCTAAAAGTACAGAGGTGTGAGATCCAAAGGCTTGTTTCTTTATAAGAATTAAACCCACATACAAATTAGGTATTTAGCCTTGGACTACCTCTCAGTTCTGGTGGGCTGCTGATTTATCAGGCTTTTTCACTCCTAACATTTATCATCATGAACTGTCTTCTGTTTCTACCTAGGTTTCTACCGTATCACATTTATGCTCTAAGAGCATAATTACTAGCAGGGTTGCCTTATATTTGTACATACAAATATGTAGTTCAAAACACACCTAAGAAGCAGAAAGGAGAAGATAAGAAGAATCGTGTCAGTCATCCAAACAAAAGCTGGTTAAAGTGACCTATCTCAATTTCTAGAAGTCTGAACTAATACATGAGAAATTGCAATAGAAAACTGAAAAAGCAGGTAAAGGATTTTGGCATGTATAGAGCCAGGAACACGAAAGTTGATGTTTACGCTTGACAATGCATCTAGCATTTACAGACAGATGCCTTCCACAAGAAGTGTATCTATGGAGCTTTGATGGGAACTTTTAATCAGGATTTTTAATGCTTCAGGTGTGTGTACAGTCATTGGTGCCAGCTCAGCTCTGACCTCAACAGCAACAGGATAATTCAGGCATGCTAGAAAGGAAGCAAAGAAAACCAAATTCCCTTGCAAAAGCTTCGGGCACAAAACATTGCTCCACCACTCGCAAATAGGCATACCGTGTTCCCAAACTACTTGTGTTTGACATCTTGGCTTGATAAAGAAGCAAAACATTGTTAAGTGTTACCTGCAAGGCACAATTTGGAAACCTTTTTTTTCCCTAATTTTATTATGTTTGAAATTATATTCTCAAGTTCCCCTGTCTTGCTTGAAGAAGGAAAGAATATGTTTTGTGATTGCCATTATACAAAGCACTCTGAGTTCATTTCTAAGAGAATATATCTTAAAATCATTCAATCACAGATTACTTTTATGAGTGCAGCATTTGTCTGCCATGTTTCAAGCAGAATATCTGAAAGCTAGAAACACGTTTAAGGTTATGTCTGTTTTTCACTCTCGAATTGTAGATGTGTGCTCCGTCACCATCGTGCACAAGCAGCTGATTGACAACCAGAATGGAGGAAAATGAATATCTGCTGTAAGCGCGCATGTCTCTGGGCTTTGAGCTTAGTTGTCTAACTCCTAGAAAATCAGGTGATGCCTGTCCGGTTTTTGAGAAAGTCTCTCTTATGCAAATATGGAATATTGATTAAAAAAAGAGGCCGTTACAAGCTTTATCTGGCCCCCACTAAAATCATTCAAGACGTTCACTTCAGTTGGATCTCTACGGAAGTATTTCCAAATGACACAGCCTATACCTTCAGAAGGAGCTGTATTCCTCTTGCTTTTATGTAATGTCTAGCTAATCCCATGTGAGGATTCTGAAGATTTATGAGTTGCCATTGTAGTTTTTGTCTATGCTCACCAAAGGCCATAGCCTCTAGAGCTCACTTGTCTAACAATTTTGCAGTATGCATTTCTGAAATCCTGTTTGTTAAGAATACTATGGCATAACAGAAGCTCTGAAACAGCACCAGGAGACATTGCTCTTGCTTAACCTCAGAGAATCACGTGCTCTAATCCTGCTAAACGAAAACTAATCATATTCAGCATACGAGAAAAAGAGCTGTGTGCAGTTGGAAATGACACGATCATTTGCATTGGAGATAAAAATGAAGGGCCATTAATTTTATAGCATTAAATGAAGAGAAGTATTAGACCTGTATAATTAACTTCAATGAATACATTTCAAAGACATTTTCACAAATGTATGTAACAAGTGTATATCTATATATACTGTTGAGAGAAAATAATTATATTCAATCTAATGTTACAGACTGTATCTGCAAATATAAATATATATACATACTTTGACAGATTTCTTGTCCTTTAAAATTTGTTTAATTGCTCTGGCCCACTAATGAATGTAATTTCAAAATGGCAATATAAAGATTTCATTTCAAATGTTGATCTCTAGTCGTCTGTGGTCCCCTGAATATAAGTTGTGATCTAAAACCAGTGTGAATTCTACAGTACTGGTCATATTGTCCAGCTCTATATCACCTTATCAGCTACTTTAAACATACTTAACAATTTTAAGTTAAAATTATAGGCCTGGTTTTAAGTTTCAGAGTTTGGGAGGGAGGGGGTTATTATTATTTTTTATTTCTTTTATACTGTGAAACATTTACTTCAATTAGGAATAGGCACTACCAGCAACTAGTTGGTGGAGAGGTGCTCCAGAGAAACCAAGTGAAGTAAGCAAACACAAAAAAAAACCCGATGAAAGAGTCTCCACATTAAAAAAAATTAAGGGAATGTGATGCTTTACCAGCTCTAACACTGGGAAGGTGTGACAAAAATCCTTGGTGTAGATGTCAGAGATGCCACTGAGGTTTCTTCTGGCATGTGTTGTACACTCAATGTGTAGTACCTTGCAGAGGCACTTTGTATGCATCCACTGCCTGATCTTCCTCCACATTAGCAAACCTCCCTCTCCCTGTCTCCTCTACAAAGACAGCGATCTTGGCCCTGTCTCTGCTCACCTGCCTGCTGCAGTCATCCCTCTTTATTTTAAAGCAAACATCCAGTTATTTCTTGTCATTCTGTCCGTGGTGCTGGTGGAAGAAACTCCTCTTAAATATCCATTTTTCTCCTTGGAGTCTTGCCTCCCTCCTCTCCTTTGCCCTGACTTGCACTTGCTGAAGGTCACACTGAGAATGTCTGTGAAGACACATGTCAGCTGGTCAGTTGTGAAGGTACAGGGGAGGGCCTGGAGCTGAAACTTTCCTCGTGCTGCTGACCTCGGCTCTGTGCACGCCCAGCTCCTGTGAGACAGCTGAGGGCACGGTGTCCCACAGTCCCCTGTTCTCTCTAGTCTAGATCCGGGCTTGGTCTGCCCTCAGCAGTGGTTCCTTCCCATTTCCTTACCTGCCTGTTGTGCCCCATCAGTGTCTGGTTTTGTACTAGGCTACCGGAGCTGCAAGTGGTCCCCGGTGCACTGACGCATGGTGGCCTCATGTGAAGGAAAGCATGGATCTATCAATCTTCTCATTCTTTTATTTTGAGGAAAACTGTATCCAAAAATATCTCAATTTGTAACCAAAAGACCAAAAATACTAATCAAAAATAATGCAGATCAAATGCGTACTACCAAATGTATCTATCAGCCACAACATGAAAAGGTATAGCACAGGATTAGGAATGTAAGGTATAGCACAGGATTAGGAATGTACAATATTACAGAGTTTTTATACAAACTAATTATATGCCAGAACTGTATTAAAACAAAAGGGGAAAAAAAATATGAGAACACTATAAAAAAAAAATGACGAGCTCAGCAACCTGAAAGGACAGATTCGGGCATAGTTAACTAGTTTAAAATTAGTCATCACTATTTCCTTATCTGGATGTAAAGCAAGGGTCTCCAAAGAGCCTGACCCCATAGGAACAGGATACAGAAAAAGGATAGAGAAAGAATTACTTTGACATGGTCCCAACAACTCAGCATAACATAGTCACACCTGATGTGAATAAAGCCACTTGCTGCAGCCCTGTCTCCTTGTGACTGTGCTGTGCCTCACTGCTTCCACGGGGTCAGTTACTAGAGGCTTTACTTTGGTCCAGTGTGTTTCTCCTGAGCACATAGGAAAAAAAAAAAAAGAAAGAATTACAATTTTGTCTGCTTTTCCATTACACTTCAGATCACAAAGATTTCTCAGTTCCACACAGGTCTTTTTATTGTGCACTTAGAAATAAGTAAGTATATTTTTTTTTTCTCTTCCTGAAATTTCACATAGACTGCTGGCCAGAGGGAGGTGAGGATTTTGAGAGAGTAGCAGAGCTATGAGTATAGAGTTTCCAAGGGCCAGAGATCCTTTGCTTTCTTGGAGACATTTTTATCAGAAATACCTTATTGGTTGGGTGACATTTTGGGGTTTTTTTTTGCGCAGCAGAGGTGTCAGCTATGTCTATGTGGAAATGTTGTGTATCACCTGACCTTTTTTTTTTAAATATGCTGGATTTGTGTCCAGACCATATGGTTCTTTCCATGTTAAGCCAAAACACATGGCGAGAGACTTCTCTAGTGCTAACAGCAAAGTTGCAGGTTGTTGGCATGTGCAGTACCATACTAAAGCCCAATCAACAGTCTCCACCAATACAAACGAAACTCTCCAACTCTTATACTCAGTCGGCCTTCCTAACTCCTTTAAGCATTAATTCAGATGACTTTTGGACTGAATCAAAATGAAGAAATCCTCCCACACAACTTTTTATTATATCTTTCCCCTATTACATCTCAGAGATGCTGAAAAGCATATATTCCTAGTCAGGCTTCCCAGGAAGGAATGTTTCTCAGGTCCTCCTCACATGCCAGTGCACTGAGACTGCACGAGGAGCTGCTGTTTGCTGTCAAAGTGCTGGTGCATCCTTTTGCATTTTTAGGTTCTGCTCTAAATAGGTAACTGTGAAGAGAACCCATCTCAGTAGACATGGAGGTAGAGGCAGGCAGAACAAAGAGTGCTTTGGTTTGACCTGTAAGTCTGGTTCGCCACTAAAGCTGGGCAAGGTAGCAGTGCTAAGCGGGACTGGTGGAGCAAGTCAGTGGTATGTCTTCTGGAGTAGTTGTTCACATCAGCTTGGTGTGTTTAGGAGCTTCTTCTGTGCAAGACTCAAGTCCTGGCTGGGCTGCCTTTTGTATGTTGTGATAACATGGGCTGTCGGGGTGCCTGCTCTTAACTGCTTGCTCCTTATACCCAGAAAGCCAAAGCTCCAGCTGTGAAATTAGACCAGGAGCTTAAAGGTGTGGACAGAAGGTTTGTTGGGACACTTTCCATCATCTGAGAGTGGGATGATCTGTCAGCGTAGAAACAGCCAGTTATTTATGTCTCATCCAGGGAAAGGACTGCTACAAGATATATTGGTGCCTGGCAGCGATATTGATTTGCCTCTGTTTGAATTCCTCCCTGGGCATTCAGCCACACCAGGGGCATTGGAAGCAGCAGCTCCCCTGGCATGCACCTACAGCCCCTGATGGGACCAGTGGTGATACCCCTACTCCTCATGCACTTCCAGCTTTCTAATGGTGTCCCGTTTCTCTGGCTGTTGAGTGTCTGGAGGCTTTGGACAGTTGATTAATGTTTGAAAAATGTTTGTAAATATTTGAAACTAATTATCAAGTTGTTGGGATGAATGAGTTTTTCACAGGTGGATATTTAATGTGTATTTGTGTGTGTGTTCTTGTCTGGAGACTCCTTGAAGAAAATTGTGCTGATATAGGCTTGGATGCACAGTTTTAAAACATGTGTCAGGTTTTCTCACTATGTTCCCTGTATGAGAGAATATTTTTCAAGTGAAGCGTTCATCTGCATGCAGAAACCTGTGTGCAAAATCTGGATCAAAGTATATTTTCTAGTGTTCCTAGAGAATTTTGTGTCTAATGGCTTCTGATTTCTTTGGTAAACCACTCATTCCATGCATATGGAAAAACATATGTCTAAAAGAGCGATGATCTGAAGGTTTTGGTTTATCAATTATGTGATGACTTATTTGATCAGAGCTGGAATAATAAAAACTGACATACACTGATACATATGTTTATTATTACAACACTCCCCACACATATGTATTAGCAAGGTAGAAAGACAAAAGGAAACCCAACTCTGCAACCCCACCTAAAGACACCTCACTTTTTATAGTGATCTTCGTCCATCAAGACTTTTGCTGCCATTTCTTGGAATGAGTAACTTGCAACATTGGTACATATTTTACAGCATTTAGTAATAATTATATAATCTACTATAACTCATGCATGTTTTCCTTAGATTGGGAAATTCTAATATTTTACCCACCCAAAAGCAATCCAACACTCTGCTTTTTGCTGATCTAAGCTTTCTTTTATGATTTTATTCTATAAGACATGTATTTATTCAAGTAATTTCTATTTGTTTGTTTTTCCAGTTAAGCTATATTTAAATTTTACATTCCCAGCGTTGCACTCCTATTTCTGAGTGGGAAGAAACAGATCATCACAAAACCATCATCTCTTTGATCAGTTGTGAGACCAGAACTTGTGTATGCTTTCGGACAGAGATGTGGACTTGGTATTACCAGGGCCCTCGGAATACCCTGGCTGACACTGGTCCTTGGTGCTGATTTTAACCTCCAGAGACATATTAGCCATTTATACCTTAGTTGGAAGTATCAGATCTGCCAGGAAACTCAGCTTTTATCTCTGCGCAGCAGGAACTCTTTCTTCGTATTCTGTTTTTCAAGGGGGTTTTTTGGGTATTTTTTCAGATTTTTGTTTACTAGAATGGCAATGTGGGACAACTTTTCCTTTCTGCATCACGTTCTATAATAGAAGCGGTAAACAGTCATGGTAGACAAAACTAAATTTACTATTCTGGTGCCATTTTCCACCAAATCACATGAAAGATAACAGTACTATCTTGTCTAAACAAGGCTTCCATGCTTGAAAGTCTTGCTCAACAAACATATGCAGCCTTTTCAGACAAGCAGTGTCAAAGTTTCTACATCTGGTAATAACAGCTGTGGTATGCGTGATCACATTTTCAGTTGTCTTGCCTTTTGTGTTGGAAACAGTCTTCTATGACAGGTCTGCATTTCTTGGCTTTTTCCAAGAGTCATATCTACAGTGATTTCACTTTCCATGTCACACCACGACCCTGGTCTCATTTCATAGAATCATAGATTGGTTTGGCTTGGAAGGGACCTTAGAAATCATCCAGTTCCAAATGCCCTTCCAAGGGCAGGGACATCTTTCACTAGACCAGGTTACTCAGGGCCCCATTCAACCTGGCCTTGAACACTGCCAGGGATGGGGCATCTGCTACTTCTCTGAGAAACGTGTTCAAGTGCATCACCACCCACACAATAAAGAATTTCTTCCTAATATCTAATCTAGATGTGTCCTCTTTAAATTTAATTTCCTTTTTATTTCCAGCTATGTCAATGGCAATCAGAATCCATTTTTCATTTGAGATATGTTTTGTGCTCATTGATAAATATATGAAATCTTCTCCTGGATTTCATTTTACTGCTACTGTCGAGTGCTCTACCAAGTGCTTTTGCAATAGCCAGATCTCTCCCACTATTACATTCAAAAAGCAAATCATAAACCTTAACAGAAAATGAAATCCCTTTAGTCTTGAATAACATTCATTTTGGCCATCATGATGAATGTTATACAATCACTCTGCACTGACATTGACCTCTCAGAAATAAAGTTTTGAAAGTTTTACATGTAAGGACTAAGCACCCTGGCCTATGTAAGAGTACTGAGTTCCAGTTTTTACTGATACCTATGGCATATACATTAAAGCTTTCCAAATAAGACGTGCCAGATGTATGAGCACAGCACCAGTACGATCTTTGGAGGCACCTGTAAGTAAGACAGACTTTTCCTCAGAGTGGGACCTCAATAGTTATCTCAATACTTAAGGTTTGCCTTCATGCGTCTTTGATATCCTTGACCAAAAATTCCTTTTTAAGAAACAGACTAGTCTGTAAGTTTTCAGTTGTATTAGTCACCTCTTCTGTCTGTGCTTCCCTTGCCATGCTCACATCACAGTTTCTAGCACTGTGGGCACGTATTCCCATCCTGTTGTTACTGAATGGCCATTGGAGAACACCTTGTCAGGGTGGGCAGCATAGCCCTGAGGTGGGTTACTGAAAGCTCCTTGTGAATCCCCAACCTTGCAGGTTTTCCAGACTGTAAAAGAAGAAGCCATGTCAGACTGATGTGGTGCTGGTCACAGTGTTGCTTTGAGCAGAAGGCTAGACTAGTTGTCACACCCTGACCAGCATTCTTTTATGTCCATTAAGACGTAAAGCATAAGTTAATTGTCCATTCACTCTGAGCTATAATCTTGGTGAATGCTTTGCAAAGGATTTCCTGTGAGCTAATGGTAGTGTTGTCATCCTCTCTAAGTTGAGCACTATGCAAATCCTTGGAAGATTTTCGAAACGGTGTTATCCTTTGGAATTAATCCTTTCTTAAATGCTGAACACTGTCTGGACTTGTGTATTTTACCATAGTGTATTCATATCAGTGCTACTTTTTATTAATTCCAACTTCAGTCTTTGTGACTCTTCCTGGCACTTGACTATTTTCGTGCCATTCCAGATTCCCCAGTGCACACACTTTACAGCAATCTCTGCTTCCCCTCAGCTTCAGGCAGAAGCAGCCAAACACATTTGCCTGGCAAATTCTGACTGTCCTGTCAAAAGTAATTTCTGGGTCCTCTGTTTTTTCCCCAGATTGTCTGGCACAAGGACCTCATGCCCAATCAGAGGCACAGTTAACCGCTCCAGCCTGACAGCAAGATTGACCCCTTGGGGTTCAATCATTCAGAAGACTTCTGTTTTCTCCCTTTCTTCATCTTGTCTCTATTTAAAAACATCTAAACCATATGCTTAAAAGTCTTATGAAAGCAAATACACTCATGCAGGGTTCAGGATTTCTCGAGTTTATGTATGACATCTTCATAGTTTGCCCTCTCTGCACGAGTTAAGTGAAAACTGCTGAGAACTCAGGTATCTGAGAACCACTCATTGCCAGAAATAAAGTTGCATTCTGTTAATTTACTCCCTTGTTGGTGGTTACAGCTTGCAGAGACAGGGGAATGTCCCGGTTAAACCACCTCCATTTGCTCTTGCCACAGTCTGCAATTTCATGATGCAGTTTTTAACCGACCCCCTTTGACACTCAGGAATTTTTCTGAGTTTTGCATTATAGGCAGTGGCAGGTATTGTTCAGCAGCTGGCCACAGTCAAGGTTCCTACAAGCTTCTGCTTCATTTAGCCAGTGGATGATGCAGGAGATGGTCCCACTGGTGAATTTCAGAGCCCCTCAGAAGTACTGCTTCCCACTGAAAATACCCTTGCCAGTCAGGTGGTAGCTGACCTTGCCCTTTTGCCAACACTACAATGGCTGTTTGTAAGTTAAGGAGTTACTAATAAGCTGGCAGCTGGAAAGGTCCCACGACAGCCAAGCTTCTGCAGCAAAAAGGAAGCCTCCAGGGATAAGACTTGTGCATTCATCCCCTATACTTCAGAAGGTTCCCTTACAAAACTTGGTTCCAACTACCTTTGCCTTGCTCTTTTGCTTAGTTACCCACCTGAGTACTGAGTATCTCCCTTATTATGGCTGCAGAAATACTGTGTAAGGTCATGTTTTATGTTTGGGGTGATTTAAACATTTTCTTTCTTTCCTGCAGGTTTTGGTAATATTTCCTTTGTTTTTCTTTCTTTTAGATGTTGAGTTATGTTGTCAAATTAGGGCTGAAAATAATCTCATGGCCTTGTTTTTCTTCTCTGATAGAAAAATTTCTTCATAATAAAGTTTTACTTACTTTATGCACCCTCAGTTAAATCAAGAATTTTTTTAAATCCTTCCAGCCCTTGAATTTACTTTTCAGGTCTTGTCTGGATGCATATCAATTCCTAGATTTCTCCTTACTCAAATCACCATCATTGATTTTTCCTGGCCAAAGAACTGAAGATATTTCTTCTGATTCATTATTCCTCAGCTGAATGCCAGGAGTGTCCCTATAACTGGCATAGAGTGCATGTTAATAAGTCAGTGTACACTAATGGCAGCATTAGTGTATGCTGTCCTGAGGCTTCTGATGACAGCTGGACTTTATAAAAACTGCATTATTGCTCAGCAAAATGTGTCACCAAGAAAAGGAAATAGGCCTACAAGCAGTGAGACTGCAAAGGCCATAGTTCCTCTGCTCTTTTTTGTTTACATAAGACAAGGATTAATTTTGCCTAGTGGTACACTTAGATCCAGGTCAGTCTGCAACATTGTTGAGCCAGCACACTTTTAGTATTTGGTCATCCATTTTTCTTTCAAAGACATTTTTTAAAGAATGGAAAGAAAAATGTTGGGATTCTATCAAACTATAAAACACATGGACATGATTCATTACTGGTGTCACATGAATTATCTATGGAATTACATCAGAGATCATCTCAGGTCCTTATGACAGGCGATGATTACATACTCGTTTTACTAGAACCAAAATAAAGTTGGAAGCCTAAACCATGATTTTTTAAAACATAACTGATTTACATGTTTTTATTACACATGTCCTCTAGCTTGCAGTATACTGCACCATAGTCCTTCGCAGGTAAACAAGATCTTCTGCGTAGACCTGGGTATGTGCTATGTTAACCTTCTTTTATAAGATTTAGTTACTTCATCATTTTTCTTAATTATGATCAACATATTTGAGGCTGTACCTAAGGTTCTCTGTTATAATAGGAAAACTTGCTGTATAACTCAGTGAATGAAATAACTATTTCAGGCTTTATTTTCTTTAATTATTTTAAGGCATACTTTAACTAGCAATGTGCTACCAAACACATATGGAAAAGCATATTAGGATAGTACTTTACCCTGACTATTTTAAGGAGTACCAGGAGTACTGGTATGGCATATGTGTAATATTATACATACATCATAGTGTCTGTTTATGTATATATAACTAAAATTATTAAAAGAAATTGCAGAAATCACTTCATGATAGCAATGGTAATTTTACTTGATGGTAGTTTAAAACTGAATAATGCTCCTGAGTTATTCAATTTTAAAAATAAAATAGTTAATCATGGAAAAAAAATTCCCAAATAATTTCCATTTTCAGTTTGTGAGAATTAAATAACAAAATCTGTATTCTTCATTGCTGATTTCTACCATTAAACCAACTACACTCAAGCAGTGCTGATTGCAATATAAAGAATTATACTCCTGGGTCCTACTTGTATTCACTCTCATTCTACACTTTAAAGACCCATTCATCACTTACTCTGCACTGGCACCAGAGCTTAGCATGCGCATGGCATTTTTCGCTCGTGTTGCAGTGCAGCCTTGTGGAGCCGAGGGGAGGCACCGCGAGCGCGCAGAGCATGTGTGACTCCCTGCCCCGTGCGGGTCTGCGTGTGCGTTCATAGCGCATCGGACGTAATTGCAGGGAAGGCCTTCACAGGGGGTGGATATAATAGTCTTCATTCTCTGCTCCTCAGAGTCTCTTGTAATGTTTGGAGCCTTAAATCAAACCCATCTTCTAAACAGCTTACGTGAGCGTCAGCACCAGGAGTTTTTTGATATGCAGCATAAGTGAAATGCTGCATAATATAAAAGGATGGCGCTGTTAATCCTATAGCACTGGTGATTCCCAGCCCCCTCTGCTATTGATACCAACACCATTGTCTCTGGCTTTAAACTTCATCAGTATGCAAACGGAGTGTCACTATGATGGGTGGTAACTTGGTTGGATGCACTTTCTACATTTCTGGCAAATGAGTATAATTATTTTCAGAGCTGCGGGCAACTCATGCATGTTTTATCCTCCATCTGGACCTGCATGGTACACAATAGTGATAAAAGATGATTTCTCCCCTTGGATGTTCATAGGCCATCATTGACACCGTCCTGATGAAATGGTCATGTATCCCCTAGCACTTCTATATCTGCCACAGCTTGACAACAAAATTATTTCCCTATAGTACTAAAACACTTCAAATATTCAAGCCCTCTGTGCATATATTTGTGTTTTGAAGCATTCAGTGTTAACGTAATGTGGCAATTTATAAACTGACAAATTAACTATGCAGAAATCTGAGCAGGGCCTTTATGAGGTCTGCAAAGCAATAGAAAAGAAAGCAAAAGCTTTTTGCTCTCTCTAATAATAATAATAATCTTATCAAATATCAGAGGCAGGTTTTACTCTCCCATTGTCAGTGCTTTTCAGTCCTGGGCTTAGTTACTTTCCACTGAAGCTAGGATGCTTTGAAATGAACTATTGTCATGATTGCAGCTCACGACAAACCATACCGTTGTTGCTCAGGCAAAAAGGGGAAATCTGATCTTCCATCACTGACCATTCAAAAGGGAAAAAAATGAAGGCAAAAAGGCAAGAATAGAATTTACTAAAAATAAATATTCATCTCCATGATAGAAAAGAAATTAAGTCCACCCGAGGAAGAAGAATCAATATCTGCAGAGCTGAGATTGCTCACAGCAGAAGGAGAAGAAAAGATAGATCAGCTTCCTTTGTTTCTTTGTTATAAAATCATTTTAATGATTAAAATCCATCACTATGATTACCCTGTTTAGCAAGCACAGGTTGTCCTTACAGGCTCAGCAGTGATCCTTCAAGAGCCAGACACCAGCATTCTCATTACCTGTACCAATCGAAGGACGTCCCTCTCACCTTTACTACAGGAGCCTGATTCCCCCCAAAATAAAGTAAGGGCTAATTTTGACAGACCCCGGAAGGGGACTTGGTGTCTTCTGATGTTCCATCCACATGGCACGGCCCCGTCCAAGGGACAGCCTGGCCGTGTGCAGGCGAGGAGGGGTGCACAGGCACTGCATCCCTGGTGTGACCATGCCAGACTGTGCCCCCTGTACCACCACCCTGTGCCACCACCCTGCGCAGGGCCGACGGCATCAGCACTCTTCATCATGGCTTTGCCAGGGTTACCATAGCAACAGTGTAATAGATTTGACCTTATTCAGTCCCAGAGGCCACATTGAAGTGTGATGCAAAATTCGCTGGAGTCTGAATTCCTTTCAAGTCATGGCTCATGTGTCAGGAAACAAGTCAATGTGCAGGCAGTGGTAAACACAGGGACAAGAAGAAACCTTTACTCTCACACACCGTGTGCTCCTGATGACATTCAAATGTCAAGACCCCTCTATTCCCCATTTCTGTCTCATTTTATGGTTATTAATTTGCTCTTTGGATGGAGACAGCAGTGGGACCGGGCAGCTGTGGCAGGCAGAGAACAGCTCGGCAGCCCCGAGGTGACCACATTCCACTCCTGTGAAGCCGCTGTGCTCCTGAGGGAAGCAACCCCGTCCTGGAACACAGAGCATACCTGGAGGGGCCAGGGCTGCCTCAGCAGTGCCATAGAGCACAGGGAAAAGCAGCTTGTGAGTGAAAGCATCTCCTCTGAGAAGCTTGTCTTAGTTGTTAGCTAAAGCAAAACTGGTTTGCTGACAGAGTGCTTGACTGTGGTAACAAGGATGAAACATATCACAATCCTGACATCTGCAAGCCCTGGCCAGCCAAGGGACTTCTCTATATCACTAGTACAGCAGTGCTCCCTGATATATTTATTTCAAAGTCTTATGCCAACACATAATACTTTTTGTCTTGGTTTAAGAAAATTAACTCTGTCCCAAATGAAAAAAGTACATGATTCTAAAGATTTGCTCCTTATTTTTTCCCCCCCAGTTGCTCCAGAGTTGGGGAAGCCATATATATGTTGGAGGAGGCCGGCCAATACTGCCTTGGAGCTGTGGAGAGAAAGAGGCATCCTAAGAAAAGCGTGGATGCTGTTACAACTCAGGCTCAAACACATATGCAAGGAACTTTCCAGTCCTAGTCCAGAGGGCACATTTCTTTCCATACAGGAAACCAAGGCACCTTCTGCACCCACCCCTCACTTGTGGGATGAACCCCAACCTGCCCAGGAGGAAGGCTGAAGGCTAACTTGGGCATCCCATGCTGGAACATCATGCTGTGTCCTCTGTAAACCAACAAGTACCCCAAACACAGCCTCACAGCCCTTCTTAGCTGACTTCCACAGAGACTGGACTGGTTGAAGCAGGTAAACTGCAACCCAGGCTCTCTGCACTGACACAGCAGAACTGGCTAGGGAAAACCAGCACCTTCCCTGTACTTCTTTCCTGACTATTTGCTTTTTTCTCATTTTGCTCAGCTCCTGGTACACACGGCTATTCTGGGAGCATCACTACTTGTGGGGTGAAACCCTCTGGAGAAGGATGGCAGTGTGAGGCTCACAGGCTGTGGCTGTTCTGCTGGCTGCCATACATTTGCTGCACACCCCTCTGAAGGGGCACGTTGGTCACACCACTGCAGCCCACCCTGACCCTCCTCACTCCTCTCTGCCAGTGACGAGTGTCCCTAGTGCAGCAGACTGCTCCTCACTGGTGGCTTCCCAGCAGGGCTTGCATGGAATGACAGCAAGAGCTTCTGCAATGTTATTCATTTTAAATGTGTTTTTATTTCTTTGCCTGGTAGGATGGTTCCTTTTCTGTTTTATTTGTCGCTTGTCTTCCCTAGCTTGTATGCCGAAATTGGCACTTTATTTTCACTTCAATCCCAGCCTAATATTAATGCAAGTGGCGATGTAAGAATGTGAAAAAATCAAATGCTTATGCTCCGTGAATCTACTGGTGATGAATTAAATTTTTCCTTCTATATTATGGAAATAATTCTTGCAAGTCTAAAGACACATAATATTGTCTCAAACACCCTATTCAGACATGCAAGATAAGTTGCCCCTGCTGTACTCTGAGCAAACAGGATTGGGCTAAGGGTGTTCTGTGTAATCGAGGCACACGTTATAAGGAGTGCATTCAGGTTCTGTTTATCCAGTTACGATTTTTCTTTGCAAGAGCCTTTCAGTCTCCAGTTGCCTTGTACAAATGTCCCTTACAGCGAGTATCTGGGGGATGGGGGAAGGTCTAAAGAAGTTCAAGATTTTACAGCTGAATTGAATACGGAGGAAAACAGATACCAAGGTCAGGCTTAGAGAAAAGAAGTTGATTCCAAGGGCAGCAGCACAGTTGAAAAGGCCTAGTCTCCAGCAAAACATTTTCCTTATCATTGTTCTGCTAAATCAGTTGTAATAGAAGGTAACAATGGAGGGAAAATGTTATGGAAACTGAACATAGCAAATTTTACTTGCGATTTATTATATATGTATTTTGATTGCTTCTATCCCACTGTTCAGCTTCTCTGCACAAAACTGCATTGTGGCAGACCCTGGTAATGGATTCCTGTCAGCAGACCCCTGCCAGTTCAGGTCATTGATCCAGTCATACGAGCTGGCTCAGAAGCAAGAGGCTGCACCTACATCCTGCCACGGACATTTTCAGGAGTAAACTATTTCATACTTTAGCGTTATTACTATTTCGGATATGTGTATAATGCAGTACCGTGTATCAAACAAACACCTACATAATACTGCAGATGTGACCCATTCTAGGAGGGAGGAATGGGAGAATAGGAGCACAGAATTAACAGGTTTTTTGTTGTGGCTTCCCACTAATGGTTACAATATTTTCAAGGCACTACCACAGAGTGCTACATGGAATGTATTTATATTAAGAGGTATTTCATATTGCATTAAAAATAATCAGCTTCACTTAAATCACACAGATATCTACCATCTGCTAAAAAAAGGTTCTGAACGTTGCAGTTTAGAAGAAATTACTTTTTTTTTTCTGTTCACAGAAAGAGGATGAGAAATTTTTCTAACCCATAAGAAAAAGCTGAAATAATGAAGCAGTGGGTTTAGACACCTATAGGCCGGAAAAGAGCCCAAATTTGCACAAGACATATGAAGTAATTTGCAAAAAAACCTGATTTCACCTAAACAAACATGGGAACCCTTTCAACTAGATAAAAAGATATTCATGAAGCAGAAGGCAGTTTTTTTTGGAAAGAGATAGAGCTGGAAAGAGATAGGGTTGTCCAGACATTAGGTCAAAGACGAATCTAAAAACAATGTCACCAAATGGGACGAGGAGCCTCCTAAATGTCCGTGGGTCGTATTTTGCCAGAGCTCCTTTACACATGACTTTGAATTGGTCAGTCTAGTTGCACAAAACCACTGTGGTTTTGGTGGTCATTTCAAGTCATGCAAAAGATTTTTCAAAAAACAGAGAGAATGTGCTTAACAGGAGTGGAACCCCAAAGCTCATCCCAACAAGCCAGAGGATGAGGTTTCAGATATGCAGAGCCAGCAGGAGTGAGAAGCCTTGCCTCCTGCCAGGCATGGGCTGGACTGGGGCATGGCCTCTTCTCCTCCCTAGAGTGACCCAGAGATGCACACCTCCAAGGGCTGCTGCTCAGACGCTGTTCCCTCCCACTTCTGCAGGGAAAATGTCCTTGGCAAAACCCCAAGGCCTCAGGAGCCCTTCCTGACATGATATGAGAGATCTACATTCGTGATGAGGGGCTCACCTACAGGAACTGTGGATGGGAACTGTGGATGGGAATTGTGGATGGGAACTGGGGATGGGAACTGTGGATGGAGTGTTTAAATCAGCTAAGCTGGTTTCAGTGAGCATCTATCTATCTTTATTCTTACCCGTTCAGAAAACACTTACTGGGTTCAAATGAAAAAAACCCTAACTTTATTATACAATTTAAAGTCTGTTTGCAGAACCCTTTGGAAGATATCATTCCGTCAAAGGCATTCACTAAATTGATGTAACATTTATACATTTGTATAAACTAGATATTTGCCACCATCTCCAGAATTACACAAAGACTTTCAGCACTACATAAAAAAATAAAAATTCTGTCTTAAAGACTCTTAACTGACATTTTTTTTCTATTTGAACCCCATTAAAGAAAGGCTATGCCTGAATGCAAGACCATTTACGATTGAAGAGCACTGCTTAAAACTATTTACCACCGAATTTTCCTGCACTCTACCTCAGCTCCTAATTTTGTTCTAAGTTCTGCTGAACCTGTCTGAAGCCATGTACATTCTTTGCACAGGCTCAAGTTTGCACACACCTCAGCACTGCTGCTCACTCAGGGGAAAGAGCTTAGCACCTTATGGACCTTTGGGTGCTCCTTTCAGAGCGAAACACGAACAGGAGTGCTGCTGGTCTTTTCCACACTTCATGGCACGAGAGCTTTTCCAGCCCTCTAAGCCTTTCTTGTGTTTGCAGGTGTCCCTGAGATTTTACCATTTCTGTCACACCTGTGGGACAGAGAGGTGAGAACTGAACACAGCCCTCCGGGTGAGAACATACTCTTATTTATATAATTGCATCGTGGTCTCTTGGAGCTGTTCATGATGGATCCTTACACCCTGGTAGGGTTGCTGACAGCCACTGCTACTGAGCTAAAGTCTGTTTGTCCACAGTGGTGGACACCTTTGTTTGTCCACAGTGGTGACTCCTAGCAACTTCTACATGCTTTCGAAAATTATACTCTGGATCTGTTTTCTGAACATCTGCACGTAATTACAGATATCTCCGCACAGCACTATTTGCAAGCACAATGAACAAGCTGTCTTAGGTGGAGAATCAGTAAATTCATTGTAGATGTGCCCTGTAGACACGCAATTGGCATCTGAGAAATAACGTATGTGCAGGGCAGACTGTTCCCTCTTACAGCTCAGAGAACAAAACTGAACCTCACCTGTCAAAACTGTGTCCCATGTTCATTCTGCTTATCTCAGCCTGGGAATCTTCTCTAAATATTTTCACTGTTCGATTAACATTAATGTGAGACTTATTGCTAGAAACCTAAATCAAATTCCCTGCTTCTTCCTTGATTTAAACAAATTCATTAAAGAATGCTAGTTCTAGAGAGTGACTTGGTCCATCATATTTATTATTAAATGAAAAAAGCAATATCATAAATAAAATGTTAATAGGGTTTTTCTTTTGTTCTTTTTTGTGTTGCCTTTTTTTTTTTAATTCCTGTCCAGAACCAAAATTTCAATTTCATGCAGAACAAAAAGTTATGGGAAAAAAAAGGTTTCAGGACAATTGGGATACTTTCATCTGTAGTTATCATGAGTTTGCCCAAATATTCTTGTTTTAGAATTTTTACTTTTAGAGTAAATTAAAAAGATAAGTAAAATAGCAAACTTAAGCGTTCATGTCATGAAATTATATTGTAGTTATAAAGAAAAGTTGCAGCATAATTAAGATTTCAGTCTTCAGATTACTCAATTTGACCCTTTTCATAGCAAATTTCATTGACATTAACAAGTTCATATGAGACAATGTGATTTAAATAATTTTAATTTATTGTTTCTAAAGCAGAAACCTATTCTATGAAAAACACTTTTAAGAGTTTCTGCTTTGCTATGTCAGCAGTTTACCTCCTATTCTTCTTTAGTTTCCCTTAGCCAGTGTTGCTTCCAAAACTGAACAGTTTTTCCTATGTGTACTTGGCCTCTGTTTCTTCTGCAGCTTCTCTTGGTGGACGTTACTAAAAGTTGTCAGAAATTCCCATAATTTTTATCTCATAGGAATTTATTAGTACATTCTAGAAGATCAGAGAGCCACCACTTCCTTTTGAAAAAAACTGCTAATTTGACTCCATTTTTTTCTTTAGTTGTTTTTTTCATTGTTTTAACTATAATTCAAAAAATTCAAAAACTATTATGCCGGATTTTCTAGGTCATTCACACTTAAAGGTAAATATAGCATATTTCATGAATAAACATTCAGCCAAATTTTCCAGTTTCAATTAAGTTATGAGTGCTTCAGCTCAAGGTATTCTCTTTAAGCCTCCTTAAAGGTGCTGGTGGTTGGCTTGCACTGAACCACACGGCTTGCTGCTTTAGAGTTTATCACTTAGCTTCAGTATGAAGTTTTCTGGGACACCCCTACCACAAAAAGCACATCATTCTTAACATCAAGTTTGTTTCCTGAGCAGGAAAACCATGCGGATTTTTAAAATTATTTTTGTGGAAGCCAGAATTGAGAAAATGTAGTAGATCCATTTTGCCTACCCAGATTTCAGATACCACCAGCTTTCATATGTCCAAAGGCTGAGCTCTACTGTCATGTCCAGTACTGTTTTCACCAGGGTAGGAATACTTAGAGCAAATCAGCAGCCTGAGCAATGCTGGGCTCCTGCAGGTACTATGGAAAAGTGGAAGTAAGAAATACATAGGCACAGAATCATTTAGGTTGGAAAGACCTTTTAAGATCACCCAGAGATGGCATAACAATGATAGCATCTTCTCGAAGTTTACAGGAAGCTTCCTCAAAGTGTAATGGGAAAACTGGGAAAGAAAAATTAACCAGCAAATAGGATGAATAGCACAGAATTATAATTATTTAAGATGGGAAATCACCTAGTCCAGTCACTTCCAAAACAAATGCAATAACCTGATAGCATGACTTACTTTTCACTTGTGCAAGTGCCTGGACAATTGCACAGGGATCACATGGGCGATGGCAGAAACAATTGCATGTACACTACAGATGTCATTTTTTATTAATCTCATTATTCTGTAACTTTAAAAATTATTCCACATTCCTACCTATTTACTAATATTTCATTGAGAACAGAACTGAGCTTCATGGGAAAGAGTCTCTTTGAAGGGGAGCAGAAGCCCACCAGGTAACTCAGAGTGGGAGCTGACATTAGATAGGAATACCTGGGTGAAGTGGTGACATCACCTCTCTAACCATTAATTCCCAAGAATAAAATCAGCATGGGACAGTGAAAATAAAGATGTTATGGAAGATTTGTATCTGTCCTGATATGATGTGGGGTTGGGACAGGGTCCACCTAAGTTTGCATTTTAGGCCTGAAGCAGCAGCATCCTAGAGAGGTGAGTTACACGTACTCCCCAGCCCAAAGTAAAACCTCTGAAACATCTGTTGTGCAGGTTTTAGTCACCACTCCTTAGACCTATTGATCTTCTTTATGTTTGTTATCTAGACACAATCAAAGGTGGCTTCAGTCAACTTTATTTAAAAGGTTGGTCCAGTTTTGCAATCCCACAGTGCCTGCAGTCTGGAAAACAGAAAGCTTCACACAAAATTCAGGGCTCCCTGCATGCCCAGACTCCTGAATCACCTGAGTCTCTAAAATAAGGCTCCAAGTCACAGATTTTGCAGAGATGTATGAGCCAACCATCTCGCCTCTTAGCAGCAACTGAGTTAAAGAGAATTTGCATTAATTGAACATTTGCGTTGAAACACGGCACACAAAGCTGTGATTCAAAGGGAGGGAAAGACTTGAAATCTAGAAGCAGGTATATCAGAGAAGACTGTGCAGGTGAGCAGGAAGAGGCATCACTGAAATGTCTAATAGTCATATTGCTACAACCCTCATAAGGGCTTCAGAGATAAGATGAAACCCCAGTAAAGAGCGCAATGCAGATGGAAACCAATTACACAGCTTTTACAGTAAATAAGAGTACATAAGACGCGCAGTAGCACACCTGTGTTACCTGCCACCCCATCCATGTGGATATGGGGAACACTGGGACTGAGTTTTGACAATATCCTAGCAATGAAATCTGCCACTGGCTGATGAGGAGTCAAAGTTTGAAGAGCAGTCCTGTCCTCTATGAGAGCAGAAAAATGGCATCTGCTGTCACTCTGACTTACCTCTCTTTTCCCACCTTCTAGAAAAGCCTTTTTACCCTTGTTCTGTTCTCCATCCATGTTGCTTGCTGGGGGTCACAAAAACAGAAAGTAACTGAGAGATATTCTTGGGTCTCATTCATTTTCGTGATAGGTCTTTCAGTCTTTCTGGCAGGTAGATTTTTTTAAACACCTGCTATGTCACATGGTAATTGTTTTGGTGGAAGAATAGATGCAGTATCAAGGAGCCTGGCAGAGACTGTGATATGTATGCTCTCACCATGAGGATTTGTTTTGTCCAACTGTCCAAATTATTTCATTATTCTAATTATTCTAGACAACAATTTGCCCAACTTGAAATTATTCTGGTTTTTTATTACTGTAAGAGAAAACAAAAAATGTAAAAAATTAAGAGATATACATTCAAACCAAACATGGACAGTTTTCACCTACATAGTTTTTATTTATGTGAGAGATCATAAGAATGATTTCCAGTCTTTTTTCCATGTTAGTGGGAGCAATCCCTTCAGACATAACTAAACAGCTGTCACATACATTTATATGCTTATACATATATCATCAGTTAATAGTTACCATTTCTTTGGTGTTCTAAACCATATACATGAAAAAACAGATTTTTAGAATGCTATTTTACCATCAAGTTTTGATGTTATGGTGATTTTTTACTTCTAAATTTATTTTCTTCACGTTCTTACATGGTGTTGTCAGTCATAATTTACAATATGAGGTAAAAGAAAAATATCTCAAGTTCAGAAATTTGAGAGTGGAAGGAGAAAGAGTAGGGAGGAAGATAAACATTTTTTCCACTTTCAGTGATGCATTTGACTAATAAGCCCCAAGACAATTAGTATTTGATGTTCTAGGGTATTTTTGTAGGGCCTACTGAAGCTGCCAGAAAGAGTCCTATTCCCTCAGCTCCCTCACTGCTGCTTGTAGCAATGGGGAGGCACCAGCCAGAGAAGCTGCCCTCCTCCTCTGTTCCCACCTTTCCTGTACCTTGCCAGTCTATGCAGGAAGCTGGGAGGAAACTTGTTCTCTTTTATTACCCTGGGGAAACACAGGAGACAGTCGGCCCTCTGTACTTTAGGATGAATATGAGCACAAGCAACTTTTCACAGTGCAGTAAGAGAAATGCTCTTCCTTCCTTCTCTCCCTCCTGCCCCACTCCACCTTTCTGTCCTCCCAACAGTGCAACAGACGAAAGAAAGTCTCCCTCTTTGTTCCTTCCTTAACCACTTGCTACTGCAACTGTCTAATAAACTGGTTAGTGTGGTGTTCTTAAGAAGATGTGCTGTACTGCTCTGCCACAAAAGAGTGATTTTATTATATGGAGGGAAATATTAATTTTCATGCTTTGTGTGTTTAATGGTGACAAGGATTATGATCTTATATTTTCATGGTGTTTCTCTACACTAATGACCTCAGCTTTCCCTACAAACCAACACTTCAGCTTTCTGCAGGGCTAGGTTTCTCTGCTATTAAAGTGTGGTCACTTTGCAATGAATCCAGCAATGATGCAATGCATTACAAAACATTCCTCTAGGACAGAAAGCATAGCCTGCCTAATTCAGCTGGAAACAGCAGCTGGGAGGCAGGAGATGGGGATGGTGGCCATGGAGAACAGCATTTTTTGCTGCCAAAAGGACCCAGGTTCACTTTCACACGAAGCAGTACAACTCTGCCAGTAAATTTGGTGTGAGTCATCTCTGGAAAGGGACAGGGTATTTGCCTCTGCAGCTTGACAACTTGCTTCTGGGCCTCCCACTGTGGGGCGCTGAGTATGTTTAAGGTCCTTCACTAATAACAACTGGATTCACTTTGAGCCTCAGGAGAGGGTGAAGCAACAATGATCAAATAAATGGTTCACCACCAAATGTTTTCTCAGCTTTGATTTGGAATGAAGAGCAGTTGTTTAGTGCGAGTTGACACCCAAAATTGAAGAAGTTTCACCTTAATATTCAGGGAAGAAGTGAGTTTTTCCAGACAGAAAGTTGCAGATTTCTAGATGCCTGATGGAGCTAACACCAGGCCAGCTGTCACTGTTGCCTCAACATCAGTTGAAGGAGCACAAGAAGATAAGGAAGATAACTGAATTCGGCAGAACCCCCCCTCCTAGCCAGAGCACCTTTTGGGGAGGTGCTTGTAGTCTCGGGGATCCTTCAATAAACATTCAAACCATTGGACCCTGGGGGAAAATAAGGTGGTTAAGGGCTAGAAGGAAATGACCACAGTAGTAAACTTATTTTAGACGTAATTTTCTTTAGTTGTGCTTCCGGATTTTTTTAGAGGGAAGTATGGATGTGCTGTAGCTACACCAGGTGCTGGGCCTGTTGTGCAAGTCAGGCACATCCAAGCTGGCTACTGGGAAAGTTGAGATGGGGTAGCATGAAGTTAAATGCAGAATGCCGAACTGGTCTGGGTAGCAGGTCAAACAACCGGACAGTTAGCAGGCACTGTGCTTTGTGATGATGAGATTAAGCTGCTGTCAGACACACCGATGGGGCACAACAATGCAGCATTGTCATGTAGGTGACACAGAACAGCAAGTAGGTGCTGACACAGTCATACAGGGAACAGGGATGTGATAAAAGGCAGAGAGGGACTTGGAAATGGGATTTAACACCCCGGGAAGTGCTATTCTGAAGTGGAGTTGAAGATAACAATATGCAGCCCTGCAAATAGCCTGTCGTCATTTCCCTTCCCACAGCTGGGCTGGTGAGGATCGGTGCAGCCACAGAAAGTGACAAAGAAAGCTAAATGCACAATGTCTTGCAGCATCCTGGAGTCTGCACACCACACAGTTCCCATGTCCTGCACTGTATTTAACACCAGTGTCCTTCTACACTCACAGGATGGAACCAGTAAGACCTTGTATCCTCTGTGAATCAGCCCAGCTGCTCAGCACGACCTGTAAGGAACAAGATAAAAGCGGTGAAATCATTCAGACCCCACCCACAGCTGCCGAGCTGGCTGCGGGTATGGGGCTACGTCCTCCCCCACACACAGGGTGTGCAGAATGTAGCTGTGCAACGTGGAGTCCTGGGTTCCTGGGGTCTCTGCCACCAGCTGCCCTCCGCCTCCCCAGGGACCAGATGAAGATCCCAGCTGGGGAGCAGTGGGGAGAGATGCCCAGACCATTGCAATCAAAGTACAATTGCTGTGGAAAAGGAAATACTGATCTGATTCTGTAGTGCTTGAAGTGAGGTAACCCTGCCTCTCTCTTGGTGGAAAGAATGAGGTGACCCCGCAGAGGAGGGGAAAAATCACTCGTGGCACTTTGGAAGTGGTCCTCTGAAGAGGCCATGCAGTTGTATGTTGTGCCAGTCCTGAAATCGAGGGGTCAAGATTATTGAAAAGGCCTGCCTAGAAAAACACAACGTCTTTAAATATTGCCCTTCACCTGGTGAAAACTGAGTGCATGATGGCATCCTACATGTCTTCAGCTGTGAGAAGCTGAAAACCAGTACCTCGGCTAGGAGGTGTTAAGCAACCTCAGCTGTGCTGATGGTTTGGCTCTCAGGGTGATATTAGACCGAGGCACAGACTCTGCTGAAAACATTTCCTAGTTCACTTTTTCTTTCTCACTAAACTCTGAAACCTGGCTGTTGTTTGCAAGATCCAGAGCTGAAAGGAAAGGTAGCAAGTTGCTTCATTGACAGATCTATGTTTGGAGCTTCAACTTCTTCTGTCAGGTGAAGCAAGCAGTGTATATGACAGCAGGTTCTGTCATGCAGCAAAGAAATCTTAAGTCCATGACAAGAAAGGCACATAGTCCCTATGTTATTTTTACCCCCTTCGAAGTTCTATATTGATTTTATCAAGCTCTCCCAAGACAGAAAATTGTGACAAGGACAGAGGTGCGCTCAGACACACATGTATTTTACAGGAACATCTCCACCTGGCTTTTTTCTATTTTTATGGGTTTTTTCCCACTCCCTCTTTCTCCCCCTGCGTTGTCTGACATTTAACAGGTTTCAGTGTTGCTGTTTTGTTTGGCACTGGTGAGTAGAAATTGAGGGTGTGCTTGATGAGACAGGTTACTCCAAGACTGACACAGGTGATTGAACTGTGAAACTGGGCAGGCAGGGAAATAGCTCTTACCTAACGCAAACAGAGTAGCCATTCATACTTTAAAATTAGTTCAGCAGTGATATCAGGAAGAAATTTTTTATTACATGAGATTTCCACAGGTTTTGCAAATGACTAGGAACCTTGACAGCTGGCTATCTTGCATCTTATATATTTAAAATTAAAAATCCAGTCTGAAAATGTACCCTGACATTAATGACCGCTGTATGGTCAGTAGTTTATTTTATCATTTCTAATGCAATAAAAGAGGATCAGATATACACAGGCATAACCTCTGCCACAACTGATAATGTAAAACATCCCTTGTATTGTTTGCCTTTCCTTTTGTCAGTATACAAAAGACACAGAAATGAACAATACATGCCTAAACAAAGAGGACCTTGAAAGCGATGCGTGTCAGATGTTTACTGTGGGTTGTTATTAGGGGGCTGAGTGGATTTGCTCATAAACACAAGTTACTTCGTGGGTAGGGAAACACGAGAGACAAAATGCTTTCAGGAACCAGACATCTATTTTAAAGGCACAATATTGTTTTTTCTGGCATTCACAGTAAGTTTCAGGTAATGCTTTGTTACGGGATATGAAATGCTCTCTCCTGAGCAGTGTAAACAAGAATGTGCTGTAGAAACAATGCTTTTTCTCTCTATTTTGTGCAAATACCCTTTTTTCATTAAACAATGAATCTGAGCTTACCTGGGATTGAAATGAGTTCAGAAGAGCACCGATGGAGTTTGGATGTGCAAACCTCTGATGTGCTGAAGAAAGATCTACTTGAGACAACCGGGAGGTGTTCCTTTGGCAGCTGTCACTTGAATCTAAGTTAGAAACATGGAATTTTTCACGAACATTATGTTATGTCAAGAATTTGGTCTTATGCATTTTAACCATTCTTATTCATCGCTGAGTTTACAGCCAGTCCAACCAGAGACAGCAGAAGAAAAAGCTCCTAAACAAACAGAAAGAGCCTTGGGGATTCGCTAATGGGTACGGAACGTGCAGGCTGTAATCATTCTTTTGATTTGTGCAGATATGTTTTCTATTGGCCTGTCAAAGAATGCATGCTTTCCCTTTGGGTTGCAAATCATCTGAATCTGGATAAAATCATTACAAAATGCCCTTCAAAACAACGAGCCTGCATTTGAAATGAACATGCAATGGAAAAGCTCAAGATGAGGATTAAAAACTTAACATTTAACCCAAGTGAGGAGGAGCCAGAGCATTGCAGACATCCTTCTGTGGATCTTCTTTACTCCCTTTCCTGACTTCTCAGCCCTTCCTTTCCAGTGAGTCACCACCACCTACGAGCATGAAGATGCAGTATCTATATAACCAAACAAAACCAACACAACCAACATAATCCCTCCAGAGAGGAAGCGCCTGCTGTCTGCTCTCAGGGGTCACAGCACATTGTCCTTCCTACACTGCAGCACTTCACAGGTATTCCCAAGAGGTTTTTCTATTCTCCCTGTGGCTCCTGCCACTTTTTGCATGAACACCAAGTGAGGCACGTCATGCAATCACGTTGCTGTAAGTATACAAGCAGGCTGAAACGAGCTGATTAATGTGGTTGCTCCGCAAATATTCATTACTCCTTGACAGGTATTCTCAGTTAGTGATCTTAGAGCAAATGCAATCATTCCAGTTAAAGGCACAGGAGATTAAAAACAGGAATGACACAGGTGGGTTCAACACCCCTGAGTGTTGCAGCTTGGCTCCAGCCCTAGACTGCATGGGCAAACCTTTAACAGCAGCTTCTGAGTAGGACTTGGAAGTGTCACGTAACTAGTACTAAACAACAAACCATTCTTTTTCTTGTCAGATATACGCATTATGTCTATACACCAACATTACAACACTGCTTGCTCTGATCATGCCCGAGGGAAGAGAGGCACTAAGCATCATGCTTGGACTAGTCACCTCAGTGTTAAGGTACTGCAGGACACCCTTCCTCTTTTCAGCTTCCCAGTGCAAACAGCAGCGCCCAAGCCATGTTAGCCAGCAAGGGGGCCCAGTGCATGGACTACTCTAGTGGTGAGTGGCACAGCTAGTTCCTGGGCATGGCGTAATGGGCCTTCATCCTAAAAGCACCTCAGCCTCTAAAGATGGCTGCAAAGGATCAAGTGTCCCCTTTGCAACTACACGAAGTCCCCAGCTGAGGAAAGCTGGAAGTGTTATTGAGCACGTGGGAGGGAACAGAAAGGTCAATAAGACAGCCCCACTGAGAAATAAAAATGAATATACTATACATTGCACGTGGGGTTTAGTTTGTAGAGTACCCTACCAGCAGCCATGGTAGTACACGAAAAAGTACAAATTTTGAGTTTGTGTCTAGCTCCAACATGTTTGTCTCAAAGGCTCCTAAGGAACCCAATTAATACAATTTCAAGGGTTAGAAAACATCTTGTTCTTGAAAAACTGATCACACGTTCAAAAAATATGATTTATTTGCAGGCCTGTTTCTACTGGATTTGTGATTAGGCAGTTATTCAGTTTGGAGTAACAGCTTTCTTCCTGTGTTCATTCTCCAGTAAAGTCAATCTTGTGGCTATAATACTCAGTCTACTAAACATTTCAGTCATGTCCCAAATTCAGCTTTACTCTTTTACAATAGAATGTAAACAACAGAGTATAGTGTTACATAAACCTCTAAATGTTTTCTGCCTAACCCTCTCAATACCTTTTGATTTCCATGGCTGTTGATAACATCTCCAGCCTTTCCCAAACTGGGACTTCTTGGCTCCTCTCCTTGAATCCTGGATAAGGCTATACAGTTTTTTTCTTCACTCATCTCTTGCTGTCCCTCAAGAGCTCACACTTCAGATAATTTATTCCTATGCTTGTAGTCATTCCTATGTTACCAAGAGATGTACTTGTCTTTGGATCAGATTATACCTATATCACTTATACAACTTGGACAAAGACCCAAATGCATCAGCTGGACGCCCTATTTCTTCCTTTTCCATTCTCACTCACAGTGACTTCCATCGTCCATCCTTTGGAAATCTCATTCGTGCCTTCCAAATATGATCTTCACCTTCCTCAAAATCAATCTATGACTGCAGCAGAAGCACAAATAAAATAGTCTTGCTTTGGCTCAGCCACAGGTCTCTGAAGCAACCAGGCAGAGGTCAGTGGGAGTGGCAGTCTCTTGAAGGAACAGACAGCACAGGACAAAGTTCTGGCAGAGCTGTGCCACAGTGGGGACTCATGGTGTGCCAGATAAAATCTTCAGGATGTGGTGTCTCATCCAGTTCTCGTTAACATGCACTGGGAGTCCTGTCACTAGCTCAGAGAGAAACTGGGCCAAGTCTTACACTCTTTCAAAGTTATTTAAAATCTTGTCGCCATCGGCATCCATTTGCCACGCTTCTAAATGTCAGGATTTAAAGTTGTTTTCGTCAGATGTTAGTCACTAGCTTTCCATGATATATTCCATTTCATACCAATTCTAATTGTTCTGTTCTATAGGGATGTATATTCTACAGGATACATTGTCATATCCCCTTCTAATGGAATCCAGCACAAAATTCAACAAGATTTTAAAATTCTCTCTGCTAAAAATATGAATTAAATTCCTCCCACATACTCCCACTCTAATGTTTCTCTAAAATCTATTTATCTTAGTCACGACCTTACAAGCATGAACAGAATGTGGCAAATATTTCACAGTGTAAGAATGTGTCTAAACTTTGGAAAAAAGTTGATATATCTGAAAAGGTGTAATTTCCACACAGCATTCCAGTTTTATACGATGATAAAATAATAAAGATGCCAGAGCAGATATTACTTCGTATTTTACACTTTACTTGAAATTACTTCTCTCTGCTAATTTTGATTGAGTACTGCAAGTTACTAAGTGTTCTCAGCCCCTCAGTGGAAGCTGAATGTCATCAGTCTTTGCTTGTCAACATTCAGTAATTTATACGACTAAGCCCTTTAAAAAATAAGTAATTTCCAACTGAAAAAACCATCCACTTAGGGTAATTTTCTGCTCATATTCAAGCTAAGATTTTCAGTATCTTCAAGAATAACAAGACAGTGCATTCAGGAAATGGTAATAAATTGGTGAGGAACACAGAAAATAAGTGTTCTTAACTGTGTTTTGCCATTTTATGAAAAATCTGAATAAAAATAAATAGAAAAGACAAAGAAGTTTCCAAAGCAAATAGGTTGCTTTAACATTGTCTGACTCTATTAGAACTGATTGGAATTTTCTAGAACATTCTTTACTTTCTCTTGAGAGATGAATACTAAACAATAAACAGTCTTAGATGATGATATCATTAAGCTTGCATTCAAAACAAAAGTTGAATTGCCCAAGAAAAAGAAATGACTGTCAACAGAAACACTAGACCATCCCTGTGTATGTTTTGGGACAGATCCAAGAACAATACGTTCTGGAAAAAAAGATGATGTGCCAGAGAAGTTCAGTCCTGGTCAGGCATTCCCTAAACTCTAGAAATGTGTAATCTGAGATACCAAAAATACGTCACAGGCATCTTCAGTACTTGTGGATGCCATTTAGGAAGCATGAGGTCAGAGGCAATAAACTTGCTACATAATGTTTTTCCATGTTATTGCATACAGCAAAACAGAACTGACTTTTTTCCACACTAAATGGCAGTGTTTATTACACCATATACAAGTGCTGAACCAAGTAACCATGCCTACTTTGTTTACATTTCTGGTATTAGTCTAGAAGGTAAACCAAGTTACCATGCTTCAAAATAAGAAACCTATTTTTAAATGCATTTCTCTTTAACTTATAAATGTCTCTTTGAAGGGCTTTCTCTACAGGGGGCCATATAGAAAATGACGTAATTCATACTCCATTTAGGGGAGCAATATACCACCAGCACATGAAAATCTTTTTCGATGACATGAGTCAGAGAAAGAAATGCAAGTCACACGTCTCTCACTCACTTGAAGTCTGCAGCAGCAGGATTCTGCTGAGTTCACTCCAAAACATCTATCTTGAGAAAAGGTGTTTGTTACACACAAGCTGTGAAAGAGTATCTTGACAGAGTCTAGAAAGACCTCTTCCAAAGCTATGGCTGTCCCTCTAGACTGAAAAATTTCCACTCTGAAATTTGTTTCTGTAAGACCACTCTCTCCTGAACAACATCTCAAAGTTTAGTTTTCCTTCAGCCATCCATCATGCAGTAAGTGTCATCCTCATATCAATGTTTTCCTCAGAAAAAAAAAAAACTCAAAACCCAAAAAAACAAAAACAAAAAAAAAAACCCAAAGCAACTTGTATAATCAAATAAATTTCAGTCCCAGATATTAAGTCACAGCTCAAGAAGTGCAGTGAGTGTTTCGTCCAATAAAAGCTTCACCTATTCTCTAGGTATGGCTTTCAATCTAATTTACTTTTTAAAGGAAAGTTCAGTTCAGGATATTGTGTCTGATTTTTCACAGATTGTGTAGATAGGCTAGACCTGACTTTAGAACAAACTGCCAAGGCTGATATCAGTAAGGCTAGGATAGGACGGAATATAATTAGGCTTAAAATGGAAACTCTGCCCTTTTTTTTTCTTTATGAAGTAGCTGCTGGAGCTATTTGACATCTTCCTTCTCTCTCAAAATACACAACTCCACCAGCCAGCAGCCCACAGGGCGTGTGCAGGATGCATAGGCATGCATCCTGTTCTGGGACAACCTTCCTTATAGCTCAGTCTTTTTGAGACTCTCTTTTTATGAAGATGTTGAAGAGCACAGGGCCAAGGATGGAGCCCTGTGGAACCCCCCTAGTGACAGGTCACCGCTCTGATGTCACCCCAGTCACTGTAACCCTTTATGCCTGACCCATGAGCCAGTTGCTCTCCCATCACATGATGTGTTTATCCAGCTGTGGGCTGGACATTCTGTCCAGAGGGAGTTGATGAAGCCTTCCAAAGAAGAGTACCTTGCATTTTACATCGACATTCTAATTTTTCAAAGCATCTTCCTCAGCTGTCAGGATAACATTCAATTTTAGCTTTATTTTCCAAGTTATCTGTTCTAATGAGGTGCTTTCAGAAAATTGATTAAACATGCTTCATTTCCTCCTCTGTAGTTTGTTATTGAAAATATTGAAGAGAACTGGACTGAGGACAGACCACTGCAGAGCCTCATCACCTACAATTTGTTTTAGTAGTACTTCTGGTTGTTTCTTGTCACCCGGATAATATTGCCCACATTTTAAAGGCTGCCTCATCCAGGTCATTCTTATTTAGTCATGCTAGAAAAAAGTCATACAAACTGGCATGAAAATCTCCCTAACATAAATATATTGAATTACTCCTGTTTCTCTGCCTGAAAACTCTGTATCAAGTGGTCTAAGACTATCTTGACAAACCTATGCTTCCTTCTATGCACCAATACTGTAAAACCTGTGTTAATTTTTTTAACTGTTTCCAAGAACTAAGGACAACCTGGGAGCTCCATAGTTCTGAACTCTTTATTTTACCCCAGTTCATAGAGATAGATACTTCGGTCTTGCCTGCTCTCTGACTTCGCTTTTTCCTGCTCTCTCACATTTTCCAGAGCAGGCTGTTTAACTATACTACAAATAGCACTGAGACTACAGCCAATAGCCCTTTTATTTCTCTGTGAGTGAGGGTCACTGAGCCCAGGAAGTGTGAGAACATTTGATTTCCCTGAAAAAAACCAATCTTATTTACCTTCAAGCTCATTGTTCATGAGCATTGCCCCATGTCAATTTTTCATAGGGTGAAACTTGTTGAAGTTATATTGGCTGAGGAAAATAATGTCCTGTGGCAGTCAGTATCAGTTTGCTTCAGTGATTGACAAATTGTGTTACACAGGAGCTCTCTAACACTCACTCTATCTGTAGTTTGATTATAATCAATAGATATCGTGATATGCCTGTGAAAAGTGCTGTTTGATTACTTTTACATGAAGGCAGTACAAAAATATCTCTTAATTCAAAGTATCAAAATATGAGCTGAGAAACTGGCAGATAAATTATTAGAATAGAGTCTTTGCACTGATAAACTTTTGAACTTTCATTGAACTTGTATATTAAGAATAGGCAGTTTTTCCAAGAAGAAAATTCATGAGACAACCTACAATTTTTCTTTCACACATTCAAGAAAGATGTTCAATCTGGTAAGAAAATAATAGTAATTTATGCCTTTGATAAGGGTTGTAGTTCTATAGTCAGAAAGAAGCAGTCATCATCATCACCTGCTCACTGAGTCACAGTCCTATTAAAGAGGTAGATACCACCTTAACTGGATGAAGCCTCAATATTTTGGGTTAGGTAACCACAAGCTTCCATCTCCCTATGAAAAGAAAACATCACTATCAGCCCCTTGCTGAACCACTCCTGCCTGAAGACTTGGCACAAAACTATCAAATTCTCCTTCCCCCCTCCTCTTCCCCCTCATATTCCTTAAAATGAGACAGTCGTATCCCCTCATGCACACATAAACAGGCTCTAGGGCTGTCCCAATAGTTGCAAACCCACCTTCCTCAGGCTGGGAAAATTTGCAGTCCAGCATCCTGCTCTAAACAAACTGGTGTACACTAAAAGTTTATATATAATTCATGCTACAAGTGATTTTTTTACTACTAACCCTGCTGTGAAGAAAGACTGAACCCATTAAAAATATCATATGTCAGTGCACAGGGCACAAACTAAGATTTCCTGATCGTGTTTGTTTCAACCTACTTAAAGCACAACGCAAGGAGGAGGACACATGTGAAGGAATGATTTGCAGAAACGTTATCTCATCTGGCTATTTGGGGTAGGAAGTCACGTCTTTTTGACTCTCATGGAGCAAGTCCATCCCTTAAAGTCCTGTGAGCCATGAGATCTACAGTTGGGCAGCGATGTTCACGTGAAGGTGTCACATGTAGAGGGTATGAGCGTGGAGTACTGGTTCATCCTGTGAAAACCAGCAGATACTGGAACAACGGGCTGCCAGGACTTCTGTTTTCCCCACTTCCTCTGGGTCCAGCTCACTTGCACTACTCAATGAGGTTAGAGGGAATTTGGGGGAATATGAAAAGAACTGACTGTTAATCACAGCTCTTTGCTGGTCTCATTGGCCCTTTTAGGGACAGGAGGTGGTGAATGATCCCAGGCTGGGTATAGCAAGACTTTCCTATTTCCACTGAAGCACCATAACCGAGCTCTGTTTCTGCAGCTACCCTGCTCCATTCCCTCCTTCTGTTGCTTCTCATGCTTTGAACGTGAGCATCCTACTCTGAATGCTCTGGTGCTCTGAAGCAGACTTCCTTGCATCTCTCTCTTCAGGAATACATCCTTTTCCATCCTCATCTTTCTGGTCCAGACATTCAGCAATTCCCACCTGTGACCTCAAACTGAACTTTTTCAAAATGAAAACCTCCCACTAGCTTAAACAGCTTTTGAATCAGTTCTATGTTAACCATTTTTAGGGTGCTGGGGGCTGCCCTACTTAAAGAAGTGTTCTGCAACTTAAAGAAGTCCTATACAACTTAAGGAAGTCCTCTGCATCAAGCATTGCACAGACTGCTTTCTTCTGTAATTAGAAAATGAAATTTCATAGTAATTTCCATTCTTCTTTTTTTTCTTTTTTAGCTTTTAGAAAGAAGTGTTGCATAAGTTTCTGTGAGGTCAGAGGAGTGGAATGATGTCAATCTGGCAAAACACTGTTCCATGAAGGTAGATTAGCCATTCTAAGGGTGCTTAGCACAAAAAGAGAAAGCAGCACTGCCAGCTCCAGTGGGAGCATGTGTATCCTGAAACAGATGTGTGGTTGATGAACTTAAAACTTTTGAGATGAAACTCATCTTTGATGAAGGTGCTCCCAAGGTGATGGTCTTCCAAAGACCCTTATCTTGGTCTCTCAAAATGATTTCTCTGAGTTCTGATCTGTCTCTTATCTGTCTTATCTGAGCACTGCAGAAAGGGTTCACAGCTCTGCTGCTTCTGTGAGTTTCTTGAAAGGGTTCAAGTCAGGGATCAGCCCTGGCATATAGGCCAATGGGCTCACCACAACCCACATCTGAGCAAACACTCCGACTCACCAAAAGTGGGTGAATGCCTGCAAACCACCTGCAGGTAATGGTCCCTGAACAGAGCTGAACACCAGCTACCCTGTGCTGGGCCCATAGTGAGAACTTTGCTGTGCATGGGATCCCTTCCCAGCACCTGGAAACACTCCCAGGCACAGCTGGTTTTACCGTGCAGCAATGTTTTTCCTCTTTCTCAAAGCTTCATGCTCAATTACTGACAACAGCTCCACTCTGGATCTCCCCAAAAGTGACATCTTTAATAGTTTACTGCTAAACCTGATCACTGCTGGTCAGAAAGCAAGTTGCAACTTGTACTGAATATTCTCCAAAGAACCATTTCCCCAGTGTTAACTCCATTGGGTAGGAGACAGGCTGACAGCACCGTTTATGTTGCTTTTCTTGCCAACTGTGTTGCTCTAACAGTCTCGTGGCAAGGTTAAAGGCTAAAAACACTCATGTAAACTGAAGTTTTCCTGCTACAGGTAGAAACTGGTACAGATAGCATCTTCCTTCTTCATTCAATCATGAGTCTAAACTTTATTGTCTAGCAACGTTTGTCCAAAATGTTCTGTAGGACAGTTTTTCACTGGAAAACAAGAAGCAGTTGGAATCCAAGCCTTCAGCAAGACTGTGAGTGGGTGTGCCATGCAAAAGACAAAGCAAGGGAAAAGACAAACCCAGAGGGAAATCTCTCCCTTCTCAAAAATGAAATAATTTCTGTTTTATCTAATAAAATTATATAGAATGAAGTCAAAATACAATGTTCTTCCCATTTTTCTTAAATTTTACTTTTGAAGCCAAGTCAAACAAAAATATTAGACATGCCATCTTTTTTTCCTGGTTGCAGTTCTCTTACTGCCACTTGGGCAGCGGAGAATGAAAGTTTGACTACTCCTTGCATGGTAGCTGATTCGCAGAGATGCTCAGGAACAGCAGTCTGAAAATATCCTGGGCACAAGTGTGAAGAATTTTTTATCATTTTACCTGTCAAGAGTTTGAAGTGAGGCAAGTCTATTAGGCTTGATTTTCCAACAGAAAACACGTTAGTATAAAAGAGTTATTCACATATGACATCTGCCTCACGGAACATCCCTACCAAAAACAGACTTTGGCCATCCTCTCCTATTCCCCTCATTTTATTAGAGAATCTCTTTCTCCATTCTCCTTCTTCCAACACTCTTCCCCAAGGAAATCAGGATTAAGACATTTCTTTCCGCCTTCTTCAAAGTATCCCTAGACTCCAGACCCAAAAGTCTTTTCCCTTTAACAATATTGAGTACTCTAATCGCAATATGTACTATACACGCAAATTTTAGTGATTAGGTTAAAATTAGTTTCTCCTTGAAGGTAAGCAGCAGTGTCCCTTGAAGCAAAAACCAATTTCTTTGTAGCAGATCAATAGCACGGGGGAAAGCATTGTTAAATTGAGTACTTACCTTATTGTGTATGCTGGCAAACTTAAGTACAGAAGCTTCTAGACAAAGGTATACTGGAGAGAGTGATAATAATGTGGTAAAACCCTCATCTGATACTGTTACAGCAACTTGTTTTAATCAGATTGTGTGGAAAATCAATTTAAATCCTAAAAAACATAGAACTCAAACCATTTGGTTCTCGCTTAAACTGTGTAGTCATCAGCATCTCTAGCTCTTAGAAGTCAGCAAAAGAGATGTGAGAGTAAAGAAGATACAAAAAGAAAAAATAATTGCTTTTTTTCCCCTCAGAAAATAGTTCTAGTTTACTTTTGCAAATCCATATGCTGAGGCTGAAAATACAGGAATTTCTGTGCTACCCTAAATGAGATCGGTGCAGCCTGGCACCACAGAATGCTAACTAAGGCACCAACAGCTCACTTGGCTTCCTTACATAACACCAGACCAAAGTGAGTGAATCAGACACCGAGTCAGGAGGCTCTTTTCTATTCTCAGCTCTTTTCATAACTGTTCTCATGGCTTTTGGCAGATTCTTCATCTGAACTGAAGGGTGGCTAGGACCAGTGTTTTTAAACAGAGGGGCTAACAGTTATACATTTAATTTTGAGTGATATTACATCTGTGGCACTGAAGAAACGGTATACCTCCGAACATTAGTTGTTTATTTTGAAGTTTAAGTATGGATTTATACAGCAAACTTACACTCCCAAGTGTGGAAGTGTGTACCTCTGCCTTCTTATCTGCAAATCAGGGGGAATGTATGAAAAAACCACAGCCATGCAGTACACACTGCAGGAGCAAATACCACACCTAATCCTACTACAGGGCTACAAACAAGCTTTACAATATCATTGCACAGAATAACTAGAATTGCTGGCCTGTGAGTCTCCCAGACTGGCATTCTTTAAGCAGTCTGAACAGTCTAATGATGCTCACCAGAAAAATCACTCCTGCATTCTCTGGTTTGGACAAGTCCTCATCCTCACACGGTGCAATAAATCAAGATGGGCACACATATGGAACCCAGACAAACGCGTCCCATTTCACATGTTCCACTGATGCATGTGGAGGACATGGTACTACAACCCACAAGATGTACGAAAAATTCTCCAAAACCTAAGGAAAAAAGTATCTTGAGACTGATTCACCCTGCAGTTGAGAAACCCAGTTACAGCAAGGGTTTCTGAAAAATCTCCCTTACTTGCCAGATGATTTGCTATTACAGATGTATGCAGACATATATTTAGCTTAACTTTTGTAGGATTATCCTGTTCAATGCCCTTCCTCCATTCTGTGTTAATGCAACACGTGCAGAGAGCAGTAATTTTGCCCTTTTTCAGACAGAATGACAGTAAAAGAGCTGTGGTGCTGTCCAGAAACTTCTCTGTAGAAAGAGAAGTACATAGTATGCAAAATAGATCAGGAATGTCCAACAAAAATTATTTTCATCAGGATCCAGGAAAGACACAATGACCTGCTGATTTACACAGTCTCTAGCTGTTTGCCAAGTCCCTGCCGCGTTCAAAGTCCTGCTCTGGTAAACTTTTTCTTATTTATAGGAGTGAAACAGCTCCAGCATGACAAACTAAGTGAACAGTATTTGTGATACAGCTTCAGAGATCTGGGAAAGCTTTACAAAAACAATAGTTGTGAGCAGGTACATAGTACAAATTATACTAGCATGAAAAAGAAGTAAAATATCTGCCTTGGATAAGCTCAGAGACTATGAGGAAAGTTAAATATCTTCACGTGTCATGATGAAGTCCAGCTTAAGATGCTCAGGGGACGGGCTGAGCTATTATCACTGTTTCTGCAGACTCCCAAGTTATGGTCAGGAACCAGAAGTTCCAAAATGACTTTTGAAGAAGGAGAAAGGGGAAGGAGAGACAGGTCTGCTTGGTTTCAGCACCTGTGCAAAACACTGTAATGCAACATTCTTAAAGGAGGCATGGGCATGATTCGAGCTGGGTTTACCTTGTATTGTAAAAGTTTTTAAATGTTCCCATAAAGAACCAGAACAGACCCTGACAGAAGACTACATGTGTCCTCAGCTTGTACGTCAAGGAAAGGCTGTAATAATTCTGCTATGACTCGGTCATGGCTGTCTGGATTTGTTTCCACCCCCTCTGGGGATGTTTTTCATTAAGCACATGCACAAAAGCTGCCAAACTCTGCAGAGGACAAGCTAGAAGGAAATCCTCCAGGAAGCTCCCTGAGCCCACTGCCATGAGCATTCTTGCTGCAGACCTCAGTGCTGGGTGTGGGGTCATGCACGGGCATGATAGAGCTGCACCACATGGCATATGTGTTCAACCAAAACAACCCATATCTTGAGTACTAAATATTTAAAACAAGTAACACAAGAACAAGTTGTACCTCATGAATTATTCACAGTAGTTTGGTGTTTCTAAAAGAGAACATTTGATAAACTGGGTCTTGTTCATGGACAATTTGTAATCGGATAGAGATGAAAATCATCAGTATACTATTAATTTCAAATTATTTTTCCACTTCTAATACCAGCTTATCTGAGTTGTTTCCTTACACTTAGAACTCCTCCTCACAGACCTTCCCAGCACCTGTGCACCCAAGGCAGGCCAGGCTCCTGTGCAAGCTGGTGTTTGACCAGTGGTGGTACAGGATGGGCTGGAGAGTCTTAGCCCTGCTCTTAGCAGCAGGGGGTGAATCAGGTCAGCAGGGCAGTGAAGGGGTCAGTTCCTTCCCCTGCTTGGTTATTATCTATGATTTGTACATGAAGAAGCTGCTGTTTGGTTTTTTAAAAAATATTTTTGGTTGGAAATAGGCCTTTTTTCCTTCATTTTCGGTGGCAAAATGAAAAGGACAGAACTGTGAAGGAAGAGACATATTGGAAGAAATTAAATCTGACATTCAAGTTCCTCCTTCTACCTCTAGCCCAATTTTTACAAGGATAGACTTTCACCAAATACTGGAATTATTAAAAATAAACAAACAAACAAACTACAAAAACCCAGCCAAACAAAAAGACCTTTCAGAACATCAGTGGAAGTCAAGTCAGTAGTTTTCTGCCAAAATATCTGAGAACATTTTGATCAACATTTTATCTCTGACAAAGGAGGGCTCAAAATAATTCTTACTGTACATAGAAGAAAACCAGAAAAGTTGTGCTGTGATTGCAGTCGTAGTATCATCACCTTTTTACTCCTTCCATGTGGGAAATTACTCTAAGATGACTTTATTAATCTCTGTCTTTGACAGTTTCCAAACTGTGACAGAACATTGTCTTTTCCTGTGCAAAGATTTAGACTTCCTAATACGCTCTTGCAATGGATGGTAGCAAGCTTTTTTGGAAACCCAAAAGCATTTTATTTACTAGTCCTTTATCTGACCTCACACCTCTACAAAGTTGTTCTGTTGTGACTAAGGGTATCATTTTACATCGCACTGAGCTGAAATAGGTTAACGTGGCTGGTATATACACCATTCATCTTTCATGAACCTGTGGACACTGAATCAGTAGAAAACTTACTCATCCTCATCTGTCTTGCACTGCTGAATTTACAGGTACAAGTTAAATGCATGTAACACATTTGAGGACTTTTTTAACAAAATAAACATACAGAAGTTGCATCAGTTCCATCAAAAACATATTCAGTACGGTGCTGCATACAAGCCTTCAGGGACGGGTAGTAACGTTTCTTTTTACAAAATCTGTAAGAACTACTGATCTTGCAGAGGGGTATAGTAATTATAAAACATTTTAAAATTCCTACTGCCGAAACCATAGCTGTTCGTAGTGTTTTGTCTCAGAAAGTATTTTATGGATAGTCTTTCTTTCTAATCTCATTAGAGCAAGCGGAGATGAGAAGAGAGGCTGGGGAGGTGATACCCATCAGACCTAGAAAAAGCTGGTTGCTAGGAAAACTTCTCTGGAAATTTGGAAAAGTATCCCAGCCCTTTGTCTTTTACATAAACCATTGTAGGGACACTCAACTCTGTAACTTTTTTCCTTCTACCCGCTGGCCTGTACATCCCAGTGCCATGTAATACCTGCTGTGTGATGAGTAGTGGCTCACATGAACTTCATCACACCTGATTTAAAGCTTAAAGTGGCTTCAGTTAAAGCTCTTTAAATCAAATGTGTTCAGTTCTAGGCTCAATGCCTATAAAAGGCTGTACTTCTCCGTGTACACACCTCTGTCTTGTGCATCTGTGGAAGAAGAAAACTTCACTGCAGCATGAGGAGGTAACACCAAGTTAGGATGGGAGCCAGGTCATCAGCATGGCTATAAAGAGATTAAGCAGAGGTTTTACTGCAGACTATCTAATAAGCTTTCTTTCCACATCTGCTGAGCCCCACCAAGAGGAATGCAACACGGGTTCATTCAGGGTCTCTGACCTGCAGGCATGGAGGAGCAGACAACCAACCACTTACAGGTTGTCTCCCACCTCCCAGGCTGACCACAGTTTGACCATCAGATTACCTCTGCCCTTGTTGCTTATATTTCTCATTATGAAAAAAAGGATGGAGATGCCTAACCTACAATTATGCAACATTACAAAGAAAATAATTTGATCCTTGCTCAAGCTGCAAACATGAGATATTATTTCATCCTCCATGCCTGGAGGTATGCAGGGTGAGAGAGCAGTCCTGTCACCTCCTCTTGGGCTATGTTTCCAGCTCTCCCAGCTTCGCCTTTTGAAGGCTCTCATGGACTCCACAGACCCAGCACATCCTCAGTCCCAAGGAAGCTCTGGGAGATTCTCTGAGCCACGGATTTGTTTTTAAGCAACAGGCATTACTTCTAAAGATGTTCTTAGCAACAACCTAGAATAGTTAGGCAGGGTATGAAATATCTACGACATAATGATAAGCTGGTAGCTGCCAGCAAATTAATTAAAATAGCCTAATAAATGCACCCATGTTGAGAAGTTTATGAGTGCTTCAGCTCTTAAGATGGATAGGAAAGAAAGGTACCCATTCAGAAATAATGATTCTGTAACTGTTCCCTTTCTGAATTACTACTCTCTGTCAGAAGCTATGCAGAGGCTGCTCCACTGCTCTTTGGCACCAGCAAATGTGCCAAGAGAATGTGGCTGGCGATTAATAGTATTTATCCCTGATAAAGGATAGATAGAGAAAGGGAGGTGAGACAGAATGTATTCAGGAGATGGTGACTGTGAAATTTTAGGACTGAATGTTAGAAAATGCTTTATATGGGGAAAAAAAGGCAGTCATCTCAGATTTGGCAGGTATGTAGGCATTTCTTTCCATAATAATATTTTCTAGAACAATAGGAGGACATATTTAAGAGCTGTCTCTGTCTTTCCCAGGCCTCTTTCTATTTCTATCTCTTAGATTGTACAGACCAAAGAATAGCTTTGTCTGCTCAGCCCTCTGTCATTATTAAACAAACCGTATAAGTACAGTACCAATAATACTTGGAAAGAGCTTTCATCTTAATGGGATCAGACATGAAATTAAACCATCCATGACAAAATACCACCTGTCTTTGAAATAAAAAAAAATTATCTAGCAGGTTTGCATATTGCTTATATTTCCAGACTTCCACACTTCAAGTCTTTGCCTAGCACCTAGGAGTGTTGGGGTTCTGGTACAGGCACTCAGCTGAAAACTGGAGCACCTAACAATGCTATGAGTTTATCAGCTCGTTATCATTCTTTTGCCACTTTGATGACAATATTTTTTAATGTAGCGTGCTATAATAGTAACTACTTATTGTATATAACCTGCTTTGTAGCCCAGAAAAGCAGTCTTTTTTGGAGTAGATTAGAGCCAGCATTCTGCATAAGCATCTTAGACAGAAATATTATTATCTGCCTAATGTTGTCTAATTATAACCACTTTTGACATCTCTTTTTGTATTAGTATTGTGATTGTATGACATTTAAGCAAGGAAAAAGATTGTGTAAGAATAAGCTAAGTGGGTCTCACTTTACTGAGCACCCAGTGACATCTATATTGTGGTATCAGGAGCAATTATTGTGCTAATTATTTATTTCTTTATTTATACAGCATCTCCCTGAAGAGCCAATTGGATGTTCTGTCCGGTAGCTCATTTAATTGTCTGTAAAGTAGCTGGAATTTGGCTGGACGTACGTGCCTGCTTTAAAAGGCTTAGAACGAAAAATGTCAGGAGAAAAACAATCTCGTCTTTGGGTCCTGACATATAAGTATTAGAAAATCAGGTTTAAAAAAGGAAACGGTGGCAATAGGCCAAAACTCCTCAGTGTGTGGATAGTCTGGAGAAAGGAAGTACACAAGTAAGGGAGTGAACACTGGTCAGAGAGGCATTATTGTCTGGCACAGGACTGAATTTATCTGAACTGTTGGATGAGGACATCGAGAACCAAGCAGCTTGTGAGAATTTGATTTATATCAAAGCATCAAGTTCCACACTTCTGGAGTAGTATTTTTTGTCACCTATTGGGTGGGATGTTATAAATGGATGAGTATCTACAAATTTTCTAGAGAGATAAACTGTACCAGGGATGTATCACTTTTGACTCATTGACTTCCCTAATACAGATTAAGAAGTAAATGAAACAACTAATGGCACATCTTAGTTATTCTTGTACATGCTAGATGACAAATGTCTTGCCAAATAAACACCAGACCTACTAGAGATAATGCTGTGTCAGATGTGGGTTTGATAGGTACTCAGGAAATTATAGTACAGTTGGTCATATAAGATAATCTTGGACTGACTGAAAATGAGAAGATGGAGTTTAAAAAAATGGAGAGTTATATCAAAATTGTCAATTTAAAAAGGAAATCTGCAAAATAAACTAAATGAGTTCTTGATAAGGTATAAAATAATGAAGAAACTAAACATGTAAAATCCAGAAATATTCTTGAGTAAAACATACAAAAAGTATTGAAAATGAGAAAAGAGCGAATATTCCTGGAAAGACTTCAGAAATGGCTGGATAAGCTGTCATTTTTTAAAAGCTATTAGAAGTAAGCAAAGAGGGGGGAAAAGAAAGAAAAATACTAATAGGCACATTTTGGGGCTTAAAATTCAGGTTTAGCTATCCTTTACAGAGAAAATAAGGACTAAACTAAGAAAAGTGAAGTAATCATATAAGTACTAAGGAAAAAGGAGTGGAGTAGTAGATTTGCTTTGCAGTTACATAAGAGAGAGACTAGAGAAATAAGACTTCAAATTTAAATAGTTTGCTCTAGTTTTAATAGAAAGAAGAGGTTGAGCAGTGAGGTAAGAATAGGATGGAATGGAAATGAAGATTTAGGAACAGAGCTCACCACAGCTGGGATTAAACTAAAACTTATATCACATAATGGATCCAAGACAAGGAGAAGAGTTGTCTCTCAAAGAGGGGGGCATGGTTGATCACCACCCATCGCAGTAAAAGACTTGGCACGTGAAGTTGCAGGTCCAGAAACAAGGACTTTTTGTAAATCTTTCCAGTAAAAGTAATACTGCATGACTGCAGAACAGCATCCATAGACATTGAGGACCAAAGAAAAGGGACTTGAAAAACAGGACTCTTAGACTCATTTCAATATTAAGAAAGGCTTTAGACAGAAGACCAAGCAACAGATACTTTGGGAAGGTGAATCACAATGGAGCAATCTATTATCCTATTTTACTGAAATAGTAGATTTTTTTTTAAAATAAACTTCAGTAAATATTTAGTAAAACAGTAAAATGTGATAATTACATATTATTTAATAATGCACCACACAGGCAGCTATTAGAATGGTGAAAATAGGAGTGAGAAAAATGTCAGGACATGCTCTAAACTCTCTAGAAGGGAGATAAAACAACGGATCTCTACAAAGAAAATTACAGGCGCATAGATTTGCCAGTGTGGCCTCTTATCAATACATGTCAGAGCAGATATGAATTCATTCTCTTACCATGGCACAGAAAACAGGTCTGTTGAATGAATGTCAAACACAGCATCACAGAAGAAAAATTCTGAAAATAAGTGAGATTGATACTGAAAAACAGGATTAAAATTAACCATCCCAATGCGAGATCAGTAACCTGGAAATTATGCAGATTTCTCCTGAAAACAGGGAGCTTCTCACCTGGAAGTAGTGTAACAGGGGAAAAATTTAGATACCTTGATCTTTCTGAGGATGGCAGTGTGCTGTTACTGCTACTATGTGGGTCTGTGGAAGAAGAACAGCAAATGCAAACCAAGGTTGTATAAGGAGCAATGACACCATAAGGCAAGGCCCTGGGGAGACAACATCCACATGCAGTTCTGGCTGCTGTCTTGCAAGGAATTAAACAGCAGAAACAGATATGAGGAAGGACAGCTGGAAGCACTGGACCATTTGGGAAGTGGAAGCAACTACGTTCTTAGTGGAGTTACAGAGCATAATACCAGGGCTGATTAAGTGTCAATAATGGGAGGTTTTTATGATTTCTATCTTCTCACAGTCTCTGATCATCCTTTGTGACTGTGTTTACACATCCACTCATTCAAACACACAAAACCTACAATTTTCCACACTGGAAAAATGAAACGGATTCAACTAAATTACAGTTTGGTGTGAATGCAAACTCTAAAGCAATGGATAATGGTCTCTCGATGTTTTCCGTTTCAAGGCCCAGGACATCCTGAGCTGGCCCCCACCTCTAATGTATTCCCTTTGGAATGTATGGCCCCCAGCCTTTTGCTGCTGCTCTGCTGTACAGCCCTGCCATAAGCTTGTGAGCTTGCCCCAAGATGGGCAAGTTGACGGCTCATAAAATGGGTAATGTCTCTTTTACAGTTGAAGCACAGCTGGAGGTGGATGTGATGCCTGCACGTGGTGACAACACACACAGCAGTCCACGTGCATCGATGAAAAGCATTAGCTGTCTCACCTTCGGTGACACATTAGCTGAGCTGAAGGGTTAAGTGCACTTGGAGATTGAACGACCAGCCCGCAGGAGTGTCCCGGTGCAGCTGGAGCTGCACTTGCAGAGGTCACCTTGCACACGCTCTGATGCAAACAGAGGTATCTACATCTATATATTCAGCATCTTTCCTCGATTCACTTAAATAATTAAACACTGTGTGAGTGCACACAGCCTGCATCCAGAACAATTCCACCACCCCCTTTCCACATGCACAAAACTTTCATTCCTGTCTTGACAGGGAAGTAGGTCTCTTGTCATTGAGTTTGATGTAGTCAAATTGACGTATATTGTTAAATCTTACCTAGCAGCTAACATTAAATTGTAATGTACTAAAGAGAAAATGCCTGGCAAATGTTGTTTCCTCAATTTGCACAATGACTTATTTTAAAACAGAAAAAAAAATTAACTGGTTCTGAAAACCTGTGACTTTCAATTGCCAGAGCATTTCTGTACTTTAATTCTTCACAGAAAAATTGTCACTTGCATAGTGCTTCTGAGAGGGGGAAAAAATACAGTTTCAATTTTCATATGTGTAGCATTTAGAGAATGATCTCATTTCTTGTAATGTTGTATCCTGTCCCTAAACCAATAAATATTTTAAGCATTTAATGCATTTATCAACTCTCCTGTAAAAAAGTACAGAAGAACCTATGCAATGGTGTCAAAGATATCTCATGTATCGAGGGAGTCTGAGCAACCTCTGGGGTGATTCTCTGCCTTGAAATTTAACTTCACATCTTATCCAACAACAGAGCAAGAAGCGAATCAATTCCCTTTTCTCCCAGGAAACCATATGCTGGTTTTGCTTGTAGAAATTTAATTTTTGTAGCTGACAGATGCTGTACATTTTTGCACCATGCGAAATTTCACAGGTTACTCTTATGAAGAAAATATGAGAAAATGATTAAGGATGCAATATGTGATTTAATGACAAAACCACACCTTTAGTTAAATTGGTCCAGACAAATTGGTCCAGGCAGATTTAGCCCTTGCCTTACAAGTAATGGCTTGCACTTACAAATATAAAAGAAATTGCTCCACTCCTTTTCTTTAAGTTTAAGATTTTTAGGGAGAGTAAGGAGGTCAGATACCTCAGCATGAAAGTTCATAGGACTAAACTATTTAATTTGTAAACCCCACCAAAAAATGCCNAAAAAAAAAAAAAAAGAGTCCTTTTTCTTTCCTATGTATATAGGCAACCAGGCATTTGCACTTAGTCACAGACATGCACACGCATGGACACACATGATACAAATCTCTAGTATTGTGTTAATCAAATCCAACAATATCAGTAAGACTGGAGGCATCATCAATACAGATAAGGATCACAAGACCATTTCAGAAGCACCTTATGACGCTGGGGATGACTGCAATACAAGTGGCATTAAATGTATGGTCAGAATGAAGGTCATCTGCTGAGACATCGATGACAGGAACTTTGGCCAGAACACATAATATTACATTGACTGTGAACAACACACCAGCAAAAATAAGGCTTTTGGTATCAGAAAAGCAGCGGTTGAATCTGAAACACCAGCAAGGTGACACCTCTGTGAAATACGGCAGAAAGGAGCTCAATGCCTTTAGCAGAGAGAATGAAGACTAAAGGAGATTTTTTGTGAACAAGGGCATAGAGAAATGCTATTTAAGGTAAGGGGCAATGTAGGGGCAAGAACCAATGTATGTAAGATTGACAGCCATAAATATAAGATAGCAATAAGATGGAATTTTCCCCAGGGGAGCAAAGTAGCTAAACAATCCTCTCATATGAATACTGAGGATGAGAAATTGAATATTTCTAGATGGAAAGATCACCCCCTTTAAAATTCAGTAAAATTATGCATCTTTGATAACTGATATTCTAGAAAGATCTGAAACAAGTACAATAAAATTACTGTACATCAGAAAAGAAGCTGTAAAGATCTGTCAGTAAAATAATAAGACCGATTGTTGTTTTAACTTGAGGAAGGTTACTTAGAGGTTTAATCCTGAGTTTTCATTTGAAAAAGATTGTTGGAACTTTCTTGTTAGTATACCCTCTTCTATCGAGCATGATCTGTAATGTCTACTGGTGTCTTTTAGAGGCTGATTTATTAACAGCAATATTTTATTCTTCTAGCTTCCAGTCAGGTTTCTGTACAGATTGAACAGGAGCTCTAGAAACTGGAAATCAGAATCTAAGTTTTATTAATGTTAGTTATTATTTTTCAGATCAACTGTTAAGGAGCTTTTGTATTTGTTGTGTATCAGATATTAAAAACAGATCTCATTAAATTTAGTCCTCCATTTTTCCTAGTAGTGTATCTAATGGCATTTCCAGTGTTAGGAACTAATTCCATGGTTCTTTATGTCCTAATTGACTCAGAGTCCTTTTGTCATTTTTCTTGTTGGTTTTTCTTTTGGATCTAGCATAAGTTCCTTGTCGCTTGTAGCAATCAACCCCTTGCATCAGGCTATCTAATTCAAAAAGGTGTTCAAAATCCTTGAACTCTTCCATAACCATGTTTTTGGCACTGAAGTTCAAGGTTTTGAAAGGGACTACAGCTTGGCAAAGGTTCTTCGAGCTACCCTTGCTGTCATAGCAACCCACAAACTTCATAGAGGGACCAAGTGTGATGTGAAAGGTCTCTGCAGAGCTCCCATGAGCTGGATGGAGAGAATGGAAATCTCCCACTCTGGTATGCAGAAGCTGAAGCTGAGTGCTCTGTCTGATTTGCATAGCCACCGAGATGCCCTCTCTGTAGCTGGGGAGTTTGGCAAGCATTCATTACAGTATAACAATCCTGTAAAGAGCTGCTGTTTTTCTGTGCTTTTTTCTGCCCTGAAGAATAAGGTGCTTTTATTTATTTAACAGCAGAAATCAAGACATAGTTATTTAACCTAGGTTTAACCCAGGCTCTACACTCATTACTAAACTCTTAAATGCAGCCAGGAAAGGCCTTTGGGTGCTGTGTCTCGTCAAGCTTGTCTTCTATCTGCACAGCAATCTGCCATGACCCATCTTCAGATTTCACAAAATAAAAACTCAGTAAGAGGTAGTAAGAAGAGGCAAGAGAAAAATAAAGAGAAGGCCCTAAATGAGCATATGGCAAAGGTGACTTACTTCAGAAGAAATGCAAAAGTAGTACAGACTTTTGAATAGTTTCTAAAGAGACTGCTGTCATCAGCTTTTAATTCTAACCTGCCACATACTTATACTTTTTATGTCCTAAAGCACTGCATCTGGAAAGTAGCATATTGCTGCAAGTATTCATCAGATGTTGGTGCAACGACCGCCATAATAATTAGCTTTACTGGATCATGTTACACAATAAAACATAGGTCACTGGGGACAAGAAGCCCTAGATGGTAACCTTTGTTTATCTAAATGGGGACTAATCTAGGTGGTAAAATTAATGATTATTATCTTATCTCAAAAGCTGTTTAGGTGTGCAACTGCTCTTCGGAGGCAGCCGCTGGGGACTTGCTATAACATACTTCAGTTTGTCAAGCCATAGTGGGACATTTTTCCTCTGAAGTATCACTTGATTTATTTCTCAGACACAACAGTGAACACTGAGCATCTTCTCTACATCCTCTGTGCTCAGAAGCATATCTTCCCTTTTGTGCTGGTGTGCTCGCTGCCACCTGAGGCTGCTCCCTTACGTCACTCTTGGTGAGTATATGGGAATAAAGGGAAACTGGGTGCTAAGGAGGGGTGCTTCTGCTTTCCCAATCATATAAACACATTCCTGTTATTTTTATAGGGTCTATATATGTTGTTTAAGGTGCATGTAAGTAGACTGATCGGAAGTTCCTAGTTAAAGGAAATTGGAATGAATAATAAATACATCTTCATGAAAATGATCCAGGGGAAGATGGGAGCTCTAGCAAGAAATGCAATGAACCACTGCCTGCCAGCCTGTTTCAACCCTTCCTGCCCCTGAAAATCAAATAGCAGTAGGGCTGCAGCTCAAAAATCCCCAGGTCCTCTGGGAGCCCTGCAGAGTGTCACAGGGCTGCCACATCCCTCGCAGCCTGACAGCAGCACCAGCATGGCTACATTAGGAATATCCTCATTACACACAAACCTGGCCTTTCCATCCACCTCGCCTCCATGACACAGATGACTTCTTGTGGGATGTGAGTCTTCATCTCTGCTTCCCTCTCAGCAGGGATGGAAGGGAAGAGAGTGGGATTTGTGATCCCTGGGGAGAGACCAGCCGTGTTGGCACAGGGGCATCAGAGTTTTGTGGTGCCACACCCCTCACCACTGGGCAGAGAGCCACAGCCTCCCAAGCAGCTCCAGAATTGTCAAATTACTTCACTCAAAGTCATCATAATCCTCAGGTAAACTCTGATTTCCTCTTTATCAGGTTTAGCTGGAAAGAAAAACAAATAATTAAAAAAGAAAAACACAAGACCTAAACATTATATATACCCTTAATTATCTCATTCTAGTGAGTATTTTATTCCCTGTCTGGTCAGAACATTAATTATCTTCATAAATACAGCAAAAGTTAAATCCTAAGCACCCATGACTACAGAAACAGTACAGTGATCAAGCTTAAATGAACATATAAATTTTATTAATGGCTGTTTTATACAACTCCATATAATATAAATCAAACAAAAAACCTATTTCCATCTTTTAAGGTTGCAATGAAAAAGCTTTAACTTTATTGAGGATAATTTTTATTAAGTTTAGAACTTCTTTTTTGCAGTAATGAGACTGCTATGGGAATAATATTATCTGGTTTGTCTTGAAACACCTCAGCTTGTTAAATAAGTTAATAAATGACTATGCATTAATCAAAGTGACGAAGCTATGATGAGCTGAGCATGTGAGACAATTCTGGTGATAATATTAATTAGTATTTAATTAGAAACTTAGGGGCCATAAATAAAAAATCATGGGAGAGACATTTATGCAAATTGCTTTGAGTTGTATTTGCTTTAGGAAAAAAACCTTTCCTTCCTTTCATTGTTCTCTCCTTCCTCTTTTTAATTTCTTTCCACATTGTACATAGCAGAGTTGCAGTGACATCACATGGATATAAATAAGACCATACTGGGTTTAATTTTTCCAAGTTAGGGAGGTCTGCATTTGAATTGTGTTTTTCCCTCTCTAGCTTGAATGGAAGATAATTTTTTTCAGATTCCTAATTTCTAGACAAGTAGAAAAACAAAAAAAACCCCTGAGAACTGCAAAGGGATGGGATTTCTATTTCTGCTATTTTACTCAAGATACACGTCACCTTTCTCTAAGGAAGAATTGATGTCACCACAATACTGCTGCAGCAGTATCTCTGTACAGAGCAATGTCTTCTGTTCACAAGCAGGAGACTCACTCATTATCTCACAGAGCAGAAGCAGTGTCTACAATTTTAGCTCTTTTGGTTTTTGTCCCTACAAGGTGCTCATTTGGAAAGGGATAGTTCTGATAGCAAAAGAGATAACGTATCGCTCTGTTAGGTATTTCAGGCTGTTTTCTTGCAGAGCAGACTTAATTATTTGTTACACTTACACAAGAACATTACCTCCAGTAAACTTGCTTTTTTTATTCACCAGTCTGTTTCTGTCATGGCTTATTTATGTGTGAACATGACTGACTGAAGCCAGTGTTATCCACAACTGACAAATGCCAGACCTACGGTTCAATCAGCCCCTTCTTTAAGATAATGTCAAGGGTTTGAAGTAATGGGACAATAAAGTGGAGAGAGAGACAATCAGGGTTAAATTGATCCTATTCTTTGCGTATAAAAGGAATCTGCCCAATAACATCCAGCTCTTTTTTACTCTCCACACACAATAGAGCTTAAACAGGTCTAAACCCGGCCTTCAAGGAAACGTGTGACTGACATGAAAATGCTGAAGTTTTAAGTGGTTTCTTCAGGCATTTCCTTCCAAAGTGTTTCACTGCACTGTAGTGTAAACCTAAGATAAAAAGCACCTGGTACCCAGGAGTTTTTGGTTATTTTTAGTGAGATATTTAGACTGAAGGACCCATTGATGACACAAAATTCATTCTTCTTTTCACTTTATTTAATATTTTTTTAACAAATAATTTGCATCTGTTAATAAAATTAAACCTGATAAATGAATGAGGCAGCTCCTTTCAGTGATGCTCCCAATTCCCATTTCCAATATAGCAAACTGAGTTCCTGAATATATTTCTTTATATTAAGTCTCCACAGAACACTGCAGTTAACACAAATACTCCTTCAAAATTACCAGCTGCTTCTGTGCTGCAGTACATATCCATTCTGGAATTTAACAATATATTTTACTAAACTTCCAGAAGATAAAGAGCTGAGCAGTAGTCACTAAAGACTCAAAAGAAATTGTGGTATCTTCAAGCATTAAGACAACAAACCTTACCTTTATGTATTTCCTTCCCTCCATCTCCTAATTAATAAGCCCCGCATGTGAACACCTATCTATCCTTTTTTTTTTTCTGGTGGATTGAGACAGATCTACACATTTCAGTATTCAGAAAGGTTTTGGGTTTTTTACCTCTGTCTCACATTTGCCAGCCACCATTTACTTTACTTATTGAATGACCCAAAAAACCAGATTTATCACCTTCCTTCTCCAGTACAAACTGTAAAGTAGGAGGCCAAGCCTTCTGTGCGGACCATGCATGAGCTGCATGTTGGCTGGTTCTGTGGTAATATTAGTATTTCTTAACTTTTCTGTCAACTCTGTAAAAAGGATAACATGTTCAGTAGCGTCTTTTTTGCTTGCAGGCACTGGTCTGCTTGGGGGTCTAGCAGCCCTGGCTAGTTCCCCCTGAGCAGCATGGCTACAGAGCTCAGAGATCTGAAAGTGACCACCACAATTCTTATCTGCAGTTCCCACCTTTTCCCATGAATGAATACGGGGTCCAGAGTGCTCGGGAGAAGAAAGAAACAAGAGGGAAAACGGAAAGTGCTGGGGTACCTAGCTGTCTTTTGAGGTCAGCATTGGCACCCTTCAACACATTCCTAGCAAAGTCCTGGTTTGTCTGCAATGTGGTCAAACACATTATAATGGTTAATACAGTGTAGGCATCAGAAATGGATGAAAAGAGGATTTGGGTGTACTCTACTGAGCCCATAATATCCCAAGGGCATTGGGCTGCAAGAGACAGGATTAGGTATGCTTCAGTGGTAGGGATTCTTTGTACACACAATATTTTGGGAATTTCCCTTCTCTTTTATGGCCTTTCCTGTAAGCTTGCATGATCAGTGAGAATTCTTACTCTAAAAGACCTGGTGCTTCAGTGTGGTTCTCCACAGGCAAGGATTTAACCTCTCTCTTCTTTCTCAGCTCATGAAAGGTGTCTATGACGTGAGTAATCAAAAGCAGGATGCTGAGCTTGGTCCTGAAGCTCTGTAAGTAGCAAATTTTCTGTCTCCTGGGCTCAGTCTGGGTCTTTCCATCACACCAAAAACCAGCACATGCAGCCCTCCAGAAGGAAGCATGTTGGTCATGATCAGTGTGGTCAGAGGCTGTGGGTGCTGTTTACCTGGGCTTTTGATAGTGACTCCCACAGCACTTGCCTAGAAAAGCTGGCAGCCTGGCTTGGACAAGTGCACTCTTCATTGGGTAAAACTGCTGGGGTGGCCAGGCCTAAGGAGTGGTGGTGAATGGAGTTACATTCAGCTGGTGAACAGCCAAGAGTGATGTTCCCCAGGATAATCTGGATGAGGGGATAGAATACACTGTCAGTTTGTAGATGACACCAAGCTGGGTGGGATTGCTGATCTGCTGGAGGGCAGGAAGGCTCTGCAGAGGGATCTGGACATGCTGGATCATGGGCTGAGGNGTCCCCCTGTACTGGGCACTGGTGAGGCCACACCTCAAGTGCTGTGTCCAGCTCTGGGTCCCTCACTCCAAGAAAGACACTGAGGCGCTGGAGTGAATCCAGAGAAGGGCAACAGAGCTGGGAAGGGTCTGGAGCACAAGTCCTATGAGGAGCAGCTGAGGGAGCTGGGGGTGTTTAGCCTGGAGAAAAGGAGGCGTAGGGGAGACCTTATGACTCTCTACAACTGCCTGAAAGGAGGCTGTAGCCAGGTGGGGGTTGGCTTCTCCCAGGCGACCAGTGACAGGATGAGAGGACATGGCCTCAAGCTATGCCAAGGCCCGTTCAGGTTGGACATCAGGAATGTCTTCATGGAAAGGATTGTTAAGTATTGAAACAGGCTGCCTAAGGAGGTGGTGGAATCCCTACCCCTGGAGGTGTTTGAGAAATGACTGGATGTGACACTTAGCACTATGGCCTAGTTAACAGCTTGGTGATTGGTCAAAGTTTGCACCTGATGGTCTTGGAGGTCTTTTCCAAAGTAAATGATTCTGTAATTCTACAACTTGCTCTGTACGTTATCTTCATAGTGTTCTCAGCAGAGAGGCTCCATGAATTAGGACCTCTTCATAAGCAGCACACTCTTAGAGGGTTTTTATATCTGCGTACTAGAACCTCAGACTGCTCTTGTCTTATGAAGAACAGTGATTGCCCAGGTGACATTTCACTGAGTCATTAGCAGGCCTTTTCAAATTGGCTGCAAGAAATAGATACTTAGCAAATCTAACCCTACTTCATTTTTTGGTGAAGCCACGTCTGTCTGTGTCTTTCCAACAGAACAGGCAGAAGAAGAAAAGCGAAATCAGAGAAATAACCTATCTTTAGTGTACTACTCAGGTACAATTGCCTTCAAACACAGAGAACTGAATGTGATTGCACAGCAAGTACTTCCCAATCCCACGTGACTGTGTTAGCAGAAGGCCTCTAATTACAAGAGTAGAAAATTTTATATGGACAAATAAATTATACCTTTCCTGAGTTTATGTATCCACACTGATGGCTAGTCAAAAAATTGTAATTACCTTTCTGGTTCCAGAAAACATTTCAGTATACACTGGAATTTGGCAAGCTTCTATGGTTTAAAATTTTACTGGGGAGAAAACACCTCATGTACAACACATGTAATTGTATGTGAAAGTGCACGCCTTTTCATTTGTTAGTGCCTTGTTTTTTGTGTTTAAGTTTGAGTTTTGTGGGCATAGGAGGATGAAAGCAAAATCTGGAATGCTTCAAAAAAAGGAAATAAACAAGGTAATCTCTCAAGTCCTTCACTTCTGTTCAGGCAAATGCTAGAAGTGATCTGGATACAACACCAAGCAAAACCAGCTTTTCTGCAACTGCTCTAAAGTTTAAGGTGGCCAAGGCTCATTATCCTCACCAGGCAGAAGATTTGATACAGTGATCCCTGAGTGATCATACCACGGCTGGGACATGGTCTGTTTACGTCAGGAACTGCAGGAGCATTTCAACGCAGACATCCCTCTGACTGTGATGCTGGGGAAGTTGAAATACTGAAAATGGACCGTTCCAGTTCCTCTATGTAGAGTTTTTGCATTTTCCAGGATTTAACCAGTGAACTCTCATAGCACTTCTTAAAAACAGGCAGAGGGCAAAGTTCACACACACAGCTCCATTGAGGGGGTAGATGTAGATAGGACTTCACTTGCATCTGAAGGCTCTGTGTGCTCAGCTGCATGCCTTCTTACTCCATTGCTCATCCACATATGTGTATACCTGTCACAGTTCAGAAGAGTCAGTCTTTATCTCTCTCCTACCAATTCCAATTATATATACGGTCTAAAGTGGCATCCCACTAGTCACTACACTGGGATGTTCTGTGTGTTTACTGATTTTGCCTGGTCCGATTTTCACTTGTGCTGTGAACACATTGAACAGTGTTCAAGGTTCAGGCAAGAGCACAGGCAGAAGTAGCACAACCACAGAGTCCCAGACCTCAGCTTGCTTTGATAGTTTGCTGATATTAAAGATCTTCCCACTGTCGTGTTAGGAGGTATGCTGAGCCCTTTTCATATACACTTTTCCTTGCATTTTTTTTCAGTTTTATTTTTACATAAGCCTTTTCTATGCATGCTCTTGAAGTTGCTGCCCAGTCCCAGAGTATGCACAGAGATGGGAGGGAGAGTTTGTATCACCTCATAAAGATGAATTTCAGGCTCCTGATTCCTTCCTAATCACTGCGTTCTACAAGGTGCAGCCTGATGAAAGGCTAGATAAGACAAATTATAACAGAAAATGCAGAAAGTGTGAGATGAAAACTCTGAATGGTAAGAATGCCTGCTTTGGAATAGAAAAACTTACTGGAGGGGGAAAGAAAACAGTGGAAAATGGGTTGGGGAGGCGTGTTCCAGAAATTACCACAGATTGCCTTTTTTTGGAGGCAGGGGAGCTTCTCAAGAGGTCCTTAGCAATCTGGAGAAAAACAAGTATATTCCAAGGACCGGAAACAGTGGTTGGCTGGTGGTGCAGGGAGATGCAGAGAGGTAGCAAAGGTCTCTGCCCAAATGCCCAGTGCCCGCCCAGCCCTGCAAGGATGGTGAAGAGGCTCTGGCAGGTTGCAGGCAGCACCACATGCCAAAGATGAGCTTGGGGTGCTGCCTGACTCCAGTTCTGCCCCATGGGGTTTGATACTGCATACATTTAAAATCACTGCAGTGATATGCAGCCAAACACTGGTTTCGGGTATGACTGTGGTGGAGTCACCATGAAGTATTTTACGTTTCTGAAGAGAGCATAAATGAGAAAGTAAAGAGCAAGTTATTAGCCCTCTAAAGACAAATAAAGCTTTTCTAATCCACAGCAAATAGAGATGGGCTTGAGTAACACTATTTGCACTTTTTAATTTTGTCTGAACTTCCAAGGTACCTTGCTCTAGGGTCCTCTATCCTAACTGGTTGTCTGAGACCCAGAAACCCCTTCATTTTGAAAAATAATCTCTTAAAGAAGACCTAAGAGTGTTTTCCTTTTCTAAATATTATTCTGAATTCCATTTCTTAAGTTTCTTCTTCTGTAAAATGAGAGTATTATTTTCTTCACAGCCTATAAGGGTTCATTAATGGATGACCGTGCATGTATTTAGCTATACAGTGCAAGGCCATATTACATTAAACTTATTCCTGACCCATTTTTAGCAGTGAAAAGTGACCCTTTTTTTCCACAAGAGTTGCCCAAAGGTGAACAAAACAGGCGAACAAAGGTGAACAAGCAGAGCTCATCCTCACAGTAAGTTGAGACCTTTGTCCTAAATTCAGCAGAGTTACGGCAGACCTCAGCTGTGTACCTTTGAAAGGTCTAATGCCTGCCTTTGTTTTGAAAAGCTGCCTATAAGTAGCAGGGCTGAGGTCTGTAGGAATCCAGAGAAATAATTCAAAACCACAGTAGCTTTCATAAGGAATAATCTTCTTTCTCTATATTTTAAGTGACCTGTGAAACCCCAGAGAAGACTTAGAGGTCTTTCCTCAATAAACTGAACTATTCTAGAGCAATTCTGAAGCTTTTGAGTTTTGACTCAACTCTGACCCTTATTTGCCAGCACCGCAGAACACTGAGCTTGCCCCAGTGCTCACAATGAGAAAGATTTCTTTTTCTTGTGTGATGGGAACCATTGTACCATAGCTACCACCTTTCTCCTCCCGAAGAATGACTGCAATAAGGCAAAGCTTATAATCATTTGCAGCAGCCTAAGGGCAAACCATTTCTAAATTTTCAGGAGAAATCACTGCGTCTTGCAGGACTGCTGGCTGTTATTTTGTTCAAATACCAGAGATGTCCACTGAGAAGGTGGCCATGAAAGTGCTACACTAAAACATTCTTTTTCAAAATATTTTAAAATATTTCATGCTGGTGAGAAGAGCCACTTTATCATTTAAGATGCTACAGGTCTTTCAGCACACTGATTCCTTTTCCAAGACCATCACCAAGGCTTTGAATGCTCTGGCAGAATTTTATTGATACAGTCAAGATAAGTAGATTGAAATATCAGCCTATTTCTCTTACAGGCATCAGGAGGGCCGATATTGCCATCCTAAGAGTTGGAGCCAGATTTGGACTTTGGAAAGAGAAAATACACAGAGAGGAAACTCCCATGGTTTAGGAAGTATTCCTTGGAGGACTGTCTCAGCTGCTGAGTCTAGCTGAGTTGTAGGTGAGCTTTTCATAGAGGATTCCCAAATGATTCCTCTCAATTCTCACTCATAGCTGTGTCCATGAACATGTGAGTTTTACCTAACCAGAAAATGTAGCACTCTCTCCTCTGCAGGCTCAGACCTGACCCTTTGCCATCCCCACATGAACCCTCTCTCAGTGTCTTGAAGGAGTGATTCACCGTGACGAAGGCTGTCACATCCAAACCAGTAACTGCCACCTCTCTAGGTATGGCTTAGATGAAATATGTTACCATGAAGTTACACATGGTACCCAGCCAGCTGCCGTCAGAGTCTGGCAGTGCTGGGGAGAAGCTGTGTGTCAACTCAGAGTTGCACAACACTGTGAGATTTGAAGGCTTTCCAGCTGCAAATGTTGATCAACATATACACTTTCCACTTTGATAAAATAGTTCTTGGCAGAAACTCCTAGCAAATATGACTGATTATTGTCAGTCTGGCATCGAGTAAGGGACTGTCTTTTATGGTATGAGATGAATACATATTCCACTGTTTGTAGGAACAGCTCTTAAGGTTCTGGCTTACACATATAAGAAGCTGACACCATAGCAGATCTGCTCTAAGCATTACCAAAACTGAAGCCTCCAGTGAATACAGTTTTCATGGAAAAGAAGGTTTGAAGGGACATGGAGATCAGACCCTGCTGACCCAGCCAAATGCATCAAAATTTATTATTTCATAAACAGATTAAGAAAACATAAAAACAGGTTTATGCCTCCAACAGAATGAATAGATGTTAAAATACTTCACTACAATGGCAACAAAATTACGCTGCTAATTCCTTGCTCAATTTTTTTCCAGGGATGGTTATTAGGCATTTCTTTGGAAGCCAGTATCTTCTCTTAGCTGTGACTGTTTTCCATCTTGGCATTAAACCACTCTGCTTCCCAAGATACTTACAGAGAGTGGCCATGTCCCTTTCTCCGCTGGCAAAGGCAAGAAGCTGGGAGTCCGGCCCCTAGGATAGGCTACCACTACCCTAGCAGTCCTAGGAGCCTCCCTCTGCCTGACTCGCATCTGATCTCCTTCCTAAACAGAGGAGACCAGACTTATGTACTCATTTCCAGAAGGGATCTCTGCAGTATTGCACCCTGCGACATCCAAAAGATATTTCATGCTAATGACACCACTAGGCTAGGGTGGCACGTTTTTTCCACAGGCCTGTTATATTTGTAGCTATTTTATGCTCAGCAGAGGGTTTTAGGATTTTCTTTTGTCACAGCCAACAATCTCATAGCAGAAACATTTGTTCCCTGTGAGTGAGATGCAACAGCAAATCATACACCACATCTGTTAGTTCCAACCACAATTTCGTCTGCTCCTTCCTCTGAGATCCTATTATCCCCTTCAGTGCCAGCAATGCTTCCTACACCTCCAGCAGACCCTCCCAGCCCACTGTAATTTCTCATTCCTAATTTGGACAAAGAATGTCTTCACAAAAATAGCAAGAGGAAGCCTAGATTACTGACTGCATTTTTACACTCCTTTCATTCTCATTTGCAACCTTTTCACCACACACACCTCCCCTACCTCCTCCTTCACTACATTAACATGCATTCCATTCCTCCCCCATATCCCACTCAAGCAGACTTTTGTCACCAAACTGATGGCTATTACCACAACTTGGAATTTGTATTTTCATTGTAGAATCGAAGTTCATAAGCAATCTCACAAAACCCATTCAGCACATACCAGATCTAGGGGAAAATATCTTTCTGCATGCAGAAATTTAAAAAAAAAAAAAAAAATCTATACCCGGTCCCTCTGGCTCCTCAGATTTATATTTCAAATATATATTTTAAAACCCAAAAAACCAAACCAAACCAAAACAAAACCACAAAAATAACAGAAGAATGTCCGCCACTGAAGATGCTGAGCCACACTCAGATGGAAAGTTAAGTTTCCAAAAATTTGCGACACTACTCGGAATGAACTAGGCCCTGGAAAAGGTGAGGTTAGGATCTCACTTACCAGGGGCAGCTTTTCTCATTCATCCAGCGTCAGTGGACAGTCCTGCTGGCACAGAGCAGAGCAGAAGGAGAGAGGGATGGAGCTCCTCACAAGGGTAAAGAAAAGGTAAAGGCAAGGAAAATCAACATCTGGAAACTTTTAAAGATACTACAAAAATGAGTCCAGGATCAGTCTGCCTAGGGCCACCCTCTGCACATTATCGTTTTCTTGATGGTAGTCTTGTATCCTCCAAACAGCAATTTGTGAGACATGAGGCAGAGCCCTGCAGCAGTGGGATGACTGGCACTGTCAGCAAGGAAATGCAGGGAAGTCCCACCTGCACCATCTTGTACCAGCCCCACCTGCAGCATCGAGGTTCTCACCACCTGCCAGAAAACCAACCCCATGTCTCTTGCTCCATGGACCCCTACATCGGGATTTGCCATCACCTGTGCCTCCAGTGGTGGCTGTACCCATGGCAGAATACCTGAGCTGCTGGCATCCACCCTGGCACTCGCGGGAAGGGTCTCATGTCAGTGTCACACTGCCACACCTGCCACAGGGCCTTCGGACAGGAACAAAACCACTGCAGAAACTTACATGTATTGGTCTACGACACTTCTGCAGACACGGACTGATGTTTAACCTGAGTGCCTGATGCCTGTTGGGTCCCATGCCTGCCCCTTCAGTGACAACTCATCACCCAAGAAAGCCAGGCTGGAAAGGGCTATATCTCTTGGCACCTGCATACACTCAGACAGTCACACACATACAAGCTGTACCTCGGCCTGGAGGGTCAGGTCTTCCCTCGAGGATCGGTATCTCCCTTCCAGACGATGGTGGTGGGCGTGTGCTGTCTGCCTCTGCTGAACATGGCAGAAGAGTGGGGTCCAAGCAAGAAGCCCATCTCCCTGGGGATTCATCTGCTGCATGCAGGTCAGGGGTAGTTGACACCCAGGTCAGGGGCTTGTGCGACAAGCTTGGTGTCATTAAATATAGGTGCACGACTGTATGCAGCAGCGTGCCTCCTGCCCTGTTGCCTGAGATGTCAAGTGGGGCCTTCATTAGTTTGCAAGGGATTGCTGTTGCAAAACATGTCAGCATCAGCGCTGTTCCCAGCACAGCTTCATTTCTTCTTCCTTGCTTTGATGTGTTGAGAAACCTAACATGAAAAAAATCAAAGAGCAAATTGTCACACACTGTAAAAGCAGGAGGGCTTCTGGGCTGTCTCCTCTGAAGAACACAGACTGCTAACAGTCCCTCTAGACACTGTTTCAAGTCTGGAATCTGGACATATGATGCACCCAAGTGCACAGTGCATGGTGCACAGGGTACAGAGGCTTCTTAATGTCCACTGACCCCACAGCTGAGCAAATTCTCATGAGAAGGCCATGGTCTCTGGCTATGACTGCTGGTCAAATCATTCCTCTGCACCTGAATCCCAGGTCTTTTACATGCACGAACCTCAGCTTGTGAGGCAGACCAGTCTTTCCAGACACTGGATGAGCTTTTCTGAGTCCCACAGCAGCGCCAGCATTTCCCAAGTCATACATCTGTCATCTCGGAGCAAGGCTTTGTATACATGGCAAATGGTCATGATGCTGTAACTTCCTTTCTGGGCCTTTGTAGTTGTTGTTGTGTGTGTCCTGTTTTTCGTAATTATGTGATAGCTGGGTCAGTGTGAACTCCAGCAATCAAAGGCAGAGAGTAATATAGCAGATCTGGCACAAAACGAATCCTGTAATGAGATTTATGCATTCAAGTTTTAATTGTTTAGCACTTGTTTTCTCTGCTCATACCATCATCTCCTGTTATACAATGGTTATCTTCACAGAATAGATCAGATTTTCATCAGACAAAAATGACTTAATCTGTAATTAACCACTGAAATGTATATTATCATCCTTCCCACATAACACAACAAATAGCATGAAATGCCCTGTGTTTTCCATTCCTTGTGCCACTGAAAATACTACAGAAAAATGTATTCTCCTGGTACAGTGTGTAGAATGAAATATAATGGCATAGAAAAGAAAAATTAACAAAAAATGCCTGCTGAAATAAGCTAAACTACAAAATGTAAGGGGCTAACACTGGTCAAAAGAAAATTCTGAAAGCAAAAATTTACAGAAAAATTTAGACAAAAAACTTTACTTTATTGATTTCTTTTCAGCGCGAAAAGCTGAAAAAACCATGCACCACAAGAAAAAGGTTGCTGTGTCACAAGGCTGACTAGAGCCCCGGTTGCTATCATAACTGCAGAGTAGTTGTGTACATACTAAAATAGGACATCCCTGTATCCCGTATAACTCAATATTCAAAATACCTGCCTGCTTATAATTAAAATGCTGGTAATTATATAAACTATGTTAAAAAAAATTGCAGAAGAGAAAAGATTTTTTTTTCCCTCTGGATATTTTCTTCTATTGTAAGTGTCTCATTTGAATGATGGTGTATTGTGGTTTGTAGCAGAGGATTTTATGTCTGGAATAATGAATTTGCTCCTAACATGCTCACTTTTAGCATCCATTGAGAAAAAGTGCATCACACTGTAGTGATGTACTGCAACAGCAGAGAATTTCATATTAATCATATCATGTGATGCCAAAGGCCCTGCTGGCATTGCCTGAGATGCTGCTGTAGAGCCACTGAGCTTTCATTGTTAGTGTTGCTAACTTTAACTGAATGCAAATGTAAATACTATAAACAAATTCTGAATTAAAATATGCCAGGAAATCCCCTTTCCTCCTGAAAAAGAAAGCTGATATTTAATTCTTGAAAAAGCTGTTTTCTTCTTAGTATCTCCGCCCACAGTTCACAAACAGTTTATCACAGGCTAAGCTGATACAAGAACAAACAGGATGCTGTCAGCTGCTCTGGCTAGCCACCCATGGGGATGCTCTTACTCCAGGGCAAATTTACACGTGTCTCTCTCCCTGAGCAGAGAAGGAGTTACTCCACATAGTCCATAGGCAAGAACATGCTCACAGCTTGTGATCAAGAAACAGCTGACGTGGTCTATCTGCATGCCCAAAATTGCTCCAGAAGAGCTTTGTACTGGACTGTATTCCAGGCAGAGATTTACCCTGGCGCCAGGGGGGATTTAATTTCTCTTTTTGTTCCCTGTCTGTTGCCCCTTCCCCCTGCCCTGCACAGTATGAGACTGTATCCAATTCCCCAGTTTCAAACATCCATGAAGGTGAGCGCAGCACCAGTAACACGTGAGGCCCAATGCAGCCACAGGGGAGAAGGGATGGAAAGGGAAGGTACTGATGCCTCTTTCTGGCTGAAGATGTGTGCCAGCAGCCTTTCCCCATCATGTGAGCCATCATGCAATGGTATAGAACAGCATTCAAAACAAGGCGTGCTTGCATCAGCCCACACACCTTCACAATCTATTCACATACAGAGTTATGTTGACACCAGTGTGTTCCTACGTATCTCATAAACACAATACAGACTTTAAAAAGCAGAGATTAAGCTAAATCACTTAGAGAAGTTACACCCTTCTCTGACTGTGCAGGGCTGTTCCTTACCATTTGGAGCTGAAAAACACCAAATTATGGGCTTCATACATGTTCTTGGCATATTATTCTTCTTTCACAGGCAGGAAATATTTTTCAAATCTTCATCTAAATTTGCTCAAGATGGTGTTCCCACACTGCTGATAACAAATCTTTGGAAACTAGTACTCTTCAATAACAGCTTTGCAGAGTTCCCTCTCCAAACTGCAAGCCTGGATTGTGGTGAGGGAAAGATCTTGACTTAGAAGTGTGCCAGCACTGCGGGGACATTACTGTGGCAATCAGTGCTGAGAGCAGCTGCTCCTGCAGCCACATGTGGGCACAGCAGTCTGACAGCAGTTTGACTTGGGTACAGCCAGCAGGATGCCACAGCAACGTGAAAGCCCTGGGTGAGCAGTGAGATTCATTGCTAACCTGGTTAGAGCTCTCAGGTTCTTCAATCACTCTGCTTGCTTTATCCAATCTAATTGAAATTAGCCAAAGTCATCACAGATATCATCAATGCTAGAGATGCACTGAAGGAATACCCCTAAGAAGGAGGCTAGCCTGTTCCAAATCTGGTAGTGATTACTTTCTGGTGAGGAAAAGGATGTTGCCAAGAAAAGATAGAGAAAAGAAGTGTTGATTGCTTCAGCTTAAAAACTCCACAATGAAATATTGCATTGTTTTGAAGTTTACTCGTCTCCTCTTCTTCCCAAGATATCATAGCTACTTTGAACTAGAAGACAGAAGAGTTACAAAAGGGAGAGATTGTCTTCACAACTTTTGCCTTTTAGAAAACACACATTTCCGTGTTCTTTTTACACCTTGTTTTGACGAATGTTTGGTTAAAAAACATGCTTTTGAAAATGAAAGTAGACTTCTGGAGGGTTGATATTAAGGATTCCATATCTAGTCTCATATTTCCATTGTTGTTAACCCCGACAGAATGACTTTCATAGTTTCAATAATGGCTATCCTTCAACAAGCTAGAATGCAGGTAAAATTCTGCTAAGACTTGAACTCTGCCAGTCTCTCTCCATGTTGAAAGTACAAAGAAAGGCTAGACCATGCCTTTGTAATTTCCCCTAAATAAACTGGAATAACTTCAAATTTTATTTTTCTTCTGAACTTAAAATTATTAATCTCTCTCATGGAGAGAGCTTGCAAAGGAACCATTTTGGTCAGGAAACAAACTTTAGGGATAGGTGTATGGGATAATTCTTTGCACTTTTCTAGAAGACTCATGGGTCCTTTCTGTATTTCTGTGGCTTCCTCAGAGTTTGCTGTTTTATTTCTGTTCATTCTCAGGCTGAATTTCTCCAAGCAAGGACAACTGCCAGAGCTGCTCAGGATACCACATTTTCTAAGAGGTATCCATGCTGTCCACATTTTTAGTGACAGAGCAGCTGAGAATTTTCCAGAACTGGCCATGGGAGCTCTGGCTCCTGGAACAACAACAATCTTAAAGCCCTACAGTTAAAGGCAGTAGCATAGGTTTTTCCAAAAACCCAAACTCTTCCCCTCAGACACCCTTCTCCCTCCATAAAAATCCAAACTCTTTTCCTTCAGCTACAGCTTCTCAAATAAGGCATTACTGGCCAGAACATTTTCAGTACCAAACCTCAAGTGAAGGTCACACCTACTCTATAATGCAAATCAAAATACAATTTACAGACATGACTTCTTCACCAAACCACTTGGCAGACAATTCTTCATTTTGACATGACTCTTACAGGCACGGGTGTAAAAGATCTCATGGTGACTGAATGGCACTGCAGCCTGTAACAACACACATTCAGACAACAAACATACTTTCTCTCAGCAGGAAAAAGCTGGAGGTTGGAGGGAGGGGAAACAAAATCATCCAGCTTTTCCCATCCAACTTTGTGGTTCTAGTAAAAACACAACCTGATCCAGATTTCTGAAGTGTTTTGAATAAAGCCTAACAGCTATGCAGCCACTGTATTTTGGAGCTCTGTAATAACCAAAGTAAAATAAAGTGTGCTTCATGCTCCAACATCCCAAAAGTTCGAGGGCTTGCATAAAAAATAATCTGGATACTTGAAAACACCTATGATTTCAGATCACCAAAACCTGAGAAAAGAAAAACTGCATCAACCTGCCTCTTGCATTTTTCCAGTAAAAATAAAAGCCTGTATCAATGCTGAATGCCAGCAGATTGTGCAGGCTGAATATCTGAAAGGAAAACCTTTATTCAGACTTGCACTTCAGATTTTTTTGGAAGCAGCAACTCATCAGGGTAGTCAATAAGACTTGTAAATCCATTTACTGCATGTTTTAGATCTATTTCTCTCTGAGTTCTTGTACAACATTTCAAACCTGCTGAACCCCCAAGACGTTCTTCTCCTGTGGCGCCTTTAGAATAAACCTCTCAATCATCAGAAAACATTGTGTATTTTCCTTCAGAGGCATGACTTGTGACTTGTATTTTAAGCACTATCAAAGTTAAGGAGCTGAAAACAGTAAGTAGGTCTTTCGTAAGTTCCTTCCTTTCTCTCCATACTGTTGCTTTTGTCTTATTTTCAAACAAATGACTGATTCAATTTCTTGTAATTGTTCTTTTTTCCACTGCCAGGTCTTGACTGCAAGCCAGCAACACACTGACTGCATGGACAACATTAACAATGAATCAAAAATCAATAAAAATATGTGCAGCTTTTTACTTCAATTCATTTACCTATGTTTGGCTTTATGACAAGTTATGGCTTGGCAAACATCTTACCAGGGTCTAGTTTTTCTTGTTTGCATATAAATCTGCTGTTATTCTCCACTGCCCTTCAGTAACTTTCCTGAAAATTTGCCTTGCATCTAATAGGAACGTTTTGAAAACAACAGGGAAATTTGCTACAACAGCTGTGACCTTTAGCCCCTCTCCTCTAGATCATAACGTGGCAAATAAAATTCCAAGAAGGTGTTGGTCATGAGTTATTTCTGCCTCAATGGATCAAGGGTTTTTATTCATATGACTACTTTGAGGGGTGCCTTAAGACATGAAGTTGTTGCTCTGCAGTATTTGAATGTTATCGCCCTGCAGTGTTTGAATGTGTACTACAGCTCAGAGTAAAACCACCAAATGCATGCAAAGCTGTAACATCCCCAGACTGATACATGTAAGCACCTATAACTGTCTGTAAGAACTGATCTAGATTATAAATGGTATGTTGCTGTTAACGCAAGGCTAGTCTACACACAAAGGTAGTGTGAAGGGGGGCACAGGCTGGAGTCTGAGTGCCCCAGCCCAGCAGCCACCGCCAGGGTCACCGCGAGCTGCAGACAGCAGGCGGGTGCCATGCCAACAGGTTCCCAGCCGACTGCAGTCGGCTCCCAAGGAGCCGACCTGGAAAATGGAAATCACTCAGAAGGTGACTCTACAGTGAAGGTAGCCTGTGGGTGAAGCTTGTGTATTCTGGAAACTACTTTGTCACTTTGAATGATACCTACCATCCGCAGTGATTGCTGGACTTGGATTACTGTTGCTTGGATTACTGTTACTAGCACACAATTAATTAATGTTACATAGACCCACAGGTCTCTGAACAGCTGGTGCTGGTCTCCACTAGAGCTGGGTCAGCTTCTTCTATTAAATAACACATTTAATTTGGTCCCCCATATTACATCCACACACAGATTTAAGTGTTTTCATTATTTAGAATTATTCACTGAATAATGCATGGGAACACCTTGCAGACCATGTACGTACTTATGAATGCTGTGCCACAACTACTGCTTGCTCAAGAGCTGGACTGTGTGATTGGTCACCAAAGTCAAACAGAATTTTTTATCCCCTGACCAAGAAGTATTTTCGAGTTGCATGTTTTAAAAATGAGAATAATCAGTCACATGCACTTTTTACCAATACCTATAACATTTCCAATTTCTTTGCACATTCTTAAGAGAATGAATTTTAGGTGTTTACATGTGCCATCAATATAATGTGAAACAAAACTGCAATTGTAGGTAAATAAATAAAGTCAGCTCTTAGTCTACTGGCAGAACGCTTACCTAGGAAATGTGAAATCTGTGTTCAGCTTCCTTTTCAGCCTGAAGGCAATGCAGTCAGGTCCCTGCAGCTCCTGCGGGTCCATCCCTTCCCAGCTGAGTCTTCCAGGCAGAGACATCCTTTACCCGACACTTTGAAAGCTTTCTCTTATGAGTCAAAATTATGAGTTTCCTGAAGCTAGGGGCTGGTGACAAAAAAACCCCAAAAAATCCAATTCAAACAGCAACAAGCACAAAAACACACCAAAAAAGGGAAAAACCCTAACCAAGGAAAAAACAGCCAATAAAACAAACCCAAATCCAAACAAATAAACAAACAAACAAAAGATCAAACTACCAAAACCACTAAAAATCAAGAAAATCTGATTTTGTAACTTTGTAGCCTGTCTGGTGGGAGACCTAGACCCAAGGCCCTTTTCTGGAGAAACCCTCTGAGTTGCAGCAAGGAGACAGTGGCAGAGGGTAGCACTGGCATGGTGGAAAACACCTTCAAGCAGCAAGACCTGCTCACCCTAGCATAAAGGTGGTCACCATACTCTGTGTCCTGAAGGGATGTAGAACACCCAGGATACAGCTCTGATTCAGGCACTGGGGAGGAGCAGGTAAAGAGGAAGATATCTGGCTTAATTTCTCCTGCCAATTGACTCCTGACTGCTGCTTAGCTAGTGCTGGAAATTTGGAGCTGTGTTACCCTTCCTATTGATTGACCAAACAGGTCCTGTTTTGACCCAGAAACAGCCTGCCCACGATGGACACCCAGATTTTTAGAGAGTGCATGGTCTGTACACAAGTCCCAAGCTCTGTATCTGGCTTCTTGGCCCTATTTTCAATTACTTCCATCTTCCAGAAATAATTCTCATGTGACTCTCCTTGACAGCAGAAGGGAGGTACAGCACATTGTGGGGCTTCAGAAGACCTGATAGAAACCCTGCCTCCCTCCAGCCCTCCATGTGCTGTGGCTCTGAGTGCATTGAAGTGGACAGGGGAGGACTCTGTCTCGGTTTGAAAGACAGGTGTCTGCTACGGAAGGCATTATTATAATTTTGAAATTAAGGGGCCTTTCAGGCAAGGATATGGGAAAAGGAATAACAGTTCTTTACTAGTATGTATAGCAAGGCAAACAAGCAACAGTGGCAGCAGCAGCAACCAGAACCAGAAGCCCAGTGACCGCCTTCTCTCGGCCGCAGGCACTTTCCCTTCGGTGCAGTTACGGTCACGGCCAGCAGGGGCGCTGCTGGCTCCCGGCCGGGCAGGGCGGGTGCGGTGACTCCCCCGCGGCTGCAGGGGGCGCTGTGGCTTAAGCGCAGGGAGCGCGCGGTAATGGCAGCTTGGCTGAGACAGGAAGGGATGGAAGAAAAGTTCTCTTTACAAACCTCCTGGGGCAGCTGATCCTGGTGCCTCAGCAGGACTGTTTGAAACGGCAAGCTGGAACAGCAGGAATGAGCAAAAATCCCAGGGTGGGGCACGAGACGTATCAGAAGCTCCGCAGCTGCAGCTGGAACCACGGGGCATCTCAGCAGGCAGGGGGTGCGGAGCTACAGTGCAGAGGAAATTCGGAGCAGTGCTGGAGGAGCGGCGAGGGCAGGGCAACAGCATCCCGGCTCCCAGCAGGGCAGGGAGAGGCAGATTCAAGATCTCGGGCACCCGAGCAGATGGTGAAAAGTCCCTCTTTTAGTGAGGTAAGTGTTACTAAAGTCCTAGTTCAGTGGTTGCTCTCATATGCCAAAGCTCACCCCACGGCAGAAGAAGCAGGACCGGGCTGGGCTCCGGCAGTGGCAGCAAATTCCCTTCCCCAAGCAGCAGCTCCAACTGTCCTCCTCCGAAGCCGAGAGAGAGAGAGAGAGAGAGAGAGACAGAAAACCAGCAGCTGCCCCTGCCTCTTCTTTTACCAGCCCAATTCTCGCAGTATCTCTGCCTCTCAGCAGAGAAACCCTCAGATAAGAGAAGTGCAGCAAGACACCCTCCTACCCTGAGCTTGGCCGCTTTTTTTGTCTCCCGTAAGTACCCAGCCGTTATTGTCTCCTAGCAATTTATGGGACAAAATTCTTTAAGGAAAAAGAAACAAAAGGAAAGATCCCAACCCCCAACAGACTCCATGGCCAGACACAAGGAAAGGTGTGAGAAGGTCTTTGACATTTCCAATGAAAAAGTAAGGTTAACTTTGCAACAGATACCTTTCTGAAAGGAGGGGGAAGGTCTTCCAGAGCTGCTATAGAAACAGAAAAGCCAAAGGTCAGGAAATGCACAGGGAGAAGCTGTGAAGGTAAAAGTTTTATAGAGAGGGAGAAGTATAAGCAATATTTGATGGGTACATTTTTATTATAAAAAAGCAACAAAACAGTGGAATGTGACAAAACCTAAATCGTGTGCAAGAATCCATGTTTCTAATAAAAGTTATTGATTTTGTAGGTACCAGGAGTTTAGCCTCAAAAAATTATGGTGGTTTCTGCACTGTATCCTGTGCTTTGTTACCCAAAACATCCAACTATAAGAGACAGTGACACAGAGATACTGAAAAACGTGATTGCATTTTTTCTCCAAGTGTGCTTGACTCATTTGAACTACAAGGTACAATAGGGTGTGAGTTTTTCTGTCTTGAATAACTGAACTCACACATATTTTCCATTGTCTACCTTCACCTGTGGTATTCACTGAACAAGAAATATTGAACATGAGGACAACACTGTGCAGCAGAAGGTGCTGTCAGGGGAGCAGAGCTACTCAGTGATTTGCCCTTGCAGCAAATCCATATCCAGAGAGATTTCCCACTATTGCTCCCTCTGTCATTTGGTGGGTTTCTTTTCACTGTCACACCTTTGCTTTATGGCAGTTGGTCCTTCCTTCCTTCCTTCCTCTTCCTTCCTGCCTCTATGTTTTCCTCCATCTTTTTTTTCCTGGTTCATCTTGGCTTACACCTTTCCTTCTGCACTTCAGATTTCTCTTTGCTCATCGTCTTTCAGAAGAACGGGAAGTCTCCTGTAGGGAAGGGTTCAACTTGTCTCATTTCTTCCTCAAAGGTGATGACATGAGTCATCCCCTGGCCATGTTGACCTCCCTTATCTCCCAAGAACCAGGAGAATAAGTTGTATAACCTCAGTTAAATACATGCTTAACAACATCATTCAGTTTTTACAAGATTTAACTGATTTTTGTTCAGACCCTAAAATCTCAGTGTAATGTAAGCATAGTGGTAGCTGATTCCCGTCTCCAGGGCTACCATTGAGCAAGAGCCAGGAGAGAGAGTGGCCACCCCAGAGCTGTTGTTGTGGCCGAGGACCCCTTTCAGATGAGTGTCCCAGTAAAAATGGGAAGTGAAAGGCAAAGGAAGCATCCCAAAACACTCCTCATTCTGCCTCAGAGACAGTGGAAGAAATCCCTTCTCCAGGGGTTGGGAACAACAGGACAATCACAACTTTCATAACTTCTGCTGGTGAAGCTACAGTGACATTATAAGGCATGTCAAACTTGTTGGCAACACAGAGCCCAGATCTCCCTTTAGCTGGAGGAATCCCACCCAGCCGCTTGCCACCCTCCTAGGATGCTCAAATGCATTACTGCAAGCACATTGCTCCTCCTTTTTTGCTGCCATTGAGATGTATTTTGCACCAGCATTTAAATGCAAATACCCATCCAGGCCTGGATGCTCTCCTGCTCAGCAGGGCACATCAGCACTAAGGAGCTGCTTGAGCAGTGCAGGTTCCAGCCACTTCGTCTCCCTCCACTTAGTAAAGTCCTGGAACGCAACCCTGTGCACAGAGATGCAGATGCTTTTAAACTGCCACCTGCACTTGGTTTCAGGACACAAGTGCAAAGGAATGTTCCCAAGTTCAGGCCCTTCAAGGCTTTCATTTGAAGACGGCTCCTTGTATGTCCCCATTTCCCATCTATAGTGCAAAACCCACCAGCTATTGAGAAGCACAACCAACAACAATATACACTGAAATTAATAAAATTTGGAAGTGAAGCAGCAGGCTCCAGCCTAGTAACTGAACACAGGGCTCTGTCAAATGGCAGGCCTGGTTCAGATGAGCTACTTTGGGTCATTCTTTCACAGAATCAGTGGGGCTGGGAGCTGAAGTAGTGATCACCCCTTCTGGGAAAGAACACCACACTCACAGCTCACCTGCCCCTGGGCACAGAAATTAGAGGCTGCAGTGGCAGAGCTTAAGATCTGGATGTGAACAGGCACTGCCAACCCACACCTGTGCTCCTAGCATGGCTGGCTGGGCACTTGACAATGTCCCCGAGCTGTAGCTGACTCAAATGTCCTCTCTCTCTAAGGATCACCGAAGTCAAATGCAGCATCAAGTCAATTATCCAGTCCTGGACTCAAAGCAGGCCTTTCCCTCAAGCTGTGTGAATTATGGATTCAGTAGGTTCGTTGGTGACACCGAGATGTTTTTTGTTACAAGTCAACCTAAAACAGTTAATCTGGTTGTTGGTAAGGGAGCATTCACAGTGGATTAAAATGTCTAATTCAACCTCAAAACAAGATGTTTCTTGAGAGGGAGTGTTGGGGTTGGGGG
>VZTF01006312.1:7500-21542 GCA_013397755.1 Cnemophilus loriae | reverse complement strand
ACAAAATTTTATAGCTCAGGCCAGTGTTCAGTTAAAAAGCTGAGGTCCAGCAAAAACTGCTGACCACGGGCAAGGAGAGAAATCCTGGGGTACAGAGTGGCCTAACAGCGGGGCCAGTGTGCAGCAGGGAGTGCAATCTCAGCATAGCTTGTGCAATGCTGGATGGAGGTGAGGAGGTGGAAAGAGAATGAAAGGGAATCGGGAAGTTTAAAGAAACACAGGATGTGCGACAAGCACCAGCAGAGTGATTCAGTGTGATTTTCCAGTAAGCATGAAGCTGCAAGAAGGGTCAAGAGGCAACACCTACCCACAAACTTCCATCTCCTGAAACCTTCAGAGACGAGAGGGGTGGTGGGACTGGGGTCACAGATTTGTGGTTAAAGTTCTTATCTCTAAGTAGCATGGCCATTTGAAGAATGCATGAACTGTTTTCCTGCCTTGATGTCTCAAGAATCCGTATTTCTGCTCTTTGAGGAGAGATGTTTAATGATATCTGCTTCTACACCTAAGAGAAAATAAGATTAGGCCAGAAAAACCCAACTAAACCTGTTACATTGCATTACCTGTTACATTGCATTACCTGTTACAGCAAATTATTAACAATAATAAACATACTACATCACTGTATGCCTTTTAATGGCATACACAAATGAGTACAAGATGTATCCCTGGTTTCCTCAGTCCTGAATATGATCAAAGAGCAGGAGAAGAGTTCACAGCCTTAGCCAAAGCAGCCAACAGGCCCGAGATGGGCCTGAGGCTCAATGGTCACTGAAGAATGTCCAGCACAGCTGTCTAGTCTATGAATGACACTGTAGACACAAGAATTACATCTTTGGGGTGTTAAAAATATGAGCTCTTGGACAAAATTTCAGCAGGAAGATGGGGTAAGGATCTGGAAAGGAAATTGCTGAGCAGAAACAGAGGATGAAGTCTGAACCGGGGCTGCAAAAGCACAGTAGCCCAGTCATGCCAAGCAGTGCTGCCAGTCAGGCTGGGCAGCTGCATTTCAGGCTGGGCAAGACTCTTTCCCTGCTAGCACAAACCAGAAGGAGTACAGCATGAAAACATGCTCACTCCTGTCCCTGGGCCTGCAGCAATATGAGCTGTTCCTCCAAAACAATATTCCTAAATTCTGTCCTACCCCCTTGACTAAAGTCAAAACTGGTTTGCCAAACTCCTATTTGCATCATCCTTGCTAAGGGATTCTGTGCAAGTCATTGTGATACAGGTCTATAGCCTAAGTGGAGAACAGATGCAGAATATTTAATGTTGCAGCAGAAGTATAAATTTTAGGCAGTAAGAAAAATTTCTTTATCCTATATCCTATTTCTATATCATATTTCAGTAGACTAAATAAAAAAATATCCTGGAAAGTAAAGACTAGAATAAAACATACCAAAAGCAGGGTCTCAAAAAATTGTTAGTAAATTCTCTGCTTCAAAGCAGTAATGGGGAAGATAATCATCCCTCTGCCATCGCATACAAAGAGTCCCTGTATAGGGTCAATGAACAGGCAAGTGCAGCCAACCTTCTTGCAATTGCCTGCTGGTTAAGAATTTGGAAGTTGGTGGAAAATTTGAGATTGATTCTGAGCATTCACTCGCATCTGGACTTTAATATAACAGCCTAAAGGAAGCATTGCTCTAAATTTTAAATCACAGTGAACTTGAAGGGCTTGAGACGATCTATAGGAAAAGGTCAGAAAAGCTGTAAATGTTTATTTCCATGAGCTTAAACGAGTGCTTTCAATCCTGCTTTTACAGTTTCATCTGTGTTTTCACTCAGAGTCTCTGTAGAACCCTTCTAGGGCTTTTCTGTCCTAGGAAATCTTTAGCACACATGCACTGAAAGGCAATGTATGTGGCATATAGCCCATAAGGGACCAGCGTAGTGAAATCTGCAGGCAACTGCATCGCAATTGCTCACTCCAGCACAACAGCAGAAAAACCAGCTGGGCAAGAAAGGGGAAGCTTGGACCCATTCAGAAACATTAACTCTTTTGGCAGGAAGGCTAGGGGCTATCCTGCTTTCAGCAACACATAATGAAAGATACCTCAACTGTTGAGAGACTATGAAGAATATAATGGGCAACATAACCTCATGTGGTTATTGAAGACTATGCAAAGGGGATGTGCATCTGGGAAGTCATCACACTGCACTGCAAGCACCTATTATTTGGGAAGGAAAAAAATTAGAGAAAAAAATGAGAATAGACAAGCCAGATCATTATACTCTTCTCACAGAAAAGAGATGTTAGCAGGTTCTGAGTCACTTGTGGCAGAGACTTCAGGGGCAATGGGTAAAAGGGAACATTTTATCTGTCATTTGGGCTAGTTGGCTGCACACATTGCAAAACACAGATGTGCCTGCCCTGCAGCATGCATAGGAATAACTCACTAGGCATGCCTGAGCTTCAGCTGTGCTCACTCTAGGCTATAAGCAGCATTGCCAAGCTGTGTTTGAACTCTGCTTAAATGGTTGGTGATTTCTACAGCCAAACTGCCAGAGTGGGAACACAGCACCCTGTCCTGTTCAAGAATTTGGAACTGTTGTGTCTAAAGCCAGCTGAAGTGTGCACCCTTATTCTTGAAGCTAGCTGTTAAAATCATCTGGTATAGGGAGAAAAATAATGATGGGTGCAATAGTAAGGTCTAATATTAATAATGACATGTGCTTGTACATCTGAGAAAGAGACACTTAAAAGATAAAGGAACTTGGTGTTTAAACTGCAAGAGGATGACAAAAAACTCTCACAAAATCTGAGTTTAACCCTGGTCACAGTGACATGCAGTTCTTGTTCTCCTTACAGCACTATTCCATATTGCTGTGTACAGTTTCTTGACTGAACTGAATTTTGGAGAAGTTACATAACATACAGGCCCAAACTACCTCTCCAGTGACACCTACTTTTGTCTGAGCCCAGCTATTCTCAGTGGCTTGAGTGCTATTTAAAAAACCATAGCAAGCATACTTGGAGAGCATGTGCTTTCTGGGGTTTAGACCCATGACAGGTGAATTCTTGGTTTAGTTTTCTCTAAACCCTCATCCTCTTTTTTCCATCCATGCTGTAACGCATGGAATTCCTGGTCTACAAAGCAAAGAAAGTAACCTGCAATGCAGCAGGAGAAAGGAAACATTGAGTGTTCATGCCATGAATGTCAGGTTGAACAGGATCAAGTCCAGGCATGAATAGCTGCATACTTACAATTTGTTAAAGTGATGCTGCCTCTCAGGAGTATTTGCCATTCCCAGTTCAGGAAGGTACATGTTTGCTTATTTAGGCTCACATGCAGAAATTAAGTTAATAGGTAATATTTGGAAAACAACTACTCAAACTGGCTCATATATTTCCACAATGACTCCTGAATATAGGTAACAACTATTTTTTTAAGCCATTGAGTACTTTGTTCCATCTAGCCAGTTTCTATAGAATGCTTCTCTTTATAGTGGCTACTGAATGATGGCAGTATTCTCTCAGGTCAAAAGCAAACCTCACACAATGCCTACTGTGAACTAAAGGAGCTCTAATGCTGCAACAACAGGTCCATGAAGCCGAGGTGCTGTGGCTAACACTACTCATCATCCGGGGCTTCTACAGTAAAAAGAGGATGGGTGTAGGGTGAAAAAGAATTGGAATGATTTTCAAATAAAGTAAAAGTTTTCAGTATTACGGTGCTGGACAAAACTAAAATCTCTTGACTTCAAAGAATGAAGAGTTTCATATCTCAAGCATTTAATGCCAAATATTTGCCAGGATTTTTATCTTAATACAACTATTTAGAGTGGCTCTAATGCTATGTAAAAGACTGTAGCAAGACATCCCCTGGGGTTTATATTACTATTTGGTTTTATAGTTCTTTCACTACTTCAAATAAATCATGAACTTCTTCAGATGTGTCAGAGGCATTCCATTTCCTCAACTGCAAATGACAAATGATGAATAATACACATTGTTTACTTTTTTTCCCCACTCCAAATTCCCTTGTAGCTCTCCAGCGACTCCAGCTGTTGCATTTGGTCTGGTTTTCTGCATGTGTGCTGCACAATGACCATGAAGCTCTCGGATTTCACGTATGAAGATCATTCTGTTTCAGCGCTACACATATCGTATTCCGCTCATTTACTCTAAGTGTGAATGTAGTGGTTTTTCTTTCCCATTTGAATGTACCTAAATATTTGAAAATAAGGGAAAGATTATATGGAAATAATTATTCATTGTTCTGCTGAACTTAGGCACTAAAGTAATCACATGAGTAAGCATGGAGCAAGATCACTTAGTTGGTAGTTTGTGTTGAAGACTATGATTCCACTCTTGTTTTTCAAGCTAAATAAAGTTAGTGCAAGTATGCAACCATTCAAAAAAGTTGCGAGCTACGTTTCTGGCAGTTATAAATGAAATATTTTTACTTGTGCTGCATATTAAAAGAACATCAGTGGAGGAGCTGCTTGCATTTTGGGTAGGACTGGCTGGAATAACTGAAGACATCCATCAATACAATTAAAGAGAGGAGCTATTAATTCCCTTGCACTCAATGGTGGCTATCATGCAAAAATTAGTTATGAAGCCAGAAAGACTGCTCCAGTCCTAATACAAGTTTCAGCAGCCTGTGCTGACTTTGGTTTTTCTGAGCACAGCTCATATCACTCATGAATCAGTGTAACAATGCAAAACGACACATTCCCCCAGGAACACAGCCTAGGAGTCTTTGGATGTGGCTCTTTTGTTGACTTCCTGCTGTGGGAGGAATCTCTTGGGTGCAGTCAGCCTCCTTTCCCTGTAAGACCTTGGCTGTTGTGCCATGTATGGGTGAGCGTCACACCCACAAGTGACAGAGACACTCCTTTGTCTATCTGGGAAACTCTTACGAGCGGAAGGTCATGCTCATGGTTCTCCATCTTAAAAAAAGATACTGCTAAAGGATCGCCTAGGAACTGATTACGCTTCAGCAAAAAGGGCGTTAAATAACTTATAGTGTCCTCCAATCTGCCACCACCTGGCTCAGATGGCATCACTAAGGGCAGCCTCTGCTTGCTCAGGAGAGACTTGTACTGTTCGGGAAAAGTAGAGCCCCTCTGAGAATAACTGTTGGGAACAGTCTCTTTTGCACATGACTTTAACGGGAAAACTTTGGATCAGGAATGACAATACATGTTTCAGATCAATAGACTTTAAAACATTTTGAGTGAACAGACAAGATTCCTCATTTCCCCCAGGTTTCTGGTTTACAATGCTATATTTAGCACTGAATATAACCTGTAAGAAATTTGTTTTACCTGTAAGAAATTTGTCAGGAGAGCACATGATGAGGGAAAATTTCCATTCCAGCCAACCTCTTTAGAAGCCATGTCAAGGTGCTTCTCTCATGTCTCAATCTTGCTGTCACCTGGAAGACTCCTGTCAGCACTCAAGCCAGGGAAATTCCCAAAGCTTAAACCTATAGACTGCCCTGGCTGGCTGCCCTCTGCTGTGTCCTGTAGATTACAGAGGGCTACCCTGGAAAAACAAAATCAAACACCTGATTAAATTATGCTAATTAAAAAGTCTCTACAAGGCAAACCATGGCTTTTTTTTTTGCCTTTTCAGAAAACGCTGCTCAATAGAAGTTAATTCCCAAAGTCAGATCTGCTATGAGCTGAGAGCAGCATACAAATTGCCATAGATTAGGAACAAGATATTAAACTTGGTTTTTCTGGAAAGGCACACAGGAGAGGAAAGACTGGTCAAGATCAGCTGAAGAAATTACCTCAGCTAGGCCATATTTGAGGCAATTGATTGTAATGTGATCCTAGCAGAGAATGGTTTAGAAGACCAACTAGTCACTCAGTACAGATTCATCAGAAGCATCACTTACTTTTAGTGAGCCCAGACTATGTTTAAACTGAATTCCCAATCTCCATTTTAACAATAGGCCTCAGAGGGCCACAATTGGTGAATGTGGTCAGGACAGAGGTCGTTCCTATCAATATTACCTGAGCCGTGTTGCAAACATGATAGGATATCAATGTTTTGTAACTATAACCACCATTAGAGCCGTTTCTACAGAGCAGATAAGATCAAAACAAAAGCTCACTGACCTTCTTGCATTTCAAGATTCCATTATGTTTATTACAGAAATCCCTGAATGCAGCTTAGTTCCCATTACATATTTAAGTCCATGTTGTCTCTGACACTCTTTAATTCTCTCAAGATCTGAAAGCACTCCTTCTCTATACTTATTAATTTTACATGGTACTTTGAGACAAGTTAATAATAGGATCCAACTCCTCCATTGTCCCACTGCTGGGGAACTAAAATGCATGGATGGCAAACCTAGTGCAAACAGCAATGCTATTCAGATAAAGCTGATTTTCTCCAGCTGTGCCAGAAAGCTAAACAACCTGCTGCTCCTGATCCCTCCAATACTGTTCTGCTCAAACTGACAGTAATCAAACTCACAAGTATTACAAACTTATAACCTGATTTTCCTTCCAAAATACTACATAAATTATGTTATTACAATTTATATCTGAGGTTCATATGCTACTACATTGATACTATCTGCGCAATGGAGACACAGACTGATTAGCCAGAATATACTACATGGCAGCAGCCATTCTCCTTCTTTGAAAAGGTAACAGGCTCAGGAAGGAAATGAGACACCAGGGAAGTGCCATATAGTTTTGAATAGGAGAATTATTTTTCTTTCTATGCCAATTCCAATACCTACTCTGAAGGCACAGGTGATAAAAGGAGACATGGGCCATGCTATGGTCTTTAGACACCAGGGTAATACTAACATTTACCTGACAACTTCAATTCAGGTGTTATTAACTATCACAGGAAGCCACAAAGCAGCTTGCAATGAGTGATTTATTTGGGTAACACACCACTGCTGTATTTGGAAGTAGTCTAAAACAAAATAGTATATTTCTCATCATTATTTTCAGTTCTGAAGTTTACTGAACTCCCACCATTCACAAAAGTACAGCTATGTGTAAAGACCGGATACATTGCACAGATCTTGCTTTTTGTTTCCGAGTCACATGCTGTGAGTCCCCTTTGGGACAACATTACAGTGAAGAATAGGGCCCTAACCTGAGAAAGTAATCTCTCATCAGGACCAATGCAGAAGGAAGGCAGGTTAGAGGGAAACCTAAAAAATCCCTGACTCTTTGGAAGCAAAACCTAATAAATAAGATCATGGAGCTTCAGGATTTTGAGTTAAATGTTCTGGTGCCCTTTTGGACAAGAAAGAGTATTAGACCCCCATGCAAGAACTGCACACTTTTAGGAAGATGATGACTTTGCAGAGACTGTCCAGGTTATGCCCCAGACTACTGCTCTTACCTAACATTTGCACCAAGGCATTCCTCATGCACAGAGATGTGAAATCATAACTAGAAATATGGCAGCTGAAGCTCTGTCTGGCTTATTGAAAGGACAGAGCTGCCACGGTCATGAACTGAAGGCACCCAAGTTCGTCTCGCCCTGCGCTCTGCTGTCCCAGCTTGCAGCTCGTGTCCTTGGCCTGAGGTTCTGAAGGTGGCTTTGTTCCCCACTCTGCCCATCAACTGACTCAGCACCCCTCCTCCCCTGAGCCTTCTGGCACACGCTGAAAATGAGGAAGTTTCTGGGAGGTTGGCAGGAGAGATTTGCTAAAGATACAAAAGGAATTGTGTGATAGTGCAACTCCATCAGAGGGGAAAGCAGTCCATCTTCTGTCAGACTTTCTACTGCCCTGGTTGTAATAACCACTGGTCACACCACAGCTCAGAAGACACAAACAGACAAATCACCTTATTTTCTCTATCACTGTGATTTTTTTTTTTAATTATTTTTTTAAAATGGTTTGGTTTGGAAGGAGACCTTGAAGATCATATAGTTTCAACCCTCCTGCTGTGGGCAAGGACACCTTCACATAAACCAGGTTGCTCTGGTCTTGAACACTTGCAGGGATAGGGCATCCACAACTTCTCTGGGTAGCCTGTTCCAGTGCCTCACCACCCTCACACTTTTTTCCTAATATCTAATCTAAACCTATTTTTTTTTCATTTTGAAAGCATTTCTTCAGTATCTTCCTTCCCATCAGCAGCTGGTTGAGCACCTCACCAAAAGGAACATGGTTCCCTTTTTATTTCCCTGTCAAAGTGTGGCCCCAGAGTCTGACCATGAACATTCCCCACCTTGTCTTTGAGCCTCTTCAGGCATACTGCACAATTTTTCACCCTACAGTTAACATAGTTTCATCCCACATGGTTCACTTAGGGCACGAGGCTGCAGTGGGCTGCTGGCACACACCAGGAGACTCTGTGACAGAAAACATCATGTTCCGTGGGGAACAACAAGGGAATGCAACAATCAACAAACAAACACTGAAAAACATACATTGTTTCTAGATCTCATGCAAGAGAATGGAAAAACTGTGGTAGCGAGCCCCAGGAAAGGCTCAGCCATGTCCAACAGAAGAGCAGCACTCCTGTGTTTAATGCTGCTGTTTCCTACTTGTGCTGCTTTCCAGAGTATGTTATCCCCTGGGACCACAGCTCAAGTCCAAACTGCATCACTTCACCAGGGCTACAGATCTGCTTTGCCATCTCAAGTGTGACAGACAAACTTCACACCCCTGAGCAGCTGTGAAATGCTGCACAACTTCCCTGCTCCAGCCCCAAGCTGGCTGCAGCTTGCTAGCAAAAGGGAAGGATCTACTCCAAAAGTGCTCACAAGAGCTTGGGTGAAAGGTTTTAGCTACAGCCAATGTGAAATGTCTATTGTTGCCTCTAGGAAAGTCAGAAGCCCACTGAAATCTGTAAGAAAATGAGTAAGACGAAAGTTAACGACTAGAACATAAGTTTATCATGGAAGGAATTTTAACAAAAGCAGGTGTAGTGATTGCACCTGGAACACAAAGAATTAGAACAGTTGCTACATATTTGGATTTATTTCAGGACATAAAAAGCAGGGAAGAAGCTGGAAAAAATATGCACTGTATCACACACAAAAAGGAAAAATTACATGTTCTGAAAAGGACTGTCATTTCCATATCGTAATTGTAAAAGCTTTTAGATATCAAACACATTATTTTGCTACATTCTGGCACCAACTGAAGTGTTAGACAACACCCAGGGCTTCTTAGATGCCATTGAAGATTCAATTGGTTTGAAGAACAGAAATGACAAGCTTTACTTCATGCAGAAGCCAGTATATCCTCTTCCAGAAAAAAGACAGATGTATCTTTTAAAACCTTTATGGGATTTATTATGGTGGTGCTTGTTAGCATCAACACGCTTAAGGATGTGTTACTATTTTCATTACAAACCCCTACTTTGAAGTGTTTTATAACTCAGCTATAAACATATGGCACTTGCAGGGACACACACAACTCATCTGTTTCTATACCAGGACTTTAAAAAAGTGTGCATGCACACACACATTCCTAAAACAATCATGGCATCCTAGTCTTTAATACAATTCTGTAGCCCAAAATTATCTAAATGAACCGAATGAATTGTCTTCAGCCTCTGACATCATAGCTGTTTACTTTCAGTGCTCTTGTGTTGTAGACAGTTACAATTTGTTTTACAAACTTTAAAAGCAACTGCTGCTAGACAATAACCACTTCTGAGGGCTCTAACATTACTGCTGCAGGAACTTCATCGAAGGAGGGAGTCTCTCCTTTCCTCCCCATGCACATTTCTGCAGCAGGCCTGTGGTGATCTATTTGTTAAGCAAGCAAGCAGTAGTCTGAAAACCTACTTTAGCAGGCACTTAAAATAGCTACCTCTAAATAGCAGAATTTTTAAGCACTTGGGTGAGAAGAGCTTTAATACATTTGCAGAACATCAGTGAGTGAAACAGAGCTGCCAAGAAGCAATTTGTTTAAGTTTTATTTTTTACTCCTGTTCTGCTTTTTCTTTTAAGCTGTTATAACGAAGACAAAGGAAATTAAATGAAAAGTTTCTTCATTTAAGAAAGCCTGGAGGTTCCCTCTCCAGCTTCCCTGGCATACTCCCGTCAGCCCATTTCTGCTGTGTGTCACACAGCCATGGGTCTCTCCAGGCAGAGCAGGACAGGCTCCTCCCAGGGTTCATCAGTGGAGCTTTGCAGCAAGGGGTGGAAGTGAGGATCACCCCAGCAGCTCTGGGCAGATGTCCCCTAGGGTGACACAATTTGCACGGGCTCCCACCAGCTGCCAAAGGAACAGGCTGAGCACTCCACCGGGCTTCTAAGCCCTCTTGTTAGTGAAGTACTTTATGGAAGTTAACCATTGACCTCACAGTGACTATTCACACACAGAAGCTCAGCGGTAAGATCCTGTATCTTACTAAAACAGAGCTAAATCCAAAGACAATTCCAGACTTACATCTGGTCTTCGTGTTAAGACTCCCTGCCATAGGACTTCTACTCGTCCAGTAAACAGGGTAAGAATTTGTGGAAAAGCCCCCAAAAACCAGATGCACTTAGTCTTCTTGAATTACAGCTTCTAGAGATCTGTGTCTTGTATGTGCTTTCTGTAACATGAAGAGGGCTGCGCAGTTATGCTGCTGAACATTAAATAAATGTAATAACCTGGAAACCACTGTTTGGAAAAGCCAGGTGTCAAGGATGCACTGCACTAGGCAATGAATATTCTTTATAGCAGAATTCTAAAACTCTATAATTTCTGAATTTAACCACAAATCCAGTGTTGCAGTTCAATAAGTATTTTAATTACTCCCAATTCTTACATACAGAACACCAGAACTGCTAGCAAGTTGCAACATCTGCAGAAAGCCAAGAGCTGCACAGAAGAGAATTCACTCCAAACAAAGGCAGCAGTCAGCCAGGCTCATGGATGGGATGGGAGGACCCAACACAGAGAGGCTGTGAGTAAGATCTGTGATCTCTCTGTCACATGCCCTGCACAGGGCTCAACCTGCTGCCTGAATCCTTACCACCGTTTGTACTGTAGAGAAGCAATTAGTACTAGTGAAAAGAGGGAATAAGCGGTTTCTCCAGCACTACCTATGCCTGTGGCTTATCAAGACATGTACTTAAGGACAGAAACAAACATGCTGACTCATTGTTTTGTTCCCCTTGCTGGCCTCTGGCCCGGCCATAGCATGTCCTTGCAGGATGTACATGGACATGGGTATCAGCTAGCCAACTCAGATGGTCCATGCATTGTCCCACAAGTGCTTCACCCAACTGCAACATCTGAAGAAAAGCTTTGGCCCATGGATAACCCCTTGGACACTCACACACATACACACACACTGTCCCCACACCATGAGGTGAGCCTACATTCGTCTCTGCTGAACATGCTCACCTGTAAGCATAAACTTGAGTGGCTGCAAAAACAAAACCACTGTGAAATTAGTGGCAAATTCATGTCCTCAACTCAACAGATACTAAAGCTCAGGCTTCTGCTCAGAGCTCTCAATGCAGCTGCACTTCTCAAACACCTGTCCAAATGCTAGAAATGTCTTCCATTTTATTTCCTATCAGTAGAAAACAGAGATTTGGGATTGCTGCTGGTAATAGATAACCTAGATGTATTGTAAGTAATGCAAGGGTGAGCAACGAGATAGCCCAGTGTCACTGCCAATGTGGCAAGTGTGCCAGAGACACGCTGTTCTCCACTTCAGCAGCTCAAACAGGTGCATAAACTAGCGTTTTCATACTGGGCTCAACAGAGTCAGTGCCATTTTAGTTCATCCAATTAGGTCTCCCACACACGCTCACAAACTGCATACAGACCATTCGGGTGCTAAAAAACTGGCAACAAAAAGACAAAATCATCCTGTCTGGTTTTCCTGAACTTTCCTAGGAGTGGAGAATTCATGCCTTGGCAGTGGATACGCTTAGTGATGCACTTCCAACTCTTGCCAGTAATTACTGTTTTCTTGATTTTATTCTTTCTGAGGAAAGACCAAATGTAAATTATTTCCTTCAAAAAAAAATTGCTTTTTAGCTTCTGGCTTTTACTGCCTCCATTTGCTGTGCAAGGAAGTCCAAACGCTCACAAAATGAATGACATCAAACTCCGATTAGTGCCATATTGCTTCCTCATGAGCGGTGGCCACTTCTTCCACAACTGAGGATAGCACCCATGGTCCCTAATTACCTCTGAGGTGCAGTAACTTACCAGTGTTAGGCTCAAGGTTTCCACACAAAGTCAAACCAAACCCAATCTGGACAAACTCTACTTGCTACATTAAGGTAATGCAGTCCAGCAGTTCCAAGAGGAACATGGTTTAACATTGTATACACCATGTGACTGGTGAGACAAAAAAAAAGAGAATTGCTGAGATACGGAAAAAGTCCTGGATCATTCCAGATGGAGAATGCAGTGATAGCTATGAAAACGCAGGCTGTGAAACCAAAGCCACCACACAATAATTAAGTCTTTCTCACATGGACTTGCCTTCACATAAAATACTGAGAGGTTCAGAGCAGATGAAAACTCTTAAGTACAGTCTCCCTCTAAAATCACCACTACATACAGCAATGCTTAAGTTTCTTTTTCAGTATTTTGGTGTCATCTCACATTAAAATTTCCAAACATGCCTATTAGGCTTCTCAGTTTCTCATTATATGATTTAGACAAAGAATATGAAAGACCTGCTAAATTACTAAGCAGCAGCCAAGCCAAAGGCCTCGTAGCACATAGTGCTTTTAAATTAGACTCCAGATTTTCAAGAGTGGTTGGAGACACTCATTATTCAAAACTATAAATCCCCAGAACTTGCAGCATGACAGAAGTGGAGACAACATCCTGAATGATGTCAAAATAGCAGTCTGCTGGAGAACAAAGTATGAACTGGGTCAGACACTTGTATCAGCACAGAGGATTGGTGGAACAAACACATTCTGAGTAACCAGGCTGAGTCTTCCCATGCTGCATGTACACCACGCCTGGAATCAGTCATCAGGTGGCTAGAGAAAAAAAGGTTTTAAACGAAGGAAAGAAAACACCACCCAAAAATACCTCCTTACCCTCTCTCCTACAAAAACCAGCTGGAGAGGGGTTATGGTCGTCACAATGGTGTTAGTCATGTTTCACACCATGTTCATAGTGCAACAGGCAGAGTATGAGTGTGAAGAAATTCCCCTCCAAGTACATTTGTTCATTTCAGAAACAAGTTAACATGTCTTCCACTTTGGTGTTCGGGTTATTTTTAATTAACCTACTGATCTACAAAACATGTTCAAAAAGTCAATTAGAAGCACAAAAGACATCATGTTTTCTTCAAAACCCACAATTTCCATCCATTTAAGTGACAAAATGCTGTCAAGAGTTTTACAAATGGCATCTTGCTGGGAAAGCATTTCATGTAATTTTCCCTGTTGCAACCTTGGCCTCCTGAATTGGTCTGGTTGTTCTGCTCAGGGTTCCTCAAGATGTTGGCAAGATGGCCCAAGCAAGGCCAGCCTTTGTCCCACACCCTGCCTTCTCAGAGGGGATAGAAGGCTTCAGGGACACATTTGATAAGAAATGAGTTGCCACCTCCCTGACTCTTGCCTGGGCATTGGAAAAGCCAGGCAATATAGTGTTACAAATAGACATCATGCTGCTTAACGCAATATAGGTCGTCTGGAAATGGAGGCCACAAACCCCAAATGATTTTTCCTGCTCACTGACCAGGCGGAATTTGGCACTACTTCTCTTGCTACTGTTTTTCTTATAACTAACAGGATTCCCGGAAGTATCTGCCAACATTAGCCTTGATGTAATTCCAGCAGCTTCACCAGAGGAATATTTAGCTCTGTCTTTAATCACTCTCATCCATTTTTTGACTTTCCAGAATCTTTCTGTGAACAGTGACGTGCCTTTGATGCCTGAGACACCAAACCAGGACTTCCCTGTGGTCGGACAAACAATTCCAAGGTCAGAGTGGTGGAAAGGCAGACAGTGCTGGTTTTGCACGTCAGCTGTGGCTGCTCCCTTGGGCCTCACTGAGCTCACCAGCCCCTGCATCAGCTCGCCCTTCTCACTCACTGCTCCACAGATACTTTCAACACCATGGACCATGGTTACCAAGCAGTAGGTCTGTTGCTCATTTTACATCATCAGACCACA
>VZTF01006312.1:0-2500 GCA_013397755.1 Cnemophilus loriae | reverse complement strand
AAAGCTATGTGATCCTTTTCACATAGGGTCAGTGCAGAGAGGGCACAGTTTTGAGGATCCTTCATGGCACACTGTAGAGCAAGCGTCCTAGCACTGCCGGCCAGCTTCTCCTGCTGATGGCAGTCCAGATGCAGACGGACGATGGTGCTGTTGGACATCACTGTTGTAGCAACAATACTAGTGGCTTCTGTTGGAGTGAAAAGTGTAAACCAGTTTTGCATTATACTATCCAGTGCATAAACACCTGGGGAGAGAAAGAAAGGATTAGGCACAACTGACAAAACCTAGCAGATATAGATGTTCAGCAAAAAATTATATTCAAAGTTCTAAGAGGTTGCCAGTACACTGAAGGAGACCAGCTTCAGCAAGAAAAGCTAAACCAGATAACGTCTGCAAAAGGACATTAAAACAAAGGCTAACTGTGTACACTCTGTAGCAATCACTGAAATGCAGATAACAAAAAAGCCTGCAAGATAAGCTTTTATCTCCCAGTGAGACAACTGAGCTGTTTTACTTGTTATCTAAGACCATTTGGATAACAAGTTCTGGCTCATTTGGTCCTATCACATCACTCAAAAGCAGCCCTCACACCAAACACTTAAAAGGCAATTTTAACTTCTTTTCTTAACGTGCATCTTATGGTACAGCACATGCACAAAAGAATATGAAAGCATGCCAAATGTCTCATTTAATAGAACACCATGGCATTTAATACTAAGCACAACTTTAAAAGAAATAAAATAAAAAATCCTAACCCCTACCCTCTCCTAACAGGCTTTTCAGATACATCTTGTATCAAATTGATATGCACTTGAATATAAAGATTTTTATTTGGGAAATACTCTGAGCAATATCGTAGAAAGGCTTGGGTTGCGTTAGTGTTTGGTTTGCTTTCCAGTGCAGATGAGAGGCCTGCACAATGTCATAGTCATGTAACAAAGAAGCATTACACTCTAAGCTTGGATTTACAAAGGGGCTTCAAAAAATGAAACCAAGAAAACAAACAACAAACAATGAGAACCCCTTCATGAGATCTTGTCTGCCACACAGTGGGACGCAACCTCAGCATTTCATTCACCTGTTTTCTGGTTCATCTTCCCCACAGCTGACAACACAGTGCTCTCACCAGTCTTTTAGAGCCTCACCCTTCAGAGCAAGCAAAGTTGTAGCATAGTGTAACATCCCATAACCACTACCCTTTTCTCTGCTGCAGCCTCAAACCCAAACCCAACACGGAGGGAAGAAGGGGAAATCTGGGTTATGGACAACCCCACCTTGAAGGGGAAAGAAGTTACACTGCATTAATCAAATATTGTCTCACTTGGCCTGTGCCTATTCTATTATATGCTCAAAAAACCCACTCATCACTGACATAATTATTGTCTTCTAAAAAAGGGATTTTAAAGAGGAACAGAAGGTGGGAGATATTTGCAGAGCCTGAGTATTGACAAACAAGATCAAGTCCTCTAAGATTAGCTGACAAAAAGGCAGGAGCCCTTGAGAAGCATCTCAGAACATACCTATTTCTGTTGCACATGTTACCAACCACCTCACCATTTCCCGTCGTCGCCAATTCAATGTTGACAGTGTCATCCGCATCACCTATTAAAACAACACAAAGTACAAATTAATCCTATTGTAAAACCAAGACAATATACCAACAATCAGAGATTTAAGTTACTCAAATACACTGAGGTTCAAAATGGCAGCCTCTTGCCTTCTCTGCTCTGTTACCTCTTTTTAGCTGATATGTCAAAAGACTCAATAAATACTACTCAGCTATCTTAGAAGAGCATACAGAGAGTAATTCCAACTGAAGGTCCATCTAGGCTAGAGGAGAAACTGTTTTATTTGGGGAGAAGAAAAAAAACAAACAAAACCCCCACCACCCCACAAAAAAGCCCTCCCACCCTCAACCAACAACAAAGCCCAACTAATTATCAATTATTCAAATTAAATTATCCTGTGTCTCCTCCCTCTATATACATAAATCTTTTAAGTGGAAACATGTCAACTCCTGTTGGGCAATCTAACCAATCAAATTTTTCCCCCATCTGCATTTTTTAGTCATTGACTTCAACAATACAGACAGGAGTCAGAGTATACTGTGATTTGACTGGCTGCTTATGCTGCAAAGATACATATATACATACTTCCAGATATATACCAGTATTGTGGGGCACAAGTTATATTCTCCTCTATACTTCCATTTGAAGGCAGCAACACTGGAAGAAACAGGCCCAGTCTATTAATATGTGGCTGCACAGCTGGTGTCACCACCATAATTTGGGGGTTTTTGACAATGGAATGGCCTACGCAGCACTGGGCATGCTGGCATCAGACAGAACTCACCTTTCTCAGCGAGGGAGGAGAGTCTTTGCTCAGGAACTAGTGGGGCTTATTGGCAGGGCTTTAAACTAGATGTGAGGGGGGAGGGGGACTACAGCAGGCTTATACCTGCAAAGCTGTGGGATGAAAGGCCAAGGTTAGAGGGATGGAG
>VZTF01006311.1:33830-47485 GCA_013397755.1 Cnemophilus loriae | reverse complement strand
AGGTGCCTCTGGCCATGGTGTCAAGTCTTGGGCTCAGTGGGATTGCTATGCTGCTACTGGAGTGGAGGGGTTCCAGTTGTGTGTTCCGGCTTGTCACTGAATTTTTTCCTGTTATCATCATAAATTTGTTGGGGAGGGGAATAACAGATAGGCAATGATTAAGTCACGCAAAGGAGTAGCTGATAGTCCTCAGTTATCAACTTCGAATAAGGGGTGTTGCTATATGTGCTGGTTTTGCATTAATTGATTTTTGGTGAGGAGGGAAGACGTCAGCCACGGAAGTGATTCTCTGTGAGGAGCTGCTAAAAGCCTCCTCCGTGCCTGGCAAAACCAGTCGCTGGCTGACTCTGAGAGCAGGCCCACTGCTAAGCCAATTGGAAAAGCTGGCAATGCCTCTATGATAACATATTTAAGAAAGAAGAAAACTGCGGGAAGCTCTCTTGCTCCCTGCTCTCTAAGGAGAGGTGGGGGGGGCCTCCGAGCCCCTTCCCAGCAGGTCGGCTGGGCCCCTTTCCAGGCGGCGCCGGGGCCAGGGCCGCTTCCTGGAGGGGGCCGCTGGGCCCTGTCCTGGCGTGGCCGCCAGGCCGTGCTGCTGGGGGACCATCCCCTTGCTGCGAGGAGCCACGCGGCCGGGACCAGCGCCGGGAGCAGCCCTGCTGCCATCCCAGTTCGGGAGCGGCCACGTGGCCAGGACCGCACGGCTGAAATCGGTGCGGCCGGTGTGGCGCCACGCGGCCACGGCTCTCTCGGCGTGGCTCGCAAGGGACTTTATTTGCTTAGCCGCTTTTAGCCCGCCATGCTGGGGACAGAAAGACAAAAGTGGCAGTGGCAACTTTTCTTTTTTCGGCACCCTGCATAAAAGAAAAGCGCAGAGTGGAGCCGGCAGCCGGCGCGGCTTGCGCGGTGCCGGCGGATTCCGCGTGATCGGCAGTGAGAGGCACAGCGAGCGATTCCCCGATTGCAGAGCCCGGATGAGATCAACCTTTCCGCGCTGCAGAACTCTATAAAAACTGTTTCAGTTGTTAGAACTGGAGAACAAACGCACCTACGAACACCAATTCTCTCCCGAATCAGAGAAGAGGAAAAGGCGAAGACACGTGAAGAGAACAACATGGAGACACTAAGACTGGTGCAAAAGAGAGAGGGGGAGGAGGTGCTCCGAGCCTCGGAGCTGAGATTCTTCTGCAAGCCGTGATGAAGACTAGAATACAACAAACTGTTTCCCTGGAACTCATGAAGTGCATGGGGGAATGCAGCATTCACCCGCAGCCCGTGAGAAAAAAGGGCGCTCATGCTGGAGCGTGTGGATGCTGAAAAGCGGTGATCTGGTGAGAGGCTTGAACAGAGAGAGAGAACCCTTTCTTTCAGAGATAAAAGAAGAGGATTCTTGCTTTTACACTAGAACAGCTCATCCTTAAAAACAAAACCCCATAAACTAAACGGCCCACGAAAAAAGCAGTTGTGGGAAGACTGTTTTTGCCTGTGGGAGGGACTTCATGTTGCAGCAGCTTTCGGGCAGACTGCTACTTGTGAAAATTGGAACCACGTTGGAAAAGTTCACAGAGAACTGTTTCGCGTTGGAGAGACCCCGTGGCATAGCAAGAGAGACTCCTCTCCCTAAGCGAACTGAAGAAAGGTCTTTAGAACGAACAAACGGCCTAAAAATCTCATGTTTTGTTTCCGTGCGCTGTCAGTGGGAGGGCAAGAAAGGCTAGGGTGGTGGGAAAGGTGTCTAAAGGTTTATTCTAGCTCTCATTATCCTCTTTCAATTCTGTTAATAAATTTTCTTTGTGCCTTGTAAAGTTTTGAGCCTGTTTTGCCCTTACAGTGTTTTCTCCCAATCCTTATCTCACCCCATGAGTTTTCTCTCTCCTTCCTCTGCTTAACTACAGCAGAGGAGAATGAGTGAATGACTTTTTGTGGATGCACTGGCGTTTGGCCAGCGTCCACCCCTGACACTATGCAAAATAAAGTAATACATACCCATCAAGTAAGGAGGATAGCTAACGAGTATGCAATCAGTGTGTGTGATACCAGCTCTGCTCACCCCATGCTCGGCGCGCTGGATTAGAGGAAGGATCCCCCGAGTGCCCAGCGCTGCAATAAAGAATGGCTGCTTTCTAATACTCAAAACTCTGTTAGAAAGTTTCTATCCGGCCGATTTTGGTATCAATGGCCACTAATTAAAACTGAATATGTGTATGATGCCTCAAAGGATGAACGACCTCAAAGAACAACTCAAGAAGACCCATACACGGCTACTGAATTAGCCATATTATAAATGAATATGGTCCAGCCTCTAAGGAGTCTGAGACCAAGTATGTAAGGAGAGTGTCCCTCAGTGGAGATGATCCCATTTTATCGTGAAATAAAAAGGCTGAAGGGTACTGGGGATTCAGTGTCTTCCTGACTGCAGGAGACAACCGGGTTCCCTGGTGTCTTACACAGAGAGCAGCTTACAGGGCTGGTGGACTAAATCCCCTGGAAAGGGGAGGTCCCCTGGTGACAGCAGGAACTGCTGATCCAGTAGTGGAGAATGTGCAAAAAGCTGCCTGTTTGCAAATGATGCATGACTGATAATTAAAACTTTGGCATGAATCTCCCAAGGTGACACTGGTCGATCCCAAAAGAATGACCCCGTTGTCAGAGGACTTCCAGAGTCCCTAAAACCTGTGGGTGTTCAGCTCCAGGGTCAGATAGCAAGCCTCACAAATGAGGAAAGAGCTGTTGCCACTGTGGAAGGGGCTATAACCCCCGACCGTAGTCGCAGAGAGCGTAAAGTCTGGGCCTGGGGAGAAGTGGCAGAAGAATTGATGAATTATGGCAGAAAATACAGTCCAGTGTTTCCCAGTAAAACTGATTCCAAATCAGTTTTGTGATGGATGTGAATGGAAAACACCAATGCCCCTGACAACGGCCAAAAAGGTGGCATTTTCCCCTGGACAGGGAGGATGAATTAACACGGGTGACAAACACAGAAAAAAGAGAAATAGTCTTTGGATTTCTGGTTTGCAAAAGGGGATCCCGAAAACACTTATGGATGGTCAGCCTAGGGATAGACTGGAGTTACTAGTGAAGGGGTGGCTGACAAAGGAGGGATCAGCCAAATTCTCTGCCCCACTACAGCTCCTCCCTTAGAAGATCCACAAAAAGATAAGGTGGTGGGAAACCCTTTCCTGCATTCTCAGTAGGTGAGCCAGGGGACAAAGGGTTTTTATCAGAAGGCTCACTGAAAACTCTGAAAAAGGAGATTTACTAATCACTCGTGCTATTGATCCCTGTGAAGTCCCCATAACCTTTTTCACGGATACTGGGATGCAAGTGTCCACCCTCAGAGTCGAAGACGCTTCCTCATGGGGCGTTGTGCCCTCGTGTCAGAGTATACTTGGAGGGGATGCTTTTGGGTACCCACAGCCCCAAATGACAGCCAAAGTGAAACGTTGGTTACTGGGGAAGGAAACGCAATTGAAACACTTAAGGTTTTTTTGTCCCGAGTCTGAATATTAATATGGGACACGAGTAGTTGTTGGGGACACCTCTCAAAAGGCTGGAAAAATCAAGATGAGCACTATAGCACACATCTAATTAACCAACACTGTATTCCTATCACCCATCACCCAACCCAAGGTACCTTATTAAATACTGAGCCAAAAATCACCATTCTTGATTTTAAAGATAAAAACCATTGTAAAGAACCAAGTATTCAGCTCCCCTAGGAACGGCCTGGGGGCGCTCCAATGGAAAATTTTATTCCCACCGATCTCCGGAGCCAGAGAATGCTAGACTGAGGTGTGGAGTCAGAATCCCCTACCTCTATCACAAGTGCATCTTCAGTTTTGCTAAAGTGTCCAAAAGACACAACTACCGTAGCGTCCCTTCCTCAGAAGCAACACAAAGACCAAAATGGCAAATTCTGAATTATCAGACCACTTGGTAAACAAAAGTACTAATGCTTGGAAACATTTTCACCCCTTCAGATGCTCTAAAAAAGGCATCCGTTTGTATTAGAAAACATTACATGGCAATTACATTTGCCAAGAAACTGGACACAATGTGTGTTTGGAGAGCTAAGCCCCCACGTCCGTCAGGCTTCCAAACTGACATCACGAAATAGATTAGCTCTAGAAATGCTGTTGTTGAAAGAACGAGTTGTATGTGGAACGTTACAACTGTCTGAAGCAGAATGTTGTAAAATTTTTGACAATGCCTCATCCTCCATTGAGGAGGCAAGAGCTAAAATGAGAGAAATAAGGGATCAGGTGGGATGATTGTTTCAATCTATGGAACCACAAGACTGGTTTGGTGGATTAGATCTTGGATCGTGGATTGCTGCAATTTTGAAGTCTTTAGGACTTAGCTGATGGAGAAAATGCTTGGTACAAATTGGAATAGTAGGGGTAACTGGATTTGTATTCGTAATTATTGGCACTGGGCTGGTTAAATGTGTGATAATGTGCTTGCTAAACTCACTTTCCCCCTCTGTTCACTGTATTTGTATCACCACCAAGAAAGAAGGAGACATTGAGGGTCCCTGAGTGCTGTATTGGCTGATGGAGATTCGGTCTGTCTGACTGGCCGACAGACAGACGCCCCTTGTATCCCTTAAGAGGATGTAACCCAGCCCCACTCCGTCCCCTCCTTACCCCCACTGGCTGTTGTTGTACCTCCTCACTCCCTCCTGTATCCCAATATAAGTCTATCCCAAACGGAAGTGTGTCCCTTGCCTCCTCCCTCGCCTTCCCCCTTGCTCCCTCATGTCTCGCATCCTCCCTCGCCCCCTTGCCTCCTCGCCCCCTTCTCGTCCTTGGACTGCATGGAGACAGATAAGTGATAAACTTCGGTGCTCCAGCAAGGGCCACCTCTGACTCGTTGCCTCCAGTGCCGCCCGAGCTGGCCGGCTCAGTGACAGCGGCTGCGTGTCCCCATCGCGCTGGTGACAGAGCTGCCTGTGAGGTGCCGAGCAGCACCGCCGGGGGTTCCTCAGCCAAAGGTTCCCCTTGGAACAAGCAGCAGCTGCTCCATCAACACCCACACGGCGATACCTGAGGCAGTGCGGAATCCCAGGGTGGTGTGGAAAACTGCTAGAAAACAACCTGTTTCACCATCCGTTTCCTTGATCTGCTCCTTTTGTTTGTAAATGCGACCCAAGCGGTGGATACGGTTCCCCTGCCCACTCCAAGGTGGGGATCTGATTTCATGCACAAAGGAACTTGAGAGAGGTAAAGAATAATTGTCCCTTAATTCATTATCACAGGGATCATCCACTATATTTTCATTAGTGTTGGCGGGATCAGGACAGTCAGGCATATACAAAAATTGGTGGATTAGCCATCTTTGTCCGAGTTTGAGTTTTAACGGTTGGAAAAATGGCCTATTTTCCTTTTTGTGTGTCTCACCAACTACATTCATTGTCTCTGACTAAGCTTTTCCTTACATGTATTCAACAGTGAATCTGTTGCTCCCGTATCTATCAAAAATCCATTTCTTCGTTCCCCAGCGTTAGCATAACTAGGGGTTCAGCTGGGATGATTCCTGGGTCCTCTCCATGCTTCATCCAAACTCATCAGATCTCACTGCCTGCAGGGTGGGCTCTAGCACTGAAGGATTAATTCCTTCTGCCTGAGGGCATTCTTGATTCCCTGTGTCTCGGTTTAGAGACAAGTTTAGGAGAAAATGCTCTGGAATTAGTGTTCCCTCTAAAGCAAAGAGCTTCAGCAATCACTTTCTGCCGATGAGAAAATGAATACCAGTGGGTGAAAGTGAAAAAACCCAACTGCTTATTGACAAACAAAATGCCCGCACGGCACAGAAAAAAAAATTAATAAATGCTAGATATCGAACTATCAGAACCTTATCCCCCTCCCCTCCCCAGCCTCCCACACCCACAGGAGAACAAAAAAAACCACAAAATGCCAGGGAAAAGGAAAAAACGGCTGACCATGTGGCAAGACAGACCAAAATGGTGCACAGCTTTGTCTCAGGGAAGAAAGAAAACTTCAAGCAGCAGCTCGGGGAAAGAAAACCAGATGGGAACCTTGTGAACCTCTGATGTTGGTCTCCTCCTCACAGCAGACGAAGCTGGTGGACGCAGGGTCCTTTCTCCTGTTGGTTCAGCTTTTCCTGAGGTCTGGGGCAGGGCGGAGCAGCTCCCGCAGGTCCCTCTGAACGTCTACCGTCACTCGTCTGATCTCGTCCCAAAACCAAGCCGAACAGTTTAAGGAAAAACAAAAGCTGCCGAAGGATTGCTGCTGCAGCCTCTTCAAGGCCGGGGAAAGGGAAAAAAGTTTCTTGCTTAAGCTAACAAAAAACCAAGCTAGCTGTCGTGGCTTGACAGGTTTCTAGGTGAATTTCACCCTGCCAGGTCCTTTGGACGTGACAGGGTGTCGTGGGCCAATGACATTTAAGGTACGCCCTCTGCGAGATACAGGATTTAGGGAGTTTGGACGCCTGGAACTTCCTCTTTGGCTTCTGGCGTTCCAACAGGTAACAGGGGAAAGAGAGAGTCCATGCCAGGCCAGACCCCTGGGCTGGGCCTGGCCCTCTCCCCTCTCCCCGCTCCCCTAAAGGGAGCCTGGCTCCCTTTTCCCATCCGCCGGGCCGAGCCCTGCCAGCCTCGGGCCAGTGGGCTTGGCCCAGGTCCCCGCCACTCCGGGCACGGGCCGGGCCGGGCCCCCACCTCTGGCCGGCTCCAGCAGCCCCCTTGCTTGGCCTGGCTGAGGGGGGAAGGTCCCCTGCGGTCCGCCACCCTGCGTCCCCCTAAGATCCTGATGCAGCTGGCACAGCATGGGGAGAGTGGCCCCCTCCTCCTCCTGTCCCTCCTCCAGCTCCGGCCGCTGCCCCGGGCCGAGATCACACGACCATTCCCTGGCCCGGGGCAAGATTAACCCTTCGGACACCGATTCTCTCCCGAGTCAGAGAAAGGGGTGAAAGCATGTGAAGGAAGCTACACCGAGACACTGAAGTCAGTGAAGCAAGAGGACTGAACTAAAAAAGGAGGAGGATGAGGAGATGCCCTAGCTCTGGGGCTGAAATTCTCTTGGGAAGCTATGGAGGATGGGTGATTGACCCATCAGACTGTTTCCTGTAACCCATGACATTTTATGGGGGAACTTGGAGCGTTCTAAAGATGCCTCAGCTTTGGGGGTGGAGATTCATAGCAGTTATGGGCAAAGGTGTTCAGGCTTGAGAAGCCAGCAGATGCAGAGGTGGGCTGCAATTGAAGAGAAGCTTAAAGGGGGAGAGAGTGAAATGAGGACCCCTTGCCCCGGGGGTGGATAGAGAAGATGACCTTTGCTTTCAGAGATGAAGATGAAGATGACTTTGGAGAGATGAGAGAACTTTTCTTTTGTATTAGAACAGCTCATCCTTAAAACTATACCCCATAAACTGACGTGGCCCACGAAAGCAGCTGTGGGAAGGCTGCAAGGTGTGGGAAGGACTTTCACAGGGGTCAGATGCTGTAACCCGGGCGGCTGGTTCACTGTGATGCTGAAGCCACGAGAGAACTGTTTTCTTGTGGAAGAACCTCCACGGTGTGAGAGAAACTTCTCTCTGTAAGTGAACTGAAGAAAGGTTATTCTAGAGGTGGTAAACTGACTGAGAAACATCAGGTTTTGTGTCTTTGCATTGGCAGTGGGGAAATATCTGAGAGAGAAGTTTGGGGGAAGGAGAGGTTTCCTGAAGGTTTAATCTAATTCTTATTATTTGTTTAGGTTTTTTTTTCCTTTTTTTTCCCTTTTAGTTCTGTTAATAAAACTTTCTTTATATTCTTTAAAGTTTGAGCCTGCTTTGCTTCTCCTAATCCTTACCTCACGGAGAGAAATGTCCTGAGTAATAGGCCTGAGCTTGGACCACTGCACTTAAATTGGACTGGCGAACTCAAACCTCTGCACTAGCTAAGCAATAAAGTAAAGCTGTCCACAGGGCACTGGAGCACCCCCGAGAGTGAGGCTTTGAACCAAGCCTGCACAGAAGCCGCAAGGCTCCTGTCCCTTCTCCGGACCCACCTTAAAGCTACAGGAACCATTTCTGGGCACAGAGCAGACGATAAGGGAATAGAGCATCCTCATGAAAGCACCCTGACACCCTGCTTCCTTGCAAATAGCACACTGGTCTTTTCCTAATGGTCATCATTGAAAACGTCCTCCACCTGCTCTGCCTTTTCCCCAGTAACTCCTCCCTCTCCTTCAGGACCCATTAGAGCAGCCATGAGTTTTCCATCTTTACCTCCCCAAGCCAACTCTCTGTTATTACATAATTTCCATGCAGTTTCTAACAACTGATTTATGTTTCTGGAGTCCTCTGCCCCCGGTCTCTGTAACTTCCTTGTGATGTCCAGAGCCGATTGTCTCATAATTAGGCTGCCATTTGTAACACATCTCCTTCTCCATCAGGATCCATGTTAGCAAATTTCCCATCTGTATCCATTAATCACTGATGGAAACTGGAAGGAGACTCCCCCTTTCCTTGGATTACTTGATACAATTCTGACATAATTACAGCCTTTGGAATAGCATGTTTCATACCAAAAAATGGTAAATTTCTGATATCTGGTGAAAAGATCCCCGTGTCCTGGTTGGTTGTGAAAGGAATGAGAAGAAGGTGTCTTTACAAACAAACTGTGGGCCTGCCGGTAGATAAAGCCAGATACTGAGAGGTGAAAGAAGCAGTGGGGGGAACCCTAAATTCCGGAGGAATTGACACACACCGTTACTATCTCAAGGCCGTGGTAAATCCCTGGACTCAAAGAAAAAGAACAGAGACACAAGGAAGAAGAAAAGGGGGGTGGGAGGGGTTACGCATTAGAAAGACGGTCTGTATTAGGCGATTCAGGAGGTCTGTACCTCTCAAGTACCTCAGCCAACGGGGAAAGAGAGAAGGAAATGCAGCCAGGAAAGAAGGATAAAAAGGAGGCTGTGTCCTCCAGCAACTTGAGACACTCCATGGGAAATGCCCATAACCTCTCCCTTTATTCAAAGGAAGTAACAGGACTCCTCTGTCTCCTATCTGGACATAAACCTCTCGTGTTCGTGGATTAATTTTGTTGGCAGTTGGGATCCAGTCTTGGATCGGCAGGTGAAAAACATTGATCTGCTATTCCTGATTGCACATTGCGGGCATGAACCCATTTTGCCTCTTCCCTTGACTTTGCTACCACCATTGTCTCCTCATCTACATTCAGCTGCGTCTCTAAAACCGCCCGAGTATCGCTCCAGTCAGGATCCTGGGTCCTTACGATAGTCTCAAAGTCCTTACCTGCCTTCTTGGGATTTTCCCTTTAAGTCCCTGACAAGTCCTTGCAGGACCTCAACTCAGTTACTGAAAAAGGCATCGTCACCATGACCGGTCCATCTGCAGCCACTGCCCACCTGAGAGGGGCTTGAATCGCCTCATTTCTTTCCTCATTTCTTCTCTCTCCTCCTCGGCACTGCCACTGGCCTAAATTCCTGTACAGTCTATGTCTGCCCTCGTTCCTCTTCATCTGCAGGGTTGGGGAGCCACCAACATTTTAAAATCCTCTTCCTCTCTGTTGTGGGTTTGGGTTTTTTTTCAGGGAATTTTCTCCCATCTCTTACCTGAAAGGAAGATGCTGTGAGGGGAGGGGGGTGTCCAGGAGACAAACTGGGGGCAATTAAGAAACAAAAGAAATGGCCAAGCACTCTCACATACCCCTGTAGTGGCTAGGCCAGGGGAACAAGAGTTTGGGAGTCATGCCAGGGGAGCAGGGAGTGGGTTCTTCAGGAGTTGTGGTGTAATACCGTGAGATGCATTGGGGCGGACTCCAGGACACTTGTCTGGGGGATGGGGAGCTGGTTTGTGGTCCCTTTTCTGGCTCAGCCACTGAGGACAGCGGTCGTGTGTGTTACAGACGGCATTTGGCTCCTGCGGGGGCGTTGCTACAGTTTAGCTCAGCGCCCTTGGTCTGCCCACCTCCCTTGTTCCAGCCTGCTGCTCCCAGGATACTCCTACAGTTTAGCCCCTTTGCCCCGTCTCGGGAAAGACAGGCACCCGGTCCCAGCACCACACGCGACCATCTCCCATCTTCTCCCCTTGCCCGAGCTCCCACCTCCGCCTCAGGAGGTTTCCGAGCCCACGTCAGAGCACCCCTGGAGCTACAGGGGAACCCCTGTGGCGTCTCTGCCTTGCCGGGAGCCAGCAGCGCCCCCTGGAGCCACGGGGGAGGCACTGCAGCCTCTCTGCCTTGCCGGGAGCCAGCAGCGCTCCCTGCTGGTTGTGGTCGTAACTACACCAACGGGGAAGTTAGTTGGGCGAGAAAAGGCTGTTAGTGGGTTTGTTTGTTTGTTTGTTTGTTTGTTTGGATTTTTGTTGTTGTTGCTGTTGTTGCTGTTTGTCTGTCTTGTTACATCTATCTATATCTATAAATCTCCTAGTAAAGAACATGTATTCCTTTTCCTATACCTTTGCCTAGAAGCCCAGCAATTTCAAAGTTACAATAATTCGGAGGGAGGGGGTCATTTGCCATTCCAGGAAGGTTCCTGCCTGCCTTGACAGACATCTGTCTGTTAAACCAGGATCCTCTACCTTTCCAGCTTCAAGACAACACTTTCCTGTGCTTCAGACAGAACAATATCTCTCAGGTTTCTGCCCTTGCTCCTTTTCTCCTGGTAATACCGTGGCATCTTTAGGTACTACACCACCATCCTTCTGCTGATCTGGATGATGGCACAAAGTGAGAAATAAATAGACATAAGGTACTTCATCCCATTTTCTTTCCCAGTGACAAAACAACATTAATTATAACAAGGTGTTATATATGAAAGGACCATTCTTTGGCTATTTTTCTTCATCATCCAATGCATAGATTGGCCACCAATGGTTATAACTTTCAACCATTTGTTTTCTTGTAAAGGAGTCTTCACCCACCCCCTTTCCCCAGTGTTTCAACATGCAGCCCAACGGGGACTTCTTTAGAATTCCCCCTTCAGCAGATTGACCTGATCTCGTGATAGAAAACGACAACGGTAGTAAAATTTACCACTCACACACCACAGAGCTTGAAACAAGGCACCTGTGTGAGCTCCCTACGAAACAGCCAGCATGGCTCTCAGCACCTTGGGAGTGAGACTACTGCAACCCACAAGGTTCCTTCCCTTTACTCTTCTTTTTAATCCAGTCCTGCAAGGATTTTCCACCATGACTTAAGGATAAGTGCACCCTTCATCCCGCTTAGTAATGCCTTAAAATCCCAGGGGCCTTGCCCTGAACTCACCGGATCCAGAGAACGGAGGATGTTCCCAAAAAAGCCTTCGGTGAGTGCCAGAGTCCTCTCGATCCTGTGAAACCATGGGGCGTCGAAAGCACTGTCCCACCTGGGTCACCAGAAACTGTCACCAAAATAAAACCCCTCAATCCCAGTGAGTATTAAAAAGCAGCATCACTTTATTGCAGCTCTGGGTGCAGGGGGCTAACTCCACCTAAAGTGCCTGCCTGGCTCAGGGGGTTGCAGGTATTTATTAGCCAGAAGTATCCATACTCGTTACACGTGTGGTTACAGAAGATTCCATGATCTTCCCTAGATGTTTGGGGTTTTTTTATTTTGGTGTGTTCTTGGGGGTCCTCAGGGTCTCTCGGTGGTGTTCCATGTATGGTGGTTTTTGCCCAGGTTATATAAAGCTGCCCAAGGTGTTCCTGAATGGGTTGGGCTGGTTTGACTTTTTACGGAGCTCTCAACGCTCCACTCCCTGTTACATGGCTTTCCATTAGCCATGACTTCTGTGTAGGTGATTTACAAGAAGGTTGGACTTCAGGAGGAATTTCTGCCTGGAAAGGGTGGTCAGGCCTTGGCAGGGGCTGCCCAGGGAGGTTTGGAGTCCCCATCCCTGGAAGTGTCCGAGGAAGGCCTGGACGTGGCACTCAGTGCTCTGGGCTGCGGACAAGGTGGGGATCGGTCATGGGTTGGGCTTGGTCTCAGAGGTCTTTTCCAACCTAAATAATTCTGTAATTCTGTGACTCTGTACGTGCAGTGTGATTACACTCAAGATGATCTGTTCCATGTCCTTCCTGGGCACCAGCATCAGGGTGGCAAGTCTGTAGCTCCCTGGATCCTCCTTCCAGCCCTTCTTGTAGACGGGTGCCGCACTGCCCCACCTCCACTTTACTGGGACCTCCCTGGTGAGCCAGGATGGATAATAAAGGGCTTGGGAAGCTCTTCCATCAGCTCCCTCAGCTCCCCTGGATGAATTGCATCTGGCCCCTGTGAGTGTCTCAGGCCATCAACTGCCTCCTCCTGGAGCACAGGGGATCTGTTCTGCTCCCCATACCTGGCTACCTGCTCAGGGACCCGTTTGCCCCCAGGATTGCTGGTCTTAATATTAAAGACTGAGGCAAAAAAGGCATTAAGTACCTCACCCTTTTCCTCTTCCTTGGTGACAATGTTCCCCTCTGTGTCCAAAAAAGGATGGAAATTTTCCTTGGCCCTTCTTTAGTTGCTGATATATTTATAAAAACACTTTTTGTTACTTTTCCCAGCAGGGCGCAGACTGAGTTCTACCCGAGCTTTTGCCTTTCTAATTTTCTCTCTGCACGACCCAACGAGATCCTTGCACTCTTCCTGAGCTGTCTGCCCCTTCTTCCAAAAGCCTTGAGTTCCCCTGAGTTCCAAGCTCTCTGTTCGGCCAGGCCGGTCTCCTCCCCCTCTGGCTCGTCTTTTGGTAGTACGGACGGGCAGCTCCTGTAAATTTTCCTTCTTAGAGCACATCCAGCCCTCCCGGACCCCTTGACTATTAAGGACTATTTCCCAAGGGATTCTCTGAACCAGCATCCTGAACAGGACAAAGCCCATCCTTTGGAAGTCCAAGGTTTTGTCGAAGCCCCTCCTTATTCCACGGAGAATTGAAAACTCTGTGAATTCGTGGTCGCCATGCCCAAGAAGCCTCCAACCACCACATCTCCCACCTCCTCTGTCTCTAAACAGCAGCTCCAGCAGGACCCTGCCCCTGGCTGGCTGCTCAGCTGCTGTCAGGAGTTCTCTTCACTCCCGGAACCTCCCAGACTGTCTCCTCTCCGCTGTGTTGAGTTGCCAGCACACATCTGGCAGGATGAAATCTCCCACAAGAACAAGGGCTGGTGATTGCGAAGCATCAGCCAGCAGCTCACAGAATAATTCATCCCCCTCTTCATCCTGGTTGGGTGGTCTAGAACAGATTCCCACCAGGATCTCTGCCTTGATGGGCTTCCCCTGATTCTTACCCGTAGGCACTTGGCCTTATGGAGTGTCCAGGGCCAGGCTGGATGGTGCTTCGAGACCCCTGGGATGGTGGAAGGTGTCCCTGCCCGTGGCAGGGGGTGGGATGAGATGCCTTTCAGGTCCCGTTTCACCCCAACCATTGTATCAATGGATGATTCAGTGACCTTCAGGAGGTGCAAACACAGGATCGGCTTTCCTGCCTCCCCCAGAGCTGCAAACATCCCTGCCCAGGGCAGGGCCAGAATCCGCCCCTCCTGTTCAGGTACCTCGATTCCCACAGCAGCGTTTCCTCAGTGTTCCTGCAGCCCTGGGTCTGTCTCACCGGGAGGGTGGGAGCAGCCTCGGGAAGGTGGGAGCTGTCCCGGAGTACTTGGGAAGGTGGGAGCAGCCCCAGGAGGGTGGGAGCAGCCCGGGAGGGGGGCAGCAGCCCCGGAGCCTGGCAGCAGCG
>VZTF01006311.1:1932-24767 GCA_013397755.1 Cnemophilus loriae | reverse complement strand
GAGCGTGTCCAGGGCAGGGAACGGAGCTGGGAAGGGGCTGGAGCCCCAGGAGCGGCTCAGGGAGCTGGGAAAGGGGCTCAGCCTGGAGAAAAGGAGGCTCAGGGGGGACCTTGTGGCTCTGCACAACTCCCTGACAGGAGGGGGCAGCCAGGGGGGGTCGGGCTCTGCTCCCAGGGAACAGGGACAGGACAAGGGGAAACGGCCTCAGGCTGGGCCAGGGCAGGGTCAGGTTGGACATCAGGAGGAATTTCTGCCTGGAAAGGGTTGTTAAACATTGGAACAGACCCAGGGCAGTGGTGGAGTCCCATCCTTGGAGGGATTTAAAAACCCTCTGTATGTGGCACTTGGGGACATGGAGCAGGGGTGATCTTGGCAGAGCTGGGGGACAGTTGGACCTGGTGGTCTCAGAGGGCTTTTCCAACCTGAACAATCCCATGATTCTACCATTATGCAGCTAAATTAAATTTTGACCAAAAATTTAGTCCTCCCATTTTAAGTTTATCCCCAAAAGGAGGCAGGAACTCCTTTCCCATCAGCACTTTGCTGCTCACAGCACACGTGAAAACTCAATTTCACCAATTCTCCAGTTCCTCAAGCATAAAGCAGCAGCTCTTACAGAGATGTTGGCGAAGGCCGTTCCAACCATGAAATAGAAGAGTCTGGGCTGGACCTCCAGGATGTCAGTGGGGGACAGGAAGATCCAGGTGGTGCAGAGCAGGAACAGCAACACCGGGGACACGAGGGGCAGCAGGATTTCGTACGCAGAGTGGTGCTTCAACGTGTTATTTTTATAGGCCCTGAAACACAAGCAAAGAAATGAAAATACACGGAACCACTGAGAGACCCCCGGTGCCACCTGCAGTACCTGAACGGGCTCCAAGGGAGCTGGGGGGAGACTGCAGTGACAGGACACAGGGAATGATTTCCCACTGCCAGAGGGCAGGGATGGATGGGATACTGGGAAGGAATTGTTCCCTGGGAGGGTGCGGAGGCCCTGGCACAGGGTGCCCAGGGAAGCTGTGGCTGCCCCTGGATCCCTGGCAGTGCCCAAGGCCAGGCTGGACACTGGGGCTGGGAGCAGCCTGGGGCAGTGGGAGGTGTCCCTGCCCATGGCAGGGGGGGCACTGGATGAGCTTTCAGGTCCCTTCCCACCCGAATCCTCCTGGGATTCTACAAACTCACTTGTAGAAGTTGTACAGGCTCATGGGCAGGGTCACAGTGAGGGCACAGACTGGAAGAGAAAAGTGCCACGTTAGTGCCCCAGGGCAGAGGGGACGCCCCACGCACCCCGAACAGGAGGCTCTGGCTGGGCTCTGCTTTAAGTTCCCTGCACCAAAAATAGCTCCGAGGGTGCCCCAGGAATAGCTCAGCACGTTTGGAAGTAGCTGCTCCCAAGTCTGGCCCAAGAGCTGTAATTAAAAGTTCAGGTCTGCTGTAAATTGAAGACATTTCCATTTGAAAGTGCTGCATTAAGGAGCTCGTTTTGTGCTTTAAACAGTGACAAAGCTTAATTATAATACAACTCTAATGAGACATGAGGTGAGTGCACACTCTCCAAATGACGTGGCTGGGCAGGAGAGTTTTCACAGTAAAGGCAATTTGCTGTTTCTCCGGCTGTGTGCAAACATTTCCAGTGGCCACAGTGCCAAAAAGTTGTCATTTAACTGGATAAACGATGCAAAGCACCCAAATAACTGAAAAATCCTGACCTCAATCAGAACCATCAACACTATCCACGATATTCCAGCACAACTCCTTCTCTGTTTATCCAGCAGAAGGTGTGTGAGCAGAGCTGGAAATACTCCTGCTTTAACAACCCAGCTCCTCTCCCCCGTGTGGGAATTGGGCTCAGTTTCTCACACAGGAAAAGCACATTCACTATTCATGTTAAATCACACAGCTGTCAAAGGAAACCTGGGAACATCCACCCGATAAAAGTGCAAGAAGTAGATTTAACACACCAATTAACTCAAAATTATGCAATTACAAAGAACACCTGAAGGGACAGAAAATAAACTGAGCAGAACTTGTGTGTTAGGGAAATGGCATTAAACAACATCAGCTCAGCTCTACCCTTTGCAGTGGCTTATTCTGACTGACCAGAGGAGAGCAAGGCTGGGCCTTCATTTCAATTTTATTATCATTATGATGATGATGCAATGTTTAGGTAGGTGGATGGAGAGCAGGACCCCCAAACAGCAGAGCTCCCACCCACCTCCACGGCTGCAACCTCCCTCCCACGCAGTGCTTGGGGCTTTGGGGTGAGAGGGAGCCCCAGAGCAGCAGAACAAAAGTGAACTGAGCCCCCCAAACCAGCCCGAGGCTGGGGAGGCTCCACTGGGAGCCAGGTCCCACCATCCCCTGCACACTGGGCTTTATCCCCTGAAAACTCTGGGTTTATCACACTGGTTTTATCCCCAGATTCTCACTGAAAACAAGCTGAGCTTCCCTAGAGTGAAGTCAGCCCAGGCAGAGCGGAGTTAAGTTCTCCAAAATAACTCTGCAGGAGACAACCTCGTTTTGAAATCCTGGGAAAGGGCAGGCTGTGAGAACACCCTCAATTAGTCACTTCAACAACAGCCCGGGGCAGCAAACAGAGCAGTGTTAGCAGGTCATTAGCAGGGGGTTTGGGAAAAAGGTGCAGTTTAAAAGACAGGCTTCAACATGGAGTTTCTTACCAATAATCATTGCAGTGAATAGGTCTCTATATAAGAAATTAAACAGGAAAGGTGCATACCAGGCCTCAACTCCCACAAAGGCTGTCACTATGTAGACAATTGAAATGGTCTGAAAGAAAGCACAGGACAAGCAGGGGTGAGAAATGTGATGGGCAAGTCTGGCAGGACCTGGCTGGCAGCACCTGGGCTGGCAGCACCACGCGTGTGCCAGGCAGCTCCAAGCTGTGACACGTTCAGTCCTACCCACCAGCAGGAAGGAGAAAAATAAAACAAATCCACAAATATCCCATGTTACCAGGTGTAGGAAGTGTGAGCTGCCGAGCAGGGATTGGATTGGGCAGCGCCCGTCCCCTGTGCTGGCACTGCTGGGGCACCTCCAGTGCTGGGGGCAGCCCTGGGCCCCTCCTGACAAGAGAGACCTGGAGGGGCTGGAGCGTGTCCAGGGCAGGGAACGGAGCTGGGAAGGGGCTGGAGCCCCAGGAGCGGCTGAGGGAGCTGGGAAAGGGGCTCAGCCTGGAGAAAAGGAGGCTCCGGGGGGACCTTGTGGCTCTGCACAACTCCCTGACAGGAGGGGGCAGCCGGGGGGGGTCGGGCTCTGCTCCCAGGGAACAGGGACAGGACAAGGGGAAACGGCCTCAGGCTGGGCCAGGGCAGGGTCAGGTTGGACATCAGGAGGAATTTCTGCCTGGAAAGGGTGGTCAGGCCTTGGCAGGGGCTGCCTAGGGAGGTTTGGAGTCCCCATCCTTGGAGGAATATAAAAACCACGTGGATGTGGCACCTGGGGACATGGGCAGTGGTGGCCCTGGCAGTGCTGAGGGCATGGCTGGACTCGATGGTCTCAGAGGGTTTTTCCAACCTCAATGATTCCGTGAGAAGGATATGACCAGGAGCTGCAGAAGAGATGCCCTGGCACAGCCTTGAACTCTTGAGGTGACCAAAGCACAGGTTTTACACAAGTTGCAGTGACCCTGGAGGGGTCATTCAGGGACTCTTCCTTATCCATCTGCTGCTGGATTACAGGGAGAAGCTCACCAGGGCTATTTCAGCTTTAATAGTCCCCTGAAGCTGGGTGGAACACGCTGCAGGGGAGCTCTGCCCTCCACCCCTGCCTTTCTCCAGCAGGCAGCTCAAAGACCTGGGTTAAGCAACATTTTGGGAGAAAGGATCAGAGTACAGTCAGGGACCAGCTCTGGTCTCCTTTTAGTAGGAGAGATGATTATTCCAATTAATGCAGCTGCATTAATTGAACTCTCCTTCCAACTCGCTGCATTTCCCACCCAGCATCTGACAAGCCAGAAGATAAATAAATGGGCATCAGAGAATGAGTTATAGGGAAGAAGCTTTTTTACAATGAGGGTGGTTGCCCAGAGAAGCTGTGGCTGCTCCCCCATCCCTGGAAGTGTCCGAGGCCAGGCTGGACAAAGCTTGGAGCAACCTGGGCTGGAGGAAGGCACTGCCAGCAATCCAGGTGAGCTGCCTCATCTCCAGGTCCCAGTTCTCTTCAGGAAGAGCTTCCTGCAGAGAATTCCTGAAGGAGAGATGGACACACCAACACCCCAAGGGGTCCATCACCGTCAGTCTCAACACCCACTGCCCAGGGACCATGGTCTGGAGGGGCACCTCCCCAGGAATCTTTGCTCCAGGAACAGCAATTAACAAGCCAATTACCTCTGCCGAGTTTTTGGCCCAGATCCTGGTGGTGCCAAAAGGCATCCCAAACTTCCAGGCTTCAATTTAACCACCCTGGTACCATGTAGGGAACTATCTAAAGCAACAATTCCGGTGGGCAAAACACACAGGAACCAGGGAGAGGAGAGCCAAGGCAATGTCCAGCCTTCCAGCCTTGTTTGTCACGGAGAGTCCACCTCCACGGACTGATGCCATGATGTACAAGGCTTTGGATCCACAGCAGAACAGCCCTCAGTGGGCAGCCCTGCACCCAGCAGGTTCTCAGGGCGTGTACTTACCACCTGGCTGATGTCATATCCCCAGGGCAGGAAGAGAATCCCTGTGTTATACTTCTCCCAGTGGGAGAGGATGAAGGAAAACAAGACCACCCACAGCAGGAGGTAGAGGACGAAGACGCTGACGCCAGTGGAACCCCGGCCGAAGGTGGAGTACACGGTGACCACGAAGTACACGCAGGCCCAGCTGTCCAGGCCGTGGTCAAAGAGCTCTCCCAGGGGGGTGCTGGAGTTGGTGCGGCGCGCCTGCTTCCCATCAACGCCGTCTGGGAAGAGGGAAAGAAACATGGAGCTTCCCAGGACACCCCACACGAAGCAATGGGCCAGGGAACAGTAGCTTTCCCCACCTCCATCCTCGATCACGGAGTGGGCTTCCCACCCCCTGCTCCGTGGGAGGCTGAAAAACGCAACAGTCTGATGAGATTGTATTTATTTCCTCGTATTTCCTTTATATTCCTTAAAGCAGCCTCTTCCTGTGCCTGAGTGGGGTCCCAAGAGAGCTGGAGAGGGACTTGGGACAAGGGCCTGGAGGGACAGGACAGGGGGAATGGCTTCAAACTGGAAAAGCAGAAGTTTGGGTGGGATGTTGGGAAGGAATTCTTGGCTGTGAGGGTGGGGAGGCCCCAGAACAGCTTGGCCAGAGGAGCTGTGGCTGCCCCTGGATCCCTGGAAGTGTCCAAGGCCAGGGTGGCCAGGGCTTGGAACAACCTGGGCTAGTGGAAGGTGTCCATGGCAGGGGGTGGAAATAGAGGATTTTGCAGGTCCCTTCCCACCCAAACCATTCTGGGATTCTCTGATTATTTAAAGCAGACCCAAGACAGAGTTTCACAGTTCATCTCAAAGTCAGTTCCAGTATCCTCCTTTCCCATCAGATGCTCTGGGACAACCTCCTTGTCTCCACATTGCAAAGCAGCTCCCAGAAACTGCTCCTGGCAAGAGCACAGAATCAAACACTTCCCGTGGGCACAGAGAGGGGACAACACAACCACAGAATGAGTGGGTGACCCCGACCCCCCAGGAAAACTCTTACCTAATGTGTAGGCCATGAAGTTGAGGAGCCCCACCACGATCCACACTCCGTTTGGAACGTGCTGGTGGTCAGGAGCTGCAAGGATCAGACAGACCTGAGTCAGGACAGCTCAGGATGTGCTTCCAGAGGGTTTATTTTGTCCCAAGAGGCACAGCCACGAGGACTCAAACAGTGAATCTGGGATGTGAACTCTGCAGGGTGTGATGGCAGAGCTGCCCCACAACAGCTCATGAAACCAGGTCAGTGAGGACTTTGCCTTCCAGGATATATTTGTCCTTTGTTCCCGGCTCTCCAAAATCATGGGATCTGAGAACTGGGGCCAGTTCTGCAGTGCCACTGCAGGCCATGGAAGAGGACACTCCTCAGTCACCTGCTCCCACAGCATCAAGTGGAGCCTCTTTGATGTGGCAACTCCCTGCCCCCGCAGGAACATGCCAGGATTCCCCGCCCAGTCTCCAGTCCCATCCTGCCAATGGAAACTGAGCTCCTCCGTAATAGCACCTCCACCTCCTCCAGCACGGCTCCGGCAGCGAGCCAGCAGAGCCGGCTGCACTCGGGGAGCCCAGAGGGGCACTGCACGAGGGCAGGAAGAGGCATGGATCCTTGTCAGCTGGAGGGCGCAGGGAGGTCTCCAGGGGGGACAGTGATCCCGTGAAATGCCACCTCCTGTTTTCTCAGGGCAGCAGGACGGTGCCTTTCCAGCAGCAAAGGGAGGGAGGGCATCACGTCTGCAAAGCCATCCAAGGAGGAGGGAAGGCATGAAATTCTGGAGGCCTCACCAGCACCAGGGCAAGTTCTCTTTCCAAGCAGGACATGCAAAATATGTATGTGAAAGGGTCTCAAGCCATGAGCTTCTCCATCCTTCCAAAGCCAATTTTTGAGAGGCTGGGAGAGTTGAGGATGTCCAGCCTGGAGAAGAGAAGGCTCTGGGGAGCCCTGAGAGCCCCTTGCAGTGCCTAAAGGGCCTCCAGGAGAGTGGAGAGGGACTTGGAACAAGGGATGGAGGGACAGGACACAGGGAATGGCTTCCCACTGCCAGAGGGCAGGGATGGATGGGATATTGGGAAGGAATTGCTCCCTGTGAGGGTGGGGAGGCCCTGGCACAGGGTGCCCAGAGCAGCTGTGGCTGCCCCTGGATCCCTGGCAGTGCCCAAGGCCAGGCTGGACACTGGGGCTGGGAGCCACCTGGGACAGTGGGAGGTGTCCCTGCCCTGGCAGGGGTGGCACTGGATGGGCTTTCAGGTCCCTCCCAACCCAAACCATTCTGGCATTCCATGATTCTGGATGTCTGATGGCTCATGGACCATAACAGCCCAAATCCTGGCCAACAGCCATGGATGCCACCGGAGCCTTCAACAGCCTGGACTTGTCTACCAATAAAGGCAATCCCAAGAAACCAGGGTTTTTTCCACGTAACTGTGTTTTGATGATGGGTCCAGTTTAGAAGAACTACACGAACTCTCCTGAGCAACCTCAGCCAGACCTGGCAGGGTCTAAGGGAGAGAAAAACACGGAGAAGAAGCTCCTGAGAATTATCACACTGCATTAATCCTTTCCCTGGGACTCCTCCATGTGCAAAGGGACACAACTGAACCGTCGGATTCACAGACAGGTGAACACAGGGACTGTTAGAAAGTTTAAAGCTGTGAATGGTGAAGCTCAGAAAGAGGATTTGGCCTTGTTAGTCTGATGTGGTGGTGGCTTTGCCAAGAGGGGAATGAGCCGGGATGTGAAAAACAAGGCTCTACCTGCTGATTTCAGGAAAAGCAGCATTTCCCAACATTTTCCTGTTAGATTTTCAAACAAGGGCACTGGGTTGTTTGCTCTGCAGGCAGAGCCAACTCCAACCCAAGATTCTGGCTGTTTCCTCCTCCCTCTCTCGTCCGCTGCCAGCCAGGAGCACGTTCCCCTGGCAGCCGGAGGGAAGGTGTCACACCCAGACAAGTCCTTGTCACAAAACCCAGCGAGTTCAATCCCCTCCTCTGTCCCAGTCACTTTGGGAAGGCCCAGACCCAGAGGCCTCACCAACGAGCACTGGAATTCCCAGCAGAGGAGGTGACAAATTTCCCATCTGACCAGGAACATGCAGCCTTACCAGAAGCATAAAAATCGGGGTCGAAGTATGCCATGAGGAAGAAGTTGAAGACAAGCAGCAGGAAGCCAGAAAACGTTATCAAATTTGGGGCCAGCCAGGTAGGGAAGATCTATGGGAAAGCAGCAAAAGAACAGATGAACTCATTAAAACACGGACTGAGGAGCAGGCGCTGCTCCAGCCACGGCTGCACCGTCTGGGTGTTAGACAACACTGCCAGGAGCACCCGGAGCATCCCGGGGCAGCAGGAAGCGCTGGGCTGGGATGCAGGGATTCAGGGATTCGGGGCAGGCTGCAGGCAGCCCCTCGCTCATTAGTGGTGCCACAAACGAAGCAGCTGATGGTGTTACAGAGGTGACCTGGGCTGTGCTGTCCTGCTCGGGGTGGGACAGAGACTCACCTTCACGATGGCATTCCAGAAGGGGTGCATGACATACAGGGACAGGGGGTTGCTGTCCACGGCGCTGTACTGGGAAAGGGAAACAAAACCCAACAGTTAGGGCTCCAGCAACTCTCAGAAAAAGCCAGAGATCTGGAACCTTCTGAGCCCCATCCTGTGTGGAACCCCCACGGGACTCCTGATGTACCCCCCACCAATCCTCCACCCTTTGGAAATGCCAACTCCAGCTCTCCGAGCAGACACAGGCAAGCAGCAGGATGCTGATCCTTCCAACTGCTCTGCCCCACCTGGATGAGGAGAAATGCTGTGGGTCCTACCCCCAACAGTGCAATCTGTCACCTGCTCTGCTGTGACCCCTTTGTTCCCTTGCGGGTCCCAATCTCCATCCCCACTTCCAGCAGTGGGACTGGGAGCCCCTCGAGCAGGATGGGTTTCAGAGGGCTCCCCTCCACTGAGGAGCTGAGATTTCACCAGAGGCAGCTTAGGGAATGGGGAGAGAGAGCTCTTACCCCTCATCCCACCACTTTTACAACATTTGAGGTGCTCAGGGTGTGTTTGTGGTGGAAGAAATAAAAATCGAAATAAAAATCAAAGATCTAGACAAGGTGTGAAACAACTTCCAGCTAGAAAGTTAAAATTTGACATCGTTTGGCTCTCGAGAGCAGCACAAGCTGTTATCTGCTCTGACAACCCCTTCCAAGCACAGATTACCCTGGCTAAAGTCCTCTTCCCCCCAGGAACGCTTTGATAAGAATCCCAAGAACAATTCCATCGGCTACGGAACTCCTGGGCTCACGCGCTCGGTGCTGGGCTGGGCAGAACCTGCTGCCCACCCACCTGCTTGGGACAACTCCCCCAGCTCCCAGCACAGGCATCTGCCCGAGCCCAGAACCCCAGAGTGGTTTGTACGGGAAGGGACCTTTCAGAAACTTCACTGCCACCCCCTGCCATGGCAGGGACACCTTCCACTATCCCAGGTGGCTCCAAGCTCCAATGTCCAACCTGGCCTTGGACACTGCCAGGGATCCAGGGGCAGCCACAGCTTCTCTGGGCACCCTGTGCCAGGGCCTCCCCACCCTCCCAGGGAACAATTCCTTCCCAATATCCCATCCATCCCTGCCCTCTGGCAGTGGGAAGCCATTCCCTGTGTCCTGTCCCTCCATCCCTTGTTCCCAGTCCCTCTCCAGCTCTCCTGGAGCCCCTTTAGGCACTGGAAGGGGCTCTGAGATCTCCCTGGATCATTCCCTTCCCCAGGTGAGCCCCCCCAGCTCTCCCAGCCTGGCTGCAGAGCAGAGGGGCTCCAGCCCTCGGAGCGTCTCCGAGGCCTCTNCCACCTTGCCTGTCCTTCCAGGCCCTTGTCCCAAGTCCCTCTCCAGCTCTCCTGGAGCCCCTTTAGGCCCTGGAAGGGGCTCTGAGGTCTCCGTGGATCCTTCCCTTCTCCAGGTGAGCACCCCCAGCTCTCCCAGCCTGGCTGCAGAGCAGAGGGGCTCCAGCCCTCGGAGCGTCTCCGAGGCCTCTTCTGGACTCGTTCTAACAGGTCCCAAATTTGGTTTGGCTGATAAAAGGAAACCCCTCAGCAAAGAGCAGCTCCAGGTCCCCCCCCACCCCATGGCCTTGAATCAGCCCCTGTCACTGCACCCATGGATTGCTCCAACCTGTTCTTCTCCTTGTCTGCATACCCCACTTTTCCTTGGAAGCAGGGAAGTGGTGGGAAAGGGCAAAGCAACACCCCCAGGACAGGCACGAGGACCACGAAGGGGCACCAGGTCTCGCTGGGGTCCCATTTTACAGCATTTGTTCCCACCTGGGTGAATCCCATTCTTGGCAAGGATCTCTGTACCTCCTCCCAGCCCTTCCCTGCCCTCCCTGTGCAGGGTCAGTCCATCTCCCTGGGATCCACCCCCAGAGGTTGCATCCCCACACCAGCAAAGCCACAGGAGCTGCAGAGCAAGCAGCAACAAACCCTCAAACCCTATGGAGGCGACGTCTAAGCCGCAAGGAATTTCCATCTCAGCTTAATGCAATTTTGGGGGGCAGAATTCCAAATGCTTTACAAGATAATAGGATTTGAAGCACCAGTTAGGGGAGGAGGAGAGACTCATTTAATCTCATTATCCCCAAAACAGCCTGGAACAAGAAAACAGATGCAAGGCTTGGAGCGAGGCAGGGGAAGCGCTCCGGAGCCTCCGTGCCCGTGCTTGGAGGGTACTCAGGGAAGTTTCACCAGGCTCAGGGCTCGGGAAGTTTTCCCCTCTCCCTGCAAAAACTGGGGATAATATTCAATAAACAGCTTTCCCCCATGGCCACACACGTTCCCACCTTGCTTGCAGAACTCAAAGACCAGGGAAGAGCCGTTTCTTGGAGAAAGGGCAGCTGCTCTGCAGAGGTTTGCTGATACAGCCACGGAACCATGGAATATCCTGGGTTGGAAGGGACCCACAAGGATCACGGAGTCCAGCCCCTGTCCCTGCACAGACCCCCAACAACCCCACCCTGGGCATCCCTGGCAGCGCTGTCCGAACGCTCCTGGAGCTCTGGCAGCCTCGGGGCCGTGCCCGTTCCCTGGGGAGCCTGGGCAGTGCCCAGCACCCTCTGGGGGAAGAACCCTTCCCTGATCTCCACCTTTCCCTGCCACAGCTCCAGTGGTTCCCTTGGGTCTTATCCCTGTCACAGAGAGCAGAGATCACAGCTGTCCCTTGGGAGGAAGCTGTTGACATCCATGAGGTCTCCTGTCAGTCTCTTCTCCAGCTGAACGAGCCAAGTGTCCTCAGCCGCTCCTTGTGTGGCCCCTCCAGACCCTTCTCCATGGCCCTTTGGATGCTCTCCCACAGCTTTAGATCCTTCCTATGCCCCCCAGCTCCCACCAGGCTCTAGCCAGGGCACGTCTTTGTGTTCTCAGAGACACCAGCTGAGCAAGGCCAGCGGTGCTGTGCCCACTCTGGGGACACACAGGGACAGTGCCAGGGCTGGCTCTGGTGCTGGCTGGGCTGCCACCCTTGTGGACAGCACTCTGGACAGCCAGGACACGGCTGCCTGCCCAGGACAGCTGCTCCCAGAATACCAATGAGCTGCCAGGCATCTTCAGGGACAGATCCCAAGAGCATCTTGGCCGTGCACAGCCTCCCCCGGCTGCTTTTCCTTGCCGGGGTCTTCCCTACAAACATTACTAAAGTTGTCCCTTCCACCTCTTCACCTGTGAGACCCCAAACCCGGCAGTGTTTGAGCTTGGCACTGGCTCCATCATTCCCTCACCTCATCCTCACTGGAAATTAGTGTCACCTTCTGCATTTTGGATCTCCCCACACTGCTCTAGTGACTCACGTCCTTCTATGAGTTGTTCTTCTATCACGAGCAATGATTCCCACCAGCCCGGATTCTGGATTTCTGCCCCTTTTTCAGGCCTTGTGTGTCAAAGAAAAAGGAGAAGTGACCAGAAGGAGTTTCATACACCCCAGAATCTCCCTCCCAAGGCAGCCAGGCATTTGTAAAGGGCCCTGCTCTAAAATAGCTCCGTGTCTGCAGGCATGGCCTCTCCTCACGGCTGCAGGGAGGAGCCAATCCAGCCCAGACAGCTCCCTCGGGATTCGGGTCAGACCTCCTTAGGGAAAGAGCAAAACCAGCAGCAACAATCGTATCGCTGGCATCACGTAGGAGCCTCCTGTCCATGCCAGGATGGCTCCAGGGAGCCACAGGCACCCCAAGAGCCGGAGACAGGCCCAGTGGCTGTGGTGCCATCGCAGATGAGCTGGCTGGCATCATTACCGGATTTACAGACACAAATGGCTTGTATGGCTTCAACCCAACATTAATCGTGCAACCAGGACTCCTCTGGGAGATCCAATTATGTGTCCAAAGAGGAAAAAAATACAGATTTATAGCCCAGATTCTACTAATGGCCTTCCTGTCCTGGAAAAAACAATTCCGCGCTGAAGTAATCTGGTTACCCAGAGCCGGCGGCAGACCAAGCACTGCCATAGAATCCTGGAGTATCCTGAGCTGGGAGGGACCCACACGGGTCATCGAGTCCAGCTCCTGGCCCTGCAGAGGACATGCCAAGAATCCCACCACGTGCCTGGGGTGATTCACACCATCACCGCTGTCTGGGCCCAGCGGTGTTGGGGTGTGACACACAGGTGGGCTGGGGCAGCACAGCACTGGTGGCACCTGTGCTGAGGACAGCAAACAAAGATGGATTTGCACATCCCATCTCGCTCACAGGTGCTCCAGGCAGGATCAGGGCACTCAGCAGAGCAGCTCCAGCAAGTTCACAAGGCTGCTCCCTATAAATCTCCTTAAATACAAAGAGGGCACAAGGCTAAGAACCTTCTCCCCTCAGGGTCAAGATAAGCCAGGAGGCAGAAAACTCAACCAATCCCAGCAAATGGAAGTGAGCAGAGCCGTGCCAGGAAAAACAAGGCAAGTTTGCCCTATGCCCACCCTTGGCCGACGTGTGAGGAGTCACCTTGCCCTTTAATGGTACTGATTAACTCGAGCCCTGTTTGTCTTTTCCAAGGTCACTTCTCAGCTGGCACCAGAAGGGAGCATGCTGGCAGTGGAGAGCTGCACCCACCACACGAGCCCACGGGTTTGGCTCCCACCAGGAAGCCGCAGGAAGGATGTGGATGTCCCGGCTGTGTGTCCCAGATGTGGGTTCAGTGTGTCCCTCCTCCTGCTTGGGTTTCACCGTGCAGGTTTTAGACATCCAGCAATGAAAGATGCTTCAAAACACAGCATAAAATCACATAATCACTGAGGCTGGAAAAGTCCTCTCTGAACATCGAGTCCAGCCACCCTCCAGCACCACCAAGGCCACCACCGACCCATGTCCCCAGGTGCCACATCCACAGGGCTTTTCAATCCTTCCAGGGATGGAGACTTCGCCACTGCCCTGGGCAGCTGTGCCAGGGATGGACAGTCCTTTCCATGAAGGAATTGTTCCCAGTATCCAACCTGACCCTGCCCTGGCCCAGCCTGAGGCCGTTTCCCCTTGTCCTGTCCCTGTTCCCTGGGAGCAGAGCCCGACCCCCCCCGGCTGCCCCCTCCTGTCAGGGAGTTGTGCAGAGCCACAAGGTCCCCCCGGAGCCTCCTTTTCTCCAGGCTGAGCCCCTTTCCCAGCTCCCTCAGCCACTCCTGGGGCTCCAGCCCCTTCCCAGCTCCGTTCCCTGCCCTGGACACGCTCCAGCCCCTCCAGGTTTCTCTTGCTGGGAGGAGCCCAGGACTGAACACCTGCAGGGTCCCAGCAAGGCCAGAGCCCCCTTCTGCCACACTGAGCAGAAGCCTCCCTCCTGCTCCCCGACCCCCACAGCACGTGCTAATTCACTGGGAAAACCACATTCCTGCCCTGCCAACACTCTCTGATATTCATGGCCTTGGTTCTCAGAGACACCAGCTGGGAGATTCATGGAATCCCAGATTGCTTTGGATTGAATGGACCTTAAAGCTCATCCAGCACCACCCCCTGCCATGGGCAGGGATGCCTTCCACTGTCCCAGGTTGCTCCAAGCCCCAGTGTCCAACCGGGCCTGGAACACTTCCAGAGACGGAACAGCCACAGCCTCTCTGGGCAACCTGTGCCAGGGCCTCACCGCCCTCACAGGGAAGAATCCAGTGCAGTCTCTCTCTCTCACAGCAGCTCCCGGTGGGACACACAGCAGGCTGTGGCTCTGTCCCGGCACTGGAATCACCCCAAGGTGGGACAGAGCTTGGAGTTGGCCCCACCGCCCTGGTGCCAAGTCCTGACCCCATCCCATTGTTGTGCTGGTGCAGGGGAAGTCATTTCCCCATGGATACGTAACGTGGAGCAACACTTGATGTTGATGGCAGGCTTTGGCGAGCAGCCTGCCAATTCCAGCTGCTTCCAGGAGTTCTCCCTCTGTTTGGGAGCACCAAATACCCATGAATATGGGTCAGCACGAATACGGGTTCCTCTACAGTGCGAGGTGATCAGCTGCACAGGGGTGCACAGATGGTGAGCTCAGGGCTGGGAATGATGAACCTTCAGGGATGCAGTCAGGAGAGGCTCAGCCAGCAATGAACCTCTGGAGTGGCAACTGAGGGATCAGAGCAGTGACTCCAGGGAGGAAGACCGGGGGAAGGGGGAGAAAAGGCAGAATCAAAAATGCAGGAAGAGGAAACTTGTTACAATTACGCTGGGACAGCCAGAAGAATTTCCTATGTTGCCAGAGCTGGTTTGGGCTTCAGAAAATAGGGGGGACATACTTGAGAGGGGGATCAGACCAGCTCTGTGTGCCCAAGGAGAACAGGAGGGACCAGGAGAGCATGGCAGTGACAGCAGAGAAGGCAGCAGTCCCTCACCACCCCCAAACTTCCACACCCCTGTGCCGTCCCCAAGGGCATATCCCAAAACCTGCTTCCTGCAGGGTCAGTGAGCTCTTCTGGCACCTCCAGGATGGGATGCCCCTCACGGAGACCATGAGCCTCTGGGGAAATCAAACACTGGCAAGATCTCTGCCCCTCTGGAGAACTGGATTTGATCCCAACCCACCAGCCAGGAGAAAGGACACAGGGAATGGCCCTGAACTGAAGGAGGGCACGTTTAGATTAGACCTTAGGAAGGAATTGTTCCCTTTGAGGGGGGGGAGGCCCTGGCACAGGGTGCCCAGAGAAGCTGTGGCTGCCCCTGGATCCCAAGGCCAGGTTGGACAGGGCTTGGAGCAACCTGAGACAGCAGAAAGTGTCCCTGCCCATGGCAGGGGGTTGGAATTCAATCTTCAAGTCACTTCCCATCCAAACCAATGTGGGATTCTGTGATGACACACAAGTCAGTGCAAGAAAAGAGAACTTCTACAATCTCTAGAAAAAGAAATGAAGTTGAACTTTTCCATTCAAGGAAGCCACAAGCCCACACACATCAGGAGATGATTCCAGGTAAATCAAGGCACTGCAGGGAAGGAGTTTCGACAGAGCCTTTGTGAAGGGCACAAATAAAACCTTTTTTCCAAAGCACGTTTCTGCCTCTCTCTCATCCTGCCTCTCCACGGAGAGGAAATTCGCAATTAACAGGAAAAAAACCCACACTGACATCCAGCTTTGTGCAAGATGTGAAGCACAGCGAGTCAGGTTGCTGACACAAACCCTTGTAATGCGGCCACTTGTGGAGCCAGCCACGGGAAGCGACACTTGAATTTCCACAATGCACTCCCAGTTCTCTTCCAAACCCTCCAGACAGCCAAAGACTTGCTGTTAATTAGCAATGAGTAACTCTTCTGATGGAATTCCCTGTGGCCAAGACTCAACAGTCACCAATAAACATTGCAGCAAACTTTCAGTGCAATTAAAGAGCCCCAAGATGGGCTGACAAGCAGCCCACGCTCTGTCTGAGTGATGGCTCTGCACACCTTGCAACACTCAAGGCATGAGCTGGGACCCAGCTCTGCTTTGCATGGCAAGGAGGAGAGGCTTTTCCAGCACATGGAAAAGGCTCACACAGCCAAAGGCACCAGCAGGCTTAGCACTGTCACCACCTCAACTACTCCTTCCTCTCCACGTGCCTGTGGCTGCTCATCGTGGCACCTCTGTACCCACAACAACAGCTGGGATTAGGAATGCAGCTTCCTGCTGCTCCACTGTGCTCACATCCACAAGGAAGGCACCTGCTTTTAGCAGATGTCCCCAGCCACCAGCTGGGAACAGCAACCTCCTGCTTCAGGTGGGCCCGAGGATGCAGGATGTGTGCAGCAGGCAGATGGGGCACAGCAGGAGCTGTGTCCTTTGCCTGCACTGCAAGGGAAGAGCCCAGAGGGCTTCTGCTGTGGGACAGGACAAGGAATCCAGGAAGATGGACAGGACCTGGCTGTGTGTGCTGACACCTGGAAACCCCCAGTCCTGGGCTGATCCCCCAGTGTGGGCAGCAGGGAGGGGGGATTCTGCTCCTCTGCTCAGGTGAGACCCCACCTGCAGAGCTGCCCCAGCCCTGGGGCCAGCAGCACAAGGACGTGGAGCTGCTGCAGAGAGCCCAGAGGAGGCCACAGAGCTGCTGCAGGGCTGGAGCCCCTCTGGAGCCAGGCTGGGAGAGCTGGGGGTGCTCACCTGGAGAAGGGAAGGATCCAGGGAGAGCTCAGAGCCCCTTCCAGGGCCTAAAGGGGCTCCAGGAGAGCTGGAGAGGGACTTGGGACAAGGGTCTGGAAGGACAGGCAAGGTGGAAGGGCTTTCCATGCCAGAGGGCAGGGATGGGATATTGGGAAGGAATTGCTCCCTGGGAGGGTGGGGAGGCCCTGGCACAGGGTGCCCAGGGAAGCTGTGGCTGTTCCATCCCTGGCAGTGTCCAGGGGAGGTGTGGCAGCCAATACTGCCTGTGGCTGTGCGAGTCATTGTCTCATACAAAAACCCACAGAGGTTTGAAGTTCCTCCTGGAAACCCTGCAGGACCCACTGGGGACTGAGGTTGCAGAAGGTCCTGACCACAAAGAGCTTCATCACCACCACTGTGTGGCTAAAACAAGTGAGTTTAGGGAATCCTCCTCCAAAAAATGGTTCAATATCTTTGACACCCTGTAGAGCAAAGGCCACTGCTCAGAAACCAGCAGCACTTCAGCAGCAGTTTCAGGGTTGTTCAGGATGAAGAGATGCAAACACAGCCAGAGCGAGTCCCGGGAGTGGCACCAGCTCATCACTCATCAAAACCTCCCAGCACGTCAGAAGTGTCTCTAGAAAGCAGCATAAATCCCTTGCCCTCATCTCATCGCTTGGCACAGGGGAAAAGCTCAGCCAAGGCTCGTGAGCTGAGTCGCTCCCAGTTAATCCATAAGCACTGCTCCTGTCTCCTCCAACCACGGCACTTTTCAGACCACGAGAGCTGCAAGGGACACACTAAGCTGGGCAGCGGTTCAAACCCCTGAATTTAATCACAGAAAATGAGAAGAAAGAAGAAAAACACCTCTAACTCGGAAATCACAGAGTCTGGGAGGTGCTCAGCAGGTGCCAGGCAGCACCTTGGGAAGCTTCGTGTGTTTAAAGGCAGACACACACACAGCTGTCTCAGAGCAATTAAAAGAGCCCTTGGGGAAGGAGTTAAGTGATTCCAGAGCTGGGCTCCAAGGCTTTCCCTCCTTCTCACTCTTCCTGCTAAGCAGAAGCAGAGCTGGCAGGCTGGGGGAAGGCACTGGCCTTTAATCACCATGGCCTTGAGCCTCACAGCCACAGCCCAGCAGCAAAACACTTCTCTTCCTGCTTCCCTTGCTCCCAGTGGTGTTGTTCCATCGGTCTGAGCTGCCATCGGTGTCTCTGAACACCCTGCAGAGATCTCTTCAGGGCTCCTGTTTCCAGAGCAGCCTAGAGAATCCTGCCAGGAACAGCTTCTAGCCATCTGTTTCCCGTGGCGCAGCATCTGCAGCCCTGCTCGCCGTGGCACTCCAGTCTGGAGGCAAGGGATTTCTGGTTGAGGGGCAGAGCACCCTCTTCTTCGGGGCACAGATGGGACCAGCAGCTGGGTTCCCACCTGGAAGAAGGGTGCAGAAAAGGGAACAGAGCATGCAGAAGGAAAGTGCTTTCCACAATAAACGGAAATCCCTGAAGCCTGACCCTTGGGTGCATTCAGTGCCCCACGTCTCCAAGCTCTCCTGTGAACGCCCTTTCCATCTAACGCTGGAAATGAGGAATAGAGTTGTTTTCCTGTAAGAAAACCCTTTAAGAACTTGAATAAACAAATGTTGGAAGGGTTTTCCGCAGATGGGTCCTGCCAATCACATGGATCAGAGGCCCATTTGCTGCTTCACCGCCCGGGATTCCCACCATCCAAAGGATTTAGTATCCATACTATTCCCTCCTTAGAGCGTTGGCTCTAATAAACAGCATTTCAAAGGGCACCTTTAGGTCCCTTAAGGCCACCACCAGCTCCTGCTCAGACACAAGGACACAGAATGGAAGGGCTTGAGGGTTTTTTGTGCAGCACTTTTGCTATAGAAGGTCCTTCCCAAGCCTCATTTGAGTTTCCTTTTGCTGAACTCAAGCTGGTTCCGGAAGCTTCTGGGGTGAGCCACCAGCCTGGTGCACCTTTGGACTCAAACATGACACATGTCATCACCTTCTCTCTCCATTCCTCCTGTGCCTCAGGTAAGGAGTGGCATTCCCACCTCCTCCTTCGCTGGCATTTGACCCAGATCAAGATCCCTGAGGATAAAATCCCAGGAATGCCTGAGGCCCACGTGGCATCATGACACAGTCTTGTACCTGCACTTCCACCCAGCTCACACAGGGAGGAAACCAGTGGAGCAGACACACACAGCCGGAGCCTCCTGCACAACACTTGTCACTCAAGCACCTTCCCTGCTCCTACGGGACCTGGATCAAAGAGCCACACAGGGATCACAGCCCCGGGAACAGTCATCAGCAGCTCCATCGCACCAGAGACATGGGTATAACACAGGATCCCTCGGGGCAGAGCTGGAGAGCACGGAATCACAAGCAGCTCAGACAAGGCTGGGTGAGGAAAGGCTACAGAGAAGGCAGGGCACGTGACTGGAATACCGAGAGACAGGGACAAACCATCGGAGCTGGCTGCAACTGCCAGGACACGCGAAGCTGCAGAGCTGTGTCCTCCCTCAGAATCATCGAATCTCAGAATGGTTTGGGTGCGAAGGGACCTGAAAGCCCATCCAGTTCCACCCCTGCCATGGGCAGGGACACCTCCCACTGCCCCAGGGTGCTCCAAGCCCCCTCCAACCTGGCCGTGGGCACTGCCAGGGATCCAGGGGCAGCCACAGCTTCTCTGGGCACCCTGTGCCAGGGCCTGCCCACCCTCCCAGGGAACAATTCCTTCCCAATATCCCATCCATCCCTGCCCTCTGGCACTGGGAAGCCATTCCCTGTGTCCTGTCCCTCCAGACCTGTGTCCAAAGTCCCTCTCCAGCAGAGAAAGCAAAGCAGACCAGACACCTCTGTGAACACTCCCGAGAGCCCCATTCCCCCTCTCCCATACATTTACAGAAGCAAGTTGCCCAGAAGCTGGCCACAAGGCCATCTGCAGACAGTTGTTCAGAACCTGACCTCTGGCATCCAACTGCAAGTTTCCACTCAGAAATAGCAGTGCCTGGCTGCAGCTTTCTTGGCAGGGGACATCCCACACCTGACAGTAGCAGAGCGTTGGGGTTTGGCAGGGGACATTCAACACCCGACCAGAGCAGGGGGCCTGGATTGCTTTTCCCTCGGGATGTGGACACAAATCCTGCTCCACAGCCTCCAAACAAGCACTGGAGTTTGGATACTGGGACTTGCAGCCTGCCAGGACCAGCCATCACCCACCCCAGGCTGACAAGCCACAGGTGCTGGAGCAGACACACCTGGCAAATGTCCGGCCTCCGGGGAAGCCCCAGCACCTGCCAGGCAGGGCTGGGACACATCACCTACAGAGCACGGATTTGGTCCCTCCCTTCCCAGTTTAGCTCAGCCTGTCTCCAGAGGGATATTTCCTACACCCAAAGAACTCCCTGCTGCGGAAGTGTTACAGGCACCAAATCCCAGGATCACTGATGTTGGGAAAGACCTCCCAGACCCTCGACTCCAACCTGTGACAGATCCCGACCTTGTCCACAGCCCAGAGCACTCAGTGCCACCTCCAGTCCTTCCTTGGACACCTCCAGGGATGAGACTCCACCACCTCCCTGGGCAGCCCCTGCCAAGGCCTGACCACCCTTTCCAGGCAGAAATTCCTCCTCATGTCCAACCTGTTATTGTCCAANCCTTCCCAGCTCCGTTCCCTGCCCTGGACACGCTCCAGCCTCCAGGTCTCTCTTGTCAGGAGGGGCCCAGAGCACCTGCGCACACCTGGGCTCATGTCTAGCCGCTGGCACAGCACACCCAGGAAACCCTCTCTGCCAGCGCTGCACCTTGTGCTGCACGGCTTCCTCGGGCTCAGGAGCTCTTCAGTGTCCCTTCAAGAGCAGCCAGAGGATGGTTCCCTCTCCGCCCCTGCCAGCCTGGGACAGCAGGAGCACCCTCCTGCCTCGCCCCCAGCCAGCAGGAACGTGCACACTGCAAACTGAAACCATCTGGACTCCTGACTCCATGGCAGGAGTGACCCAGCCAGGGCTGGAGAAGGCTGTGGATCATCCTGCGTGAAGCTCTTCTGCTCCTGCTCCATCATCTCCAGGGACACCAGCTCCTCTCCAAGGACAGGCACCTCCCCTGGGACACGCCTCCTCCACACGCCCCCAAATCCACTTTCTCTTCCCCAAAACGATGGCGTGTGGCCGGAGAGCTTCTGCCAGGCACAGCTTAAAGGCTGAGGCACAGCCAGGCCCTGGCACAGGGTGCCCAGAGAAGCTGTGGCTGCCCCTGGATCCCTGGAAGTGTTCCAGGCCAGACTGGACACTGGGGCTTGGAGCACCCTGGGACACTGGAAGGTGTCCCTGCCCACGGCACAGGGTGGCACTGAGTGGACTTTAGGGTCCTTCCAACCCCATTTGTGAGTCTGACAAGGTAACCCAGCTTTGGAAGCGGCAAAGGGCAGAGCACGCCAAGCCTCAATGCCTAAATCAAGGCTGGAATACGTGAGCCGGTACCGGAGATTTGTGCCGGATCAGCCACTTTCCCAAGGCTGAAATAGCCAAGAACAAAGCTCCCCAATGAAACGAGACACCGAGGAAGCAAGGAAGGCAGCAGGGCAGAGACACGAGTGGGGCAGAGATGGTGCTCTTGGAGCACTAAGTGAACCCACTCTCTCCTGTCAAAGTCTCTACTGATTCAGTAAATCCACAGGCTCTGGGGCAAAGCTCCTCCTGTCCTCGGGACACAGCTCCATCAGAGCCCTGCTCCCACATTTCAGCCCTGTGCCACCAAACCGTGGCCTGGGAGCAGCCCAGCAGCGCCTAACTGGGGACAGCGAGCCGCCGATGCTTTTTGTGCTGCGCAGGACCTTCCTCCTCACCCTGGGCGCCTTTCAGGGTTCTGCTCCCAGATTTAACTGCAGCAGCATTTCTGCCAGAGGCGTCTTCAGGAAATAACCTGGGAGCAGTTTTGGTCCCTGCCACACGATCCAGAAGGATGTTGAAGTTGGAGGCTCCCTTCTCCCTGCACAACCCCACCACTGCCTCCAGCACGACGGGAAACAGGCTGAACATCCAACGGTCTCCCTCTTGGAGCAAAAGAAGTGTCTTTGCAGGAGCCAAACCAGTCCCTTTGGGAGGCCTGGCTCACATATGAATGTTTTGATTACCTTCCTCCAGCACCCACACAAACCCACAGTCGTTCACTGCCTTTCTAAACACGTGGCAATTTTCCTGATGAATCCCCACACAGCCAGCCTTCCACAGGGAATCTCGGGCACCCTGACACATCGCTCCAAGTCACTCTCCCAAGTCCATTTCTCTCCACCTCACCAGGGTGCAAGAGGAATGTGAGCAAGTCCTGGCCACCCTGGCCCCCATGGATAGCTCCAGGAGGACCTTTGCTCCCTGAAGGCCTCAGACTTGTCCTGATCGTCCTGCACTCTTAAATAAAACCCCATGAGCCACTCTGGAAGGACGACTGGCACGTGGCCCCACATGATGGGTCCCACAACACGAGCAAAGCAACGAAGGTGACGTGAGTTTTTACTTCACTCCTGGTGTGGGAGAAGAAAAAAGCTATGGAAAACACTCTCCTGTCCACATAAACACAGGATCCAGAATCCCCCCGTGCTAAGGATGTTGCCTACTTTGGCCCAAAATCAGCCCCCAGGGATTTAGATGCCACGGCAGAGCCTGCTGGCACTTCCAGCGCTTCCTTCCAAGGTTCCCAGTGCTTTGAACAAGACGCACCTTGGCACGAGGAGACGAGAACGAGGGGGTTCCATGGGTGTGACTGCACGGAGCAGCCACGGGGCAGGAGCACCGCGGTCCTGAGCTCACTGCAGAGAGTTCCTGGACCATCCCTCCTCCCAGGGAACTCACAGCCCCCTCTGTGGTCCCTCCATCGGGGGGACAGCCCCAGAGCTCGCTGTGTGGGGGGACAGGTCACCACTGCCTCCCTGGACCCCAGCCCAGGAGGAGGAGACGCTCCCAGTCACACCCTGACCATCCCAGTAAAGGGGCGTCCCACATCACACACGGTCCCACCTTCACCGCACTGCTCCTCCCTGCACTCGCAGCCCCCCAGATCCCGGGTCTCACTCACTGCAAGCCCTCTGCCACAAAACCCTGGGTCTCACTGCAGCCCCCCAACCCCCAAACCTCGGCTCTCACTGTAGCCATCTCCCCAAACCCTGTGTTTCCCTGCAACCACCCCCAAACTGGGGACCTAGTGCAGAGCTCCCGCTAACCTGAAACCCCGATGTCTCACTGGAGCCTCGCCCCAAAACCCCGGTTTCCCTCCAACCCTCGATCCCCGAACTCCAGGTTCCCCCGCAGCCCCTCGCCGCCATCCCAGGTTTCACTGCAGCACCAACCCCCTGTCCCCAAACCCCCGTGTGTCACTGCAAACCCCGCGAACCCAGGGGCTCACTGCACCTCTCACCCTCTCCAAACCCGGGTTTCAGGTCCCACTGCGGCCCCCCAGAACCCTGCACATCGCTGCAAACCCCCCGAACCCAGGGGCTCACTGCACCTCTCACCCTCTCCAAACCCGGGTTTCAGGTCCCACTGCGGCCCCCCAGAACCCTGCACATCGCTGCAAACCCCCCGAACCCAGGGGCTCACTGCACCTCTCACCCTCTCCAAACCCGGGTTTCAGGTGTCACT